>QODF01000039.1:1718769-1855520 GCA_024372805.1 Oostethus manadensis
CACTGTATATGGCAACACACCAGCAACTTCCATGCTCTCCCTTGCACACGGTGAGAGCACGAGGTGTGCCGTGAATGACAAACTGGAGGTTCTGCATCATAAGCAGACCCCATTTAGGCTCCATGAAGACGTCAAAGTGACGCCAAGATTTTGTCGTGCATATTCAAACTCGCCAGTAATGCTTAGTTGAAAGGAAAATGTTCATGAAATTATTTTTTTAGCTCTATATTCATTCCTGGGACGATAAATTATGAATCACTCCCTGAGTGAAATAAACTGGATCATTTTGCCGGTCTCGATACGTTGCCATGTGCACGCACGTCTCCCGCCGCCATACAGGCAGGAAGAGGGTTCACTCGGTGCATCGGTTTCAGCACCTTGGCCTGTTTGTTCCATAAAACAACGGCACGAATGGCGTGAGCCCTTTTGCCAGTCATACAGTCTGATGTGAACGTTATTTGTAGATTATAATATATTGCCGTGGTCTTTTTTCAATGGACTCTTCTTTAAGTAATGTTAAAATCTCGTCTCTTTTTGCAGAGACCTAATCTCCTGTGTCAACTCTTGTTTTATCTGCACAGGAAGTCCACGTCCTTTAAATGTGATCATTTGTTGTAAAAGTCAAATTTCCTTCTGGTGAGCTTCAACATACAATTAGACCATAAAATTGTCTTCAATGACATGATGCTAAACAGCTGCTCTAGTTGGAGAGGCTGTCTTTTTCTCTCTATGGAAGGACTGCAGTGACAAGCTACCTTCCACCTCACGCACACATTTCTGTGCAATTTTCATAATGATGATGTGACACGTACTTTAAAGACATTACACCGGCTGTAGAGAGCCATGGTGTGTGATGAATGTCTCGGCAACACTATACGACTGGCGACATGTTGACAAAGAGAAACGGGAACGCACATCCACCATTCTGTGCGGGCGGTTGGCTCGGCTGCACGCAGAAGCCGGCAAAATTGAATTTAATTCAATTTCATTTAACGTGTATCTGATCCTAATCACACAATGACTCCAAAATGTGGGTTGCTTCTTCTTCTGTGGAATAGTAAAAGGTGACTATAGGGCTGTTATTTCATGTCTGCAGGGCTTCAATAATCTTAACATCCATGTTTTGAAAAGCCCTGAACAGCTTTTCTATGCTCTGTGAAAATATTGCATGTGTTAATATTAATTCCTGCTTCAGGTCTGGACCTAATTAAGCGTGCTAAACGAGAGATGACATGGGAACAGAAAGATGACGTCACCGGTAGTTCTAACCTAGAGCACTCATTGTGCGCATTGCATAATCATCCCCACCTGGAACCAGAACGGTTCGAATACATTTCTGAAAGTTACAAATAAATATAAAGTATGTCAATTAGCGTTTTTAGTTCAAAACCAGAAAAGGGCGAACCTCTAACAAGAGCAGGATTTTGGAGCCCTGATTTGGCACCTTTAAGAGAGACAACGACCATGCTCCAATGGGCCTAAAAGGAGACGAGCACTGCAGCGGCTCTGAAGATCTAAAGATGACAGATGTGGCGATTTGACAGACAAAAGCAATCGCACTCTTGTGAGCGATATATTATTTTTACTGTATGTCCGCGCCCACAGTTGAAACCCACTTTATGTTCTGCGTATATCTTCTTTGACCGAGATCCCCGCATCGGACGTGTCACAGCACCGTACACACTCAGTTATCCAATCACTGACTCTTTCGTGCAGCGGTCGGCAGCATTTTCGCAGTGAAGTGCCGTTTTAAACGTCTAATAATAAATATGTACAGCGGAACCTTGGTTAGCGTCATTAACCCATTCCAAACTCTAACCAAAACGTACTCTAACCAAATCACGTTTTCAATAAGAAATAATGTAAATCCAATTAATTCCTTCAAAGAACTACAGAGTCAACCACTGATGACGTCATAGACAGGCAACCAAGCTGACTTCCGGTTCCCGTTTCCATATACTGTCGCCCCTTAAAATACTGGTTTGATTACCACTCCTTTGATATGCCCCAGTTTTTCTGAAATGGATTAATAAATGATTGCTGTTTTGTGGTATACTATGGTCTATTATTAGTCAAAACATATTAAAACAAGTGATATGTAGTATATGTAGAATTACACAAAACATTGAGACGTTACCTTACATTACATTACCTTAACACTGCATGCAGTCAGCCACGGCATGTCCCAAATGATAAAGTGGAAAAAAAAGTCTCCCAGTTTGTGTGGAAGTGGTAAGTTTGTGGTTTAGAAGAAATACATTTGAGGCTAACTCGTTAGCTCACTGGGTAGCAATCTTCTCGAGTCTCTGCAGCAGGAGTTGCGTGATGTGTTGTAAACAAGGAATAATAGGCGACTATAGGGGTGTTATTGCGTGGAGCTGTTGAATGCTAGACAAAGGCTGCGTGCAAATAACAGCCTTTTATCAAGCACGAGCAGGTGCTCACGGTTATGCAGGCCAAAAGGTGAACACAAACCAGGTAAGTGCCAGGAAGTCAGAATGACTCCACTATCACTAATAGGACACAGCTGCACACAAAGTTCCACTCGGGTAAAGTGGCTGCACCTACACCTGGCAGAGAATACATCCTACAAAGTAAGAGCGTAGAACTGGAAGTGACACTCCAGTTATATTCAATTGCAGACAATTCCATGTCTAGGGCTCTATTAATGCTCAAAACAATTCCACCAAGGGCCCCATAGTGAAAAATGAAAGAATACAAGGGTCACTTTAATTATTTGTAAAAATAGTTTTAAAAAAGGCATCACAGTTTTGTGATGATGATGAAATCTATGTTTTTAATTAATTAATGATTTATTTTGATTTACAATTAAGTTGTAAGTAGAATGAACTTTAGTATTTGCTCCTTTTTTCTATTTTTGCTGTTGGACTTTTCCTAATATTTCAGCATTCATCCATCCATTTTCTACACCGCTTATCCTCATTAGGCTCGCTGGTATGCTGGAGCCTATCCCAGCTGACTTTGGGCGGGAGGCGGGGTACACCCTGGACCGGTCGCCAGTCATCGCAGGGCAGACAAACAAACATTCACACTCTAATGGACAATTTAGAGTCGGCAATGAAGCTAACATGCATGTTTTTGGAATGTGGGAGGAAAGCGGAGTACCCGGAGAAAAGCCACACACGCACGGGGAGAACATGCAAACTCCACACAGAGATGCCCAACGAAGATTCAAACCCTGAACCTCCTGACTGTGATGCTACCCATTCAGCCACCGTGCGACCATATTTCAACATTCCTAAATTTGCATTTTATTACCATAATGTTCTATAACTTTTTCCCCACCCAGAAATTTTTCTGTTTTGTCTTTGTCTGTTTCTCATACTACAACTTCTGTTTGAGGTGAACACAGCCATGCATCCCAAACCACACTCCCTCCAAAAGCGAGGGTCCAACTAGAAAGACACCAGAGCCCGGCCTCCCAGCAGGCACCCCACAGAGAGGACGGCCCGACCCAGCCCCCCTAAGAGGCGACCGCGAGTCCACTCTGAAGAGGTGCAAGGGAGACCCGGCTGGACGCCACGCGGCAGCTGAGCAAAGGAAGGACAGGGGGGCGCGGACGCTAACCACCGGAACACCCGCCGGAGGCCAGCCAGCTACAGGCAAGCAGGGCACCTGCCCCCGAGCCCCCGGGCCCAGAATCCACCCGCCCCCCAAAACAGGAGCCATATTCAATACCCCGGGAGCTCCAGGCCACCCCAGACACAACTGCTGCGGGCCATCGCCCACCCCGACGTCAGAGACAAGCGCCCGCAGAGGGCCCATGGGTTTGCCAGCCCACTAACAGAACCTCGTCCACCCCACCCCCAGTGCTCACACACCCTACCCCCAGTACACACACCGCACACCAAACCCTGTACCCCCACTCACACATGCCCACACGCAATAAATACACCCCATACACCCACACACCTACATTTTCACAAATGCACCTGCAGTGCCACCCCCCCAGTGCAGCCACCTCCCTAGAGACACGGTGCAATACCACTGTACCCAGCCAGCGGAAATCCCACAGCGCCCCTCCACCCCACAGCCACAGCCCTATGCCCAGGCACACACACGACGGCCCTCCCCCCAGCGCTGCAACCGGCTGAGCACCGAAGCCGAACCGACCCACTCCCCCAAAGCCCCCCGGCCCCAGGTGGCGTCCAAAAAACAGGGGTGTAAAAGGACCCACCTAAGCCCCGCCACCCCACCCAACTAAGAGTGTTATGAGGTGTGAGATGTGTGTGTGTAGGCAGTTAAAATTGAGGAGCCGAAACTGCGTGACACCATGGGCAGAACCATATCGCCGGCTGAGCACGACTGAGTACTTCCGCCCACCAGGGGCCACAGGTCCCGCCAGCCCAAAAAGGAGTGTAAGGGGTCTGTGAGTCTGTGTATAGTGAGTAAGTGTAATTAAAACTGGGGAGTTTGCGGCCCCCTGGGCACCACAAAAGGAGGTCATGTTTGTGTTACGGGCTAATAAAAAACACACAAATGACCCCCGGGCCCCACTTTGGACGCCCCTGCCTTAGGATTTCTCCGTGTGATGTGTCAGCTGCAACAAACATCTGACCTCCGTGCTCGCCAACAAGGGCTTACCCACCACGTGCTAAGCCCCATTTTGCTTGGGCATCAAATATTCACAACATCAGAAGGTGATCAAATCATCATTTTAAATTTTGGGTAAATATAAGAGTCCTGAATCTAAATGTACAAGCAGTAGTGCTTATGCATGTTTACTTATGCTTCCTCCCACATCCCACAGCATGAATGATGTACGATTATCGGGGACTTTAAATTAGTAGTCCAGTCCGGGCCAGTCCAGTCTGTGCCTGCCCTAAATGACAGATTACGTGTCTGTTGTGTGCACCACCTGCCGCCCAAAAACTGCTGAGAGAGGCTCAATGTACATTCCTGTCTTTAATGAACAAGTACCAAGTCATTTGGTTACTACAAGTAGTTGTCCAGAACCACAGCAGAAGCCACCTTTCTAGATTCTGAACCACTACAATCCCAGCAGCTTTTTTCTGGTAGTGTAAAAATGTTAAATTCCAATGAGTTTTATTCATTTGTCGTTATTCAGGATCCGTCTGGGGGGAGTAGAGACCGGAAGTAGAAATCGATCGGCTTTTCACTTGCTTTTCTCTCTGAGTGCAACACAGGCGCTTCAACAAGTTTTTTACGGACTCACGACCCGTCATTTTGACATCCCTGCTACCCCTACAGATATGAAAAAAGGAAAGCTGAGGATTAGATTTACTGCATTTGTGCAGTCATCCCTCGCAGAGTTGTTGATTGTTTCAAACATGGCTCACTCACTCTGTTGTGGTTTTAAAAACGAATAACCATTTCCTTTTCCTGTTGACTATGGCCTACTGTTAGTAAAAAAAATATATATATAGTATCGTGCGGTATTCTGGTCATTAGGCATCGGTAATGTTACACTGATTGTCACAATACAAAGGAGCTGTCGAGTGGTTGAACCCCGGGATACAGAGACGGGAACAAAAAAAAAAATAAACGTGCAAAATAAAACGACCTTTAATAAATCAAATAAAAAGCAGGTGCAGAGCTACTCAAAGTGTGCAGGAACAATTACCAACAAGCAACAGAGAAAAAACATACACGGGGTAGATCTAAGTGGCAGCACCGGCAAGGAAAACGAGGTGACTAAAGTAATGAACCAGCACCGTCCCTGTGATGATCAACATTGTCTTACATTAACTTACATTAATGCAGTGTCCAAGATGAAATTGGAAATAAAAGTTGTCCTCCCAAACCATGTGGAAGTGGTAACATGTTTGGCTTCTTACTTTGTCCTTTATTAGTTATTACCATATTTCATGTCTACAGGGCTCTAATCATGTTTTTCAAAGGTTATAAGCAGGTTTTATATGCTCTAACTAAAAAGAGATCCCATTTTTGAATATTGAATTATACTTCCCTTATCGCGCTCCGTTCAGGAACTAAATAACAGCAATAAATGAGGGATGACTGTATAAATGTGTTAGCCTCGTGCGAGTCAAGTTACTGACTCACAGGTACTCGCCAGCAATTGGTTGCGTGTGTGCGAGTCCCAGCGCTTTGCGTCAAGTGACGCAAGTAAACTGAGTACCCAATTCCCTCAAAGCATATCATTTACATAAGTGGGTTAACTTTTCCACCACCTATTGCGTAAGTTGGGGAAGAATTGTCAGGTAATTTCTACAGCCTCTTAGATCTTCTGTGTGAATTTCTACAGCTAAGTAATCATAATGCCCAAAGTCAGCAATTCCCTCCATCACGTGCCTCCTTTTTTTCTAGTTTATGCCTCCTTCCTGCTCTTTCCGCATTATTTTTCTGCAACTGCAAAAATACTTTTCTTGAGTGCTTCTTCTCTGGAGATCAACATTTTGTATGCAGACGTCAATGGACAGGTGCAGGAAACAGAGATGATGAGGAGGTGATGGGGCAAGTTTGGTATCCAGGAGAGGAACGCCAAAGGACAGATGGTGGTCGACTTTGCAAAAAGGATGGAAATGGCTGTAGTGGATACTTTCTTCCAGGAGAGACAAGAATATAGGTTGACCTATAAGAGTGGAAGTGGGAGCACACAAGTAGACTACATCTTGTGTAGAAGGAGTAACCTGAAGGAGATCAGTGACTGCAGCGCAGTGGTAGGTGAGAGTGTAGCCAGACAGCATAGGATGGTGGTTTGTAGGATGACTCTAGTGGCAGAGCAGAGGAGAAAATGGTGTCAGCTGAAAAAGTAAGAGTGGTGCGTGACTTTTAGGAAGGATTTCAAAACAGGCTGTGGGTGGACAGGAGGTGCTTCCACATGACTGGACAACTACAGCTACTGTGATCAGGGAGGGAGTTGGACAGCAAGGAGGGAGAGAAAGATCTATACAGGTTGGCAAGGCAGAGGGACAGAGATGGGAAGGACGTGCAGCAGGTTAGGGTGATAAAGGATAGGGATGGAAGGGTATTAACAGGTGCCAGTAGTGTCATGGGAAGATGGAAAGAGTACTTTGAAGAGTTGATGAATGAGGAACATGAGAGAGAACAAAGAGTAGAAGAGGTGACTGTTGTGGACCAGGAAGTAGCAAAGATTAGTAAGGAAGAAGTGAGGAGGGCATTGAAGAGGATGAAGAATGGAAAGGCACTCGGTCCTGATGATATACCTGTGGAGGTATGGAAGTGTCTAGGAGAGTTCCTGACCGGGTTGTTTAACAAGATCTTAGATAATGAGAAGATGCCTGAGGAATGGAGGAGAAGTGTGCTGGTGCCCATTTTTAAGAACAAGGGAGATGTGCAGAGTTGTGGCAACTACAGAGGAATAAAGCTGATGACCCATACAAGGAAGTTATGGGAAAGAGTAGTTGAAGCTAGACTAAGGGCAAACGTGAGCATTTGTGAGCAGCAGTACGGTTTTATGCCAAAAAACAGGACGCCAGACTAAGATGGTTCCAGAGGAGAGATGGAGAACATGGAGAGATAGTGAATATGTTGGTAGAAGGATGCTGAGATTTGAATTGCAAGGCAGGAGGCCTAGAGGAAGAGCAAAGAGGAGGTTTATGGATGTAGAGAAAGAGGACATGAAGGTAGTTGGCGCGGGAGAAGATGATACAGAAGACAGGGTTAGATGGAGGCAATGGATTGGCTGTGGCGACCCCTGAAGGGATAAGCGGCGAGGAGAAGAAGAAGAAGGGATGATGCCTGCCTGGACCAAATAATGGCACGACTGCTTCACGTATGCGGGAACAATGCGTGTCGCGTGTCATTTGTCATCCACTACACGTAAACAGTACAAGGTTTGTTTGTACAGTACGTGGTCGGTTTGTGCCACGGCGAATTTATGCGGAAACACACTTGCACTGCAAATGGCGGGGCAATTGCAAAATGCATGCAAGTGTCATTAGGAAGCTTCCTCGCCAGTACCTTCGCTTGACAGCACACGGGGGCAAATGGAGAGAGCGCCGGGCTTCGCCGCTCCTATTTCAGGATTTTAGGATTATTTTTATCTGCTGGAGGGCAAGACCATCACTTGTAATAAAGCCCCATTTCTCCAAATGATTATGTGGCTTCCTTCCATTCATCACAATTCCTTTTTGCCCCACATTGGTTTGGGGGGTTCTTATTGCCTCCTTTGCATTTATGGCAGCTTTCCAGGGACAAGTTTGGTCATATTGTGCACGTTTAAAGGGTTTTAATGGAACTACAGCACATACTCATTAATAAGGTAGATATTCTGTTTCCCTCTGCAAAGGTACTTGCAAGGCAAACATTTCTCGTTAATTACTAGGATTCTGCCTGCCTGGTTCGGGTTAACGAGGTGCCTCCAGGTTTGGCTTCCTTTCTAATTAAAGCAGTAAAGACATTCAGTACAATGCACACTAGACGAGGCACTCGGTGCTTTTTTTTGAGTGTAATATTTGTTCTTATCTGTTTGTGACTGATGTATAATGTTGTGCGCATTTATCAGTGACAAACAATGCAGGCAACACACACACGTGACCATTGCCCGTGCACGCCACTAAAAATAGGGCTCACGGCTGAGGAATGTGGCACAAGGATGGAGAGGCGGGGAAAAAAGCATTCCTGAATAAAGATGACGTAAAGCAGGGGTGCCCAAAGTGTGACACGGGTGCCATCTAAGCCCATAGCTTTTTTAACTGGTCCATGGCACACTCGGATATGTTGATGGTTTAATTGTATTTTGCACATGCATACAGGTTACGTTGGAATACATCACATATTACACTTTGTGATGTGATGTATTCCTACTCCTAAAAAGCACCAGGAAGACGTGTGGCTTACTTAATCCTACCCATTTGTTTGTGCAACTTCCTGCATTTAACATTTAACATTGGACTGGTCGCCAGCCAATCGCTGGGCAGACACACAAGCATTCACACCTACGGACAATTTAGCGTCGCCAATTAACATAACATGCATGTTTTTTAGAATGTGGGAGAAAAGAACCCGGGCTGCTTCTCTGCACAAGTGACACAACGATTTGAGCTCATCGGTTGGTAGTGCCATGAAAGGAACTCGATAGCCCGAGCCAGGCCCGGGGGAAACCCAGCTCGCGCTCCAACAACGAAGTCATTCCAAACGGCTTTTGGTGACATTGTGCTCTGCGGTTCTCACTGCCGAGCACGCAATTCCTGAAACCCCACTCGGCCGGCGGAGTTTCGGGAGAAAATAAAGTCCAAATTTGACATGGATAAGTGTTTGTTTTAGCAAAATAACATCATTTTTGTAGCATAGAGTTGACATGTTTTAAAACAAGTACTTTGGGAAAACTGGGTTGAGGAAAAGTTATAATATGGGAATGAAGTCATTATAATAGTAAGTAAAAATAAGTTCATAGTAATAATAGGCTTTTATATCACAAAGCTGAGATGCAGTTGTTGTCCTGAACTATATTTAACTTCTCAGCATACTTACAAAAAATCCTAGTGGCCCTTGCATCCTTTCAGTGGCCCCCGGTGGAAAATTGGCTGTCCAGACTGTGTGAGGCTGGTTGCATCACCCCGGCTTTCCTGCCACTTATGGGTTTCATCCAATTTGAGGTTTCAATTTCCAGCCAAAATGACATTCAAGGCAGCCCGGGAGAGCAGCAGGAATGATACGCTGCAATCCCATTTGGCGTTCGCATGCCTAATAGCCACCATAAGCGTCAATATAGTACATTTGATTTAGGCGTCATGTCCCACAGGGGGTAAAACGGCCTCTTGAAGAAATACAAGAAGTTCCCATGACGTCCCAAAAGGACTCTATGTGTTGTGTCAACACCTTTTAAACGGCATTTCAGATTAGTGGCCACACAACGGGATGTCGGGGAAAAGCATACGGAACAACGAGGCTTACCGGGAAGACGGCAACAAACAAGTACAAAAATGCTAACCAGCAAACGTACCGAAAAATTAGGGAGATCTCATTATCTAGAACAGGAGGGGTCAGGTGGCGCATACTCAGGAGCAATCTGGTGTCTCCGTGCTAAAACAGAATAGGAAGCCGATTACGACCCCCTGCGCCTCGTTGCTCCACGCCAGTGGAAAACAACAAGCATTAAAAACCAGGAGGTAAAAAAACAAAATAACCACAAACTAAATACACGCTAAATGCATGAAAATGATGTCGCCATGATCACCTTCATTACAGAACCCATCATGTTTTTGTCACTCTCCATTCATAACAATGCTGTGCAGAGATGGCACTGCAGCAATACCGTGGTATGCAGAGGTTTGGGCACCCCTGATAGTTTTCTAAATTTTCCTTTATAAATCATTAGTTGCTTGGATCAGAAATATCAGTTAAATATAGCACTGAGCAGACAAACACAGTGATATGCGAGAGATGAAATGAAGGAAAGCTCGTTGACCCTTGAACTACATAGGTCATAGGTCATGTCAGTCATGAGAAAGGGACGGCCAATTGCAAGATGTTCTCCTCTTTGCATCTCCCCCAAAGTGTGGCAACATGGGAGCCTCAAAACAACTGTCATATGACCTGAAAACAAAGATCATTCAACATCATGGTTTGGGGGAAGGATACAAAAAGCTAGCTCAGAAATTCCAGCTATCAGTTTCCAATGTGAGGAACAGAGTGACGTAATGAAAGACCATCATTCCAGTCCAGTCAGTATCAACAGATTCTTGCAAACAATGTTCAAGAATCGGTGACACCTGTGCTGGATGGTCCTAAACATTGTTCAAATTCTACGAAGGCATTCGTGGAGAGGAACAAGTGCAACATTCTAGAATGGAATCTCGGTCCCCAGACGACCGGATTGAAAACCTGTGGTGTGATTTAAAGCTGGCTGTTCATGCTGGGAAACCATCAAACCTGACTGTTTTGTAAGAAAGAATGATCAAAGATACTGTCAGGCAGAATCCAGACCGTCATTGGAAGTGTTTGGAGCCTGCTATTTCTGCAAATGGAGGATCTAGCAAATATTGATAGACCTGTATTGTTTCTGCTGGGGTGCCCAAATGAATGCACGTACCTAATTTTGTTGAAATAATTACTGCAAGGGCCGCACGGTGGTCCAGTGGATAGCACATTGGCCTCACAGTCAGGAGATTCAGGGTTGGAATCTCCGTTGGGCATCTCTGTGTGGAGTTTGCATGTTCTCCCCGTGCGTGTGTGGGTTTTCTCCGTGTACTCCGCTTTCCTCCCACATTCCAAAAACATGCATGTTAGGTTAATGGGTTGGTTGGCGACTCCAAATTGTCCATCGGTATGAATGCGAGCGCGACTGGTTGTTCACCCCGCCTCTCGCCCAAAGTCAGCTGGGATAGGCTCCAGCATACCTGCGACCCTAATGAGGATAAGCGGTATAGAAAATGAATAATTATTGCACACGTTCCTATAAACTTCATTTCAGTTCTCAAATACCACCGTGTATATGGTATGATATATAATATGATATATTGAACTGAAACTGCTGAGCCAAACAACTAATGATTTATAAGCTGGAAAACCTTGAACATCATCATCAAACCTTTGCATACTGATTAGTGTTTGATATTTCTAATCACACCAGCATGACCTTGAACCCAAAAAACCCACAGCCGCGTGTACATCTTTGTGTAGGCAACACCGTGTGTGTCATTCAGAGCAGTCCTCTGGCTTCCCAGCATCCTTTGCTACTTCCTCTTGTGTCGGCCTCATGAGCTGTCCTCAGGGAGGCGTTGGCGTGAGTAAAGCTAATTGGGTGCACGGAGGATGTATCGTGAGAGAGCAAGCCTCCGTGTAACAGAGCCACCAATCAGCCATGCTCAGCCTCAAGGTCTGAGAAGAAAATGCCGACGTAAGCAACAACAAAAAACAAGACTCAAAATTGTGGATCTTTTTTTTTTTCTATGAAGAAAGTGTGTCAGATCGAGCATCCAATGCAGGGGTGTCCAGAATTTTACCAGCAATGGAAAAATGCAAGCATGCAAAGTACATGCAAAGTACATGCAAAGTACACTGGGATATTTTTGAAAGCAACATTTGTTAGGAATGTTTCAAGAAAAAACTGTATTTTAGCTTTCTCATTTATAGTATGAAATCTGCTCCCATTTTGGTTTGCTGTTATGCATCCATTTTCTATGCCGCCAATGCTCATCAGGGGCGCGCTGGAGCCTACCCCAGTTGACTTGGGGAAAGAGGCAAGGTACACGCTAGACTGGTCGCCAGCCAATCGCAGAGCACTTACAGACAACCGTTCACACTCACATTCATGGACACTTCTTCAGATGGAAGACTTGGAGTCACCACTGAACATGTTTTTGGAGTGCGGGAGGAAATCGCAGTACACGGAGAACGTGCAAACTCCACACTGAGATCTCCAACAAAGATCCAAACCCAGATCTTCCAGATCTCCCGACTGTGTGGCCAACATGCTTTTTTTGGTGTTATTTCTTTTCCTTTCCTCCTAAATAATCCAAGATATTATGTTCATTTCCCATCAATTTATGTCCTATCAATCATAAGTTTGGGGACACTTTCTCATGTTGTTGCATGGGAAAGTGTCTCCAGACTTTTGACTGATAATTAGTCAAAAGTTTAGAGACACTTTTTCAAGTTATTGCATGGGAAAGTGTCTTCAAACTTTTGACCAGTAGCGACTGGTCTCCAAACTTGACCCTTTCCTCCTGTCAAGTTGGCACCGGGAGAAAGGCGCTTCACTTTATCTGTGACACTTTCTTTCGTCACTTCTGGGAGGCCGGGAAACGGAAAAGCTCGTTAAACAGTCTCACGTTATCCTCAGAAACCGCTCCTCGTGCACCCCCCGCGACAGGACTGAGGATAGGTAAGTGCGTGGCAACGACCCTGCCAGCACGGGTGAAATGTTTGATGTGCGTGATGTGTGTGAAATGTTTGTCCACTGCATGACACGGTGTTATATAACACACACGCAGGAAGCAGCGCTCGGTTCACTTGTAACCCCACAATATGAATTTCCTCCACAAATCAATATTTTAACGGACAATACAGAGCGGTATTTCTCAACCGCTGTGCCGTGGCGTAGCGTCATGGGAACTTTCACATAATTGGTGTAGAAATATTTTTTGAAAATGAGCCGAGTGTCCGTGCAGTCCAATGATTGGCTAAGAATAACGTCATGAGTGGCAACGATTTATATTGACTTGATATTGTTTCTATAGGCTTGTTGACATTTTCTGCCGTGGGATTTTTGGAATGAAAAAGTGTGCCTTGGCTCCAAACAGGTTGAGAAGCACTGATCTAGAGGATGCATTAGAGCTGCAGTCTTTGCAGGTGCATGAGATGCCTTCAAAGGAGTGTCTGCTGTGTGTGTGCGTGTACACATTATTCTGATGGTCCGTCACGCAGCCAGCTCAGCCGCTCCGAAAGTAAAGGAGAACCAAAACAAATGAATGAACTGCGACCCCGCAAGCAGATGCCCATTTACCCCGTTCCCCGTGTTTAGGATGAAGATGGAGCGCAATGTTATCTGCCGTGTTTTCACTTGATTGCAAAACATGTCGTGGAGGTCGTCTGGAAGGCAAACAAGGAGGCACGTTCATAAACCCAAATATTTTAGGGTTCTTGTTCACATTCTTTGTTGTGTAGGTTCTATTTGCCATTAGAATTATACTATGAATGCATTGTTACATAACAGGTCTCATTGCTGCCACTCCAGTTGTCAGCCAAGAAATCACCTAAACAGGACCCGCCTGACCAAGTGAAGTAGACCAAAAGATCCTCAAACATAAACATCTAAACATCATGTTCCATGAAATTCGGGAACAAATGCGAAAGAAACTAATTAAGATCGGTCTGGAAAAGGTTACAAAGGGCACTCATTTCAAAGACCAGGCGCACATTTACCAAAATGTGGTAAAGTACCGTAAATCAGGTTTGCCCTGACGCACTGGGAACCTTGGCCCTGTGAAAAAAAAGGGTTCAATTATGTCAAAAGAAGGGCAATAGAAAAACGATCAGAGCCTCGGCCACAGGTAAGGTAAACATCGGACTCCCCACAAATGGACAAACTCGTATTGAGTAACCTATATTTGTAATATGAATATGTCATATAATACATATGTAATATGAATAAACAAAACTATGCATAACGGGGATGAAATCCCAAGGAACTGTCCGTAAAAGACGCCTTGCCTGTGGGATAAACTTGTATTAGCCAATTTCTCATGATCCTTTTTACAATCCTCCCTTACACAATCAAAGATGTCAATATCTTTGAAGAATCGTTTATTTACAATTAACCACATCCATCAGATCCAGCGGCCAGCGATGAGGAGGAGGAGGTGGAAGAGGGGGGTGGCGATTCGGGGACAGATGAGGTGGTGGAGACAGCGTGACAGAGACAGACGGGACAGTCAATATAGATGAAAATGTAGGTGCTGATTCAGAGAGTTACTTTGAACAGTGCTTGTTGTGATTATTAAATGCATTCAAATGTGCCTGACATTGTGTAAACCGGTCTGCGGGGTTTTGGTGACGTGTGCGCCAGTCAGACAAATTACCAGTAGACCGGGTGCGCTTCGCCTTGCGCCGAGAGTCGAGCAGCTTGGAGTTGGCGAGCTTTCAGCGCACCTCCGGCACAAAATTGTCACTATGACAGGCTGAATCAGTCGGCACCTGCCCCTGCTGTGCCGCCACGCCCACGGCGGCACGCCTCTATTTACTACATTACCAAATTGGCTGCGCACTGTGTTACGCTGGACGGAATTACCACGGCGCAGCCTGCACCAAGCTGGCAACCCACAAAACTAGAGCCCATAGCCATTTCCAAAGCTTTGGGACTCCAGCAAACTACAGTGAGAGCTATTCTCCACAAATCCGCAAAGCGTATCATTACACAAAAAAAGGAACAGTGGTGAACCTTCTCAGTAGAGGTCACAAAAGACCCCACAACAACACCCAAAGTGCAGGCCTCACTTGCCTCAGTTGAGGTCAATGTTCATGACTCCACCATAAGAAAGACACTGGGCAAAATGGCGGAAAGAACATTAAGGCTCGTCTCAGTTTTGCCAGAAAACATCTTGGGAAACACTCTGTGGACTGACAAATAAAAAGTTGAACTTTTTGAAACATGTGCGTCTCATAACATGTGGCGTAAAGGTAACGCCACGATTTAGAAAACGAAATTCCCTCCCTTGATAAAAACAAGTTTAATTTAAAAACTACACTCCGTTGTGTTGTCATTGACTCTGACTGTATGTCTGATATTTACTGTATTTGTTTGCATAACAGACGTGGAGATTTATAAAACCTTCTGTGATGAAATGTGATCAACTTTGATTCATCGTGATGAAATATTTGAATCAACGGAAACACGTCGGTTTTAACCCAATGGGGCCGGCGAGTGAAAAAGTTTCTTTTCAGAGAACAATCTCAGGCAGCTTTTGATATGATGGATGGTATTCCTGCATGGAAGCAAAATGTCCTCAGGCTGTTTCACTATGTGCCTTATTTTTCATTTCCACCTTTGCTTTGAAACAAGCCAGCCTCTCAAATACGCTCGTTTATCAAGACCACGTCACCGTGACAAGGCCATGTGGACTAGCTGCTTTATGAACACAAGCCAACAAGTGACAGAATGACGCACTCCGATGGCAGATGAGTTGCTTTCTTTAAGGCCATCCTAACTTTTTCCACGGAGGGCCACCTACTGAAAACTGAAAGTATGCAAAGGGCCACCTAGATATTTGGTACCCAACACACGTAGATGTATGCATTATTATAGTGCAGATGCTTATATACATGTCAAGCTACATCTCAGATAGAGGTGAGAAATTGCATTATTAGTCATATTACGACTTGAAAAAAATGACATGATTTTTCGTTAATGTTTTGACTATGCAATTCAAATTAAATAACTTTTGACATGTTCTTCTTTTCCTTCCGGCTTATCCCACAGCAAATCATTTTCTTCTCTTTGATTCGCGTGTTTGGATTTGGCTAAAGTTTTACATCGGATGCTCTTCCTGACACAACCCTCTATATGAGGGACACGGCCTAATAGTGGTAATAAAAAAAGAGTGTCACAAAAATAGCTTGCTTAATTGTTTTATTTATTTTAACAATATCTTTAGAGAAATATTTTAATAACACATTTTGATTGATACTTGATCTTGTTTATTCTGTATATAATACATATGAGTAAATATACTGCAAAAACGCTAGCCCTCTCCACTTTGATATTACAATGTATATAAAAAATGTGAAATTCTTTATTTACAGTATCCATTCTTCCCCGTAATATTTTAACTTTTTCCTTAACCAATTTTTCAAAAAATTACAACTTTATTTTCTTTTGTTTCTTGCAATATTAAGACTTAAACTTCAGCTTTGCGCTACTCCAATGTAGTTATTTTTCCTCATAATATTGTTATTATTGGGACTTTTTCTTGTTACAACGTTTTTCCTTTAACAGTTTGACTTTATTCTTGTAAAAAGAATGCTAATTGTTGTTTTGTTTTTTTGATGTGGTCTTGTTAAAAGACATTTTTAAAACGGGCCACAGGCAAATAAAGCAATGCCCTCCCCTGCCGCACTTTCGGACGCCCCTCACCTGAACATAGCGGTCAACAAATGACACATTAAATACAGTGAGACCAAAATAAAGCAGAAAGTTCAAATAAAGATGAATACATTTGTGGAGTTGTAACAATGATGTGTTTACAACCAATTTCCAGGACTGCATGCGGGTGAAACCACTAGATGGGGCAATTAGACCACTATATGTATTTATAGGCCACTGCTGTAGTTGAATTTGTGGCATTATCTGCAAGTTAAGGTTTTAATATTACGGCAAGGTTGTTGACGTTTCATTTTTATATGAGTACTTTTCCTCTTTAAGTTTGTATGCGGCTTTCTGCTGCCATGATCAAGGCATGGTGAGAATCTGGGTAAAGGTACAGGAACCAGGTAAGTGACACTATATCTGCAGGCATTACAATCTCTTCTAATTGTAGTTTAAAACTTTTGGACAGTGCTGTACAAACACAGTACGTGCATGTATACTATGTGACAACCATGCTCTCTGCAGTACTCGGGAAATAAAGCCGGAATCTGTCCAACAACCAAAGCCAACCTCTCTGCAGTCCTGGTATGAAGTGCATCCTTTTCCAGCCTTAAAGTTCTTCTGGGCAGAGCCACTGCAGACCTCTCTTCACTTGATCCCCCAACAGTCTCTCTCAGCATTTTTACCTGACAGCGAGGATAAATTATTGTAGAATATTGTCAATGGGGCGGCTACACGTACAGTAGGCGACAGAATCAGTTTGGTGCTGATGCAGTTTTGCAGCATCTGCATCTTTTCAATCATATCATAATGTATAAATATATCATAAAGGAAAAAACAGTGACAAAACATTGTATAATAAGGAATACAATCCAATTGGCTGGCAAGCAGCCCAGGGTGCACTCTGGCCAAAGTCAGCTGGGATAGGCTCCTGCTTACGCCGCCGACCTTAATGAGGACTTTGTGGCGTAGAAAACGAAGGAATGCAGAATATAGTATAGAGACAAGTAACAGAAAGTTTGTAATGCATAAATAATCAGCGTAGAAAATATCCTACTAAATGATGACACCTGAATGCAGGACCAATGATATCAGACGCCTTTTAAGACAGGCTATTCCGGGTGCAGCGCACCGAAGAAAAGGAAAGGCATCACCATGGAAGTGAAAATGAACATCAGGAAAGGCTGAGGGAGGAGAAACGCCCACCAATGTTGGACGCGCTTTTGGTCTCAGCCCTGGAATTTCGCCTACTTGTCAAATGCAAATGCAAGCATGCCCTGAGCCAAAATTTCAATCTGGTATCATTCTGGTATCCTTCCAGTTCTCAAATGTCAAGGTATCTGTCCACCCAGGTTTGGTCCAAATATGAACACATTTTAGTTTAGTATTAAGCCTTTAACCACAATACTTTACTCATACCAGACTTCTTCTACCCTTTCATCCCAAAAGATCACGTTAAGATGCCCCATGTGACCCAAAGCCAAAGAAAAAGCTCAACACATGCACTTAGATGCCGGCTGAGCCGAGGTACGCTGCTGTTTTTAACGTACGGCATCTTGGTGCTCAAACAGGCCAAAAAACGGGCACAATTCAGTCTATAAACGCCGAGGTCGTTGTCTTTTGTGACGAGTTCTGTGCGACAACATGTTTCTGCTGGAAATATGACACAAAATTGTACATTGCGCCTCACAACATTGCAGCTGGGACTTTGCGGTTTCAGCCTATCAGGTTTTTTAATATATTGATGAATAAATCATGCCGTTTTGTGCTTGAATGGGGCCTTAAAAATGTGCATATTTAAGCCTACATAAAGCATAACTAAGCATAAAAATCCTCGCCAAGGGTAGGTAGTTTTACTGTACTGCTCAGTGACACCCTCAAACGCCAGACTGGATCGCCGGAGCAGGTTTTTATTGCTAAGTTTGAATTTTCTCCAACAGGCACAATAATCCGTAACAAAAACCCGGGTACTGTTGTGCTCGTTACCCGTGCAAAGCTAAAACCCGACGCCACTTCCTGTCCGCGCCTCACTCAGCACACATTTAAAGCAACACGCACAAGCATGAGTTTCATTTATGTCTTAAATGCTTTATTTACTCTCAATATATCTGTCATAGGTTCTGGGTTGGAATCTCCGTTGGGCATCTCTGTGTGGAGTTTGCATGTTCTCCCCGTGCGTGTGTGTGTGGGTTTTCTCCGGGTAGTCCGGTTTCCTCCCACATTCCAAAAACATGCATGTTAGCTTCATTGACGCTCTAAATTGTCCATTAGAGTGTGAATGTTTGTTTGTCTATATGTGCCCTGCGATTGACTGGCGACCAGTCCAGGGTGTACCCCGTCCCCCGCCCAAAGTCAGCTGGGATAGGCTCCAGCATCCCCGCGACCCTAATGTGGATAAGCGGTACAGAAAATGAATGAATGAATATTGGGTACTATGAGCGTTACGACTATAGGGGTGTTAGTTCATGTCTGCAGGGCTCTAATAATGTTTGAAAAAATGTGTTTAAAAGTTTGTAAACAGGTTTTTATGCTCCAACTAAAAAATACTCTATTTAAAATTAAGGTTGAAAATGCACTTATGAAAGAGGGATATGGAACCGATCAACTGAGATTGTATTTCCAAAATGCGGAGCTCAGCGCAACGTCGAGGACTGCGCAGCATGTTGCAAAACCCAACCATAGATGATAGGAGCGTGCTGATGACCTTAAAGGTTCTTCTGCTGGCTGCCTGCCTGCCTGTTTCCACGGCAGCAGCCGGAGAGAAGCGCCGCCTGCTTTCACATTCATAGAAATCCTATCCATCAATTCCCAACAACCCAGCTGACTTCCAATGCTGATCAAATGTCTGTCTTGGCGGCCCTTCGTCCGCCGTGCAGAGGTCCGCCGTGCAGAGGCGCGGCCAGGTGAGCTGATCATTTGTCTCCTGCATCTCAATCCGGCCCGGAAGAATGAGCCTCCAGGATATACATCGACTGGATGTTTCTATCTTAGCCCCAGTGCAAGAAAAAAAAGTGTGTCGTGCACATAACGCACATAAATGATTCACTGACTGGCTGACTCCGCGGGCTCTGCGGGAGAGACGCTCAATATGCAGCACCAGGCGTGCCAGTTGGCAGCAGCACGCCGTGCCGCTCACACGCCTTGTAGGATACTGATGTCTTTGGAATGGAACATCCCATGTGCCTCCATTCTTCCACCCCCACTTATGAATCCAGACAAGCCTGAAGTAAGAGCAGGCCTTGTACGGGCTGCACTCCATCCTCCCTCAACATCTCCCTGCTGCAGCGGAGAGAGCTTCCCGCGCAACATCAAGCTCGCAAAAGAATCAGTCGAGCGGCAGCCGAGGCGCAATCACGCCAGCGCATAGCAACTCACTCGTGGATTTAATATCACCTTTATTCCCCCCACACACCTCCGTGTCCCCTCCGCTTTCTAATCTCCTCGCTCTTCTCCCGCCGTATGTTCATTATCAGTCGCTGTACGGGGGCTCGGCTGCTGCGCTCTCATCGGGAGAGGGGGAACTTAAACGGCGGGGGTACGTAAGACAGGTGAGACCTCCGTGCTGCTCAGGTGATTGTGTTATCTAGAACGTGACAATGTCACACACATTATTATGTGTAACATTATTAACACTAAAGTGACTAGATAGGACAGGTCTAGTCTGAAATCCAAAGTATTTAGCGTCGTTTGAGCTTGCGAGTTTGCTCTGAGTTCACATGAAAAAAGAATTACTGAATTGCAAGCGTCCTGACAATACTTTTGGGGTAGGACTAATCATCTGACATGATTACAGATCAATTTGTGGTGTGATTTGAAATATTTCTGGACAAACTCTCTCCAACGCAACAGTAGTTTATCGACGGTCTTTAGTCACAACCAGGTAGGAGCGGCTTTTCCCTTGACACAGCAGTGAGGGCACAGTGAGGGGGGACTGCCGCTACGGAACCCAGTATCCGGCGCCCAACGTGAACCTAACTTGGCCACAATACACGTCTATATGGGGAAGCCGCATTACCTGCCATGTATAAGTGTGGCCCAGAGTTACGGCAACCAGGTCGGCTCCATCTCCTGGGGGAAGCCAATCTGGTCCAATCTTCAAAATACAGCAGATGGCAATATGCTCATTTCTACCAGTGACTATATTGTTCAATAAGTGGAGTGAAGTAGGTGTAGACTGTGGGGCTACGTGCCAAGAAGTACTCGTGAACGCACCACAACTTTGTGCATCCCACATTTATGCGCCTGAGGGTTTTGTTCCCGGCATGGGTTCTTAGCCGTGTGACCAGCCCTCAACCTGAGGAAGTGGATTGCACTTTGTCAGGCCTCTACGCTGAGACCGGGCTAACTTGGGTGTCCCACCACGGGAGTCCCCCCTGGCAGTGCCCCATCTGCGCTTGTGGGGCTGAAAAAGGCTACCACTAGGGAAAAACTGCCATTTATTATTTATTCCCCCAGTTGATTGAGGAAATATATTACACAGACATTACATGAGCTTTTAGTTTTACTAGTTATTACTGGTGGGTTGCGGGTATGCTGGAGCCTATCCCAGCTGACTTCAGGCAGGAGGCGGGGTACACCCTGACTGGTGGCCAGTAAATCTCAAGGCAGAAAAACCCGGCATAGAAAATGGATTGATGGATGAATAGGTTGCTTTCTCTTCACAGCCCAGATCGCCCCGCCCCGATCCAGTAGACATCCAATCACCGGCATTATGCGAATGAGCCAAGACCCACCACTGTGGTGTCAGGTTTCGAGACAGAGCAGAGCAGCCACAGAGATGGGAGACGTGGGGAGAAGTCTTTTGCTGTTTCCCGCGGAGTGTTCAGGTCTAACATTTTTTACTGTTGGGCGGGGCCGGCCATTTATTTAGGGGGGGCTTGCCTCTCCTTGCCCCAATGTAGAACCAGCCCCAATTTCGAAAAAGATTGCAGCAGTGTGTGCTGCCCTTAACGCGTTTCAAGGAATTTGTGCAATGGGAGTTCTCTCATCCAAGTGATTCCGTGTAGAAGATGAAGAAGAAAGAGGCAGAGAATTGTGGCAATGGCAGTTCGCGGAGAACTTGCAGTGACGTGAGGGTAGATGATGGCGCCAGGAGTGATGCAACACTGCCGTGAGACGCCTACATCGTTGAGTACCTTTATCCAAGTCTCCCACAGTAAACCACGCTTTTGGATAATGTAAGCGACTCATACTTACCCAATGCAGTAGATCAAATACATATCGGATTAGGACATGGTTACACAGCATAGGGTTACTTTGAGCAAAAAAAACATCTGACGTGTGAGCAGTCAGCAATTCCCTCTCCCATGTTGTACGTATTGATTGTTTTTCGAGTTTATTGCTTCCTTCCCGC
This sequence comes from Oostethus manadensis, assembly GCA_024372805.1. Taxonomy (NCBI): domain Eukaryota; kingdom Metazoa; phylum Chordata; class Actinopteri; order Syngnathiformes; family Syngnathidae; genus Oostethus; species Oostethus manadensis. The sequence goes on from QODF01000039.1 coordinate 1,740,615, forward strand.
TCTTTGCAATTCTCCACCTGCAGGGGCGAAAATTTTGTTTTATAATGTATAATGTCTTGTGTAATGTCTTTTTGCTGACATTCTCAAGGAAAACATGACAGGAATCCGTGAGAAAAAGAACATTCACCATTAGGTATATACTTCTCAGCACTTGAATCCTTCCAATTCAGAGACTTATTATCTTCCAAAATTGTTGGTCGTGCTTAAAACGCACACTTTCAGTTGTAATCAGTGTTAAAAAATCTGATTTGGCTCTCACGGAAATCCATTTGAAAATGTGTGACTTTCAGGGCTCTCTTAGCCCAGAAGCTTCCTGACCCCTGCTTTAAAGGGTCACCGGCACACTTTGGTTGAATATGTGACACATCAGGGTCTCAAACTTGCGGCCCACAGGCCACCAATGGCCCGCGAGACGATGTTTTGTGGCCCCCATCCTTATATGAAAAAATAACGTTAATGCGAGTCCAGTCGGTGGGGTGGACGGGCTGATACCGGCTGATACCAGCCTGAGATTTACCCCGTATCGAATCAGAAATGAAACCACTGGAGCACACACTTACATGCACGCAAAGACGCAAAAATGCGAGTGCTGTCGTGCTTCTGCGCGTGCATTCACTTTGCGTTCACATTACGTTTGTGAACTAGCACGTAAAAAAACTGGATCGTGAACGAAAAATCCAAATTAGGATTCATATCCCGCATTGTGAACGTGGCCATAAGTGTCCCGCTTTTCGGTAAGCATAACACAGTCACACGGGGCCAACACATGGACTTTTGCCCTTGCATGATGGAGGAGGTCATGTGGACCCCGCGACCCCAAAGAGGATAAGCGGTGTAGAAAATGGGTGGCGGACCAAAACATGTTGCAAAGGGGATGCATCATTTGGTGCGTGTTTATCAACTCTAACCGCCTGAAGCCCTTCCTGTGCTACAAAAAAGGACTCTATTCCAATAATACTGTAGGCCAGTGGCTATCTGTCAGACAGTCAGACGGTAGCTGTCTCTGAAAGCGAGACCAGACACACTAGTAGTGATGTCTGCGAGGACGAGCAGATAGCAGCCGTTTGGTTGCAGAAAGGACCCCACTCGACGAGATTAACAGCAGCGGGAAGAAAAGTCTTCCCAGCTATCCAACACGCCATTATCTAATCTGTGCGTCAGACGCAGCCTCCGCTGCTGGGGAGTTGTTTTGCTGATGTGGCGGGGAGCTTTCGGTCGGAACGCTCTGACCTCAGATTCCGTTTCACCTGTCTGGATTCCCGAGGTAACGATCGGCGGTCCGGGGTCGGCCAAACGAACGAGATCACGTTAGCCTGCCTCCCGTTCCCCGGACGGCTTGGTCTGCACTTGGCTGAACACGCGCTGCTGTGTTTGGCGCGCTCCCAAAAGAAAAGCCCGGTTTGGCGCCGGGCCAAGTTGCCAGCGTGCTGCATGAGTTTGTGAGTGATGGCCGCCAGCCGGACGAGCGAGTAACGCGTCCGTCACTCGGAGCAGCTTCTTCCGTGTTAGCATGCCAGTTCAAGTATTTTGTGCGCTGAGTGGGAGTCTTACAAAGGCTGCAGGTTCAATGCCTCTCCTCTGGGTTAGGGAAGACCATTGAGCAAAGGAGTGCAGCCTCTGCTGCTTCTGTCACGTTTACTTCCCTTCCATGGAAACACAACATCCTTGTCCTAAGAAATAAACCTCACCTAACTTTTTTTTCTCCACGGGGAAGTTGGAACACGCTAGTACTGTGTGGTCCTTATCTGATAAGAAATAAAACAATATTCAGTGACGTGTTTGTTTCTCGTCACTGTTGATATCCCAGCTGACCCAACCCTTCACAATCACACCTACAGACAATTTAGAGCTTCTTCTTCTCCTTTCCGCTTACCCCTTCAGGGGCCGCCACAGCGAATCAATTGCCTCCATCTAACCCTGTCTTCTCTTGCGCCAACTACCTTCATGTCCTCTTTCACTACAACCATAAACCTCCTCTTTGGTCTCCTGCCTGGCGGTTCAAAACTCAGCATGCTTCTACCAACATATTCACTATCTCTCCTCTGGACATGTCCCAACCATCTCAGTCTGGCCTCTCTGACTTTATCTCCAAAACCTCTAACATGTGCTGTCCTTCTGATGTGCTCATTCCTGATCCTGTCCATCCTGGTCACACCCAAAGAGAACCTCAGCATGTTCATCTCTGCTACCTCCAGCTCTGCCTCCTCTCTTGTCCTCAGCGGCGCTGTCTCTAAACCAAACAACATGGCTTTTGTGCACCTTTCCTTTCATTTTAGCTGACACACAAAGACAATTTAGAGCGCAGGTGTCAAACTCATGGTCCGGGGGCCAAATTTGCCCCTTTATATCATTATTCCGTGGCCCACGAAAGCCTGGAAATAAAGCACGTCAAAAATGTCGTTAATTTTGATCGCCACTCTCGTTCCACCCGTACAACCTCCGCTGGTGAGCAGAGGCCTCACTCCACTGTTGCGATGGATTCAACGCCCTGGGAGTACGATGCCCGGGCGTGTAGGCTATCATGGTTACGGGCGGCCCTGCGAGGGCAGACGCTACGAGGCTGACGCCACCGGTATAGAGAATGTGCGTGATTTTGGAGTACCGCGGGGAAAATGACGTGCACTGAGCATTTTGCAACGTGTCATTCCATGTGTGATTACTTGAACAGCGAGTCAAGACAAAAGCTGTGATCCACCCACGGACCTTGGCAAGTTCAACCAGACCACAAAACATATCACACCTTGGGCTGTGACGATTGTTTGTCATTCTCATGTAGGCTCGTACTGGCAGTGCAGCAGCACATTAACATTAACGAATGAACATTTTTCACTCATCTGCAGATGAATATTCAAGTGAATTTATATCCTCCATAGCTTTTCTTTGGTCCCAAAGCGCAGATCCATGAGTTTGAAAGGCTTAAGTACGACTTAACTGTCGATGTGGTATAAACCCCAGAAGTAAAAACATGTATACCAATGAGAATTCCCCCAGATGTGCGAGAGTCGCCATCCGAGTCGAACTTACAAACTCTTGCACGAGTAACGTCTAACAACTGTATCTTTAAAAGTGCTCAACAGAATACGCATCCACATAAAGCAGGAACGCAGGCGTCACCGACCCGCCGATCGAGGGGCAGCGGTCGATCTTTGGGCCTTTGCCGGTCAATCAAGAGACCGCATATCGGCTCCCGGAGAAAGACCAATAGGCACATATTTGGACCAACACCCGCACGCCTCGCCGCCCTACGAGCACACAACCACTCCAGTAAGGCCCAAACCTGGCCGGAGATACCAGCGCACGTAGCTCCCTGGCCTAGACCAGGAATCTTTAGCTCAAACAAAGTGGCCTGCTTTGGTTCCTGCTATGGATACCATCGACAGACTCTGCAAGTGACCTTCAGAGCATGCTAGATCGATATAATGCAAGGTCGTCTGTAATGGCAGCTTGCCGAACAGAGCTCGATGACGTTGGATCACAGGAATGTAGATGGACACATTGAAGTAGCGGATGAGTTGTTCACCCCTGGACGAAACATCAAAGCCCTTCCCACACTGGGGTGTGAATGTGAATGAAGGTTCGGTGGTGGTCGCTTTCACTACGGGTTGGCTGTGAGATGCTTTGGGTACCTTGCAGGGCGTGGCTCAGCGGGTAAAAGTAGCTGGTTCGATCCTCCATCCGCCTGTGATCTTGTTGAGGTGTCCTCGGGCCAGATAATGAGCCTCCTGTTGCTTCAGGTGCTGCATCGTCGTAAGGAGCATGAGTAAAACGGTGCCAAGGCGCTTCGGGAGCCTTGAAAAAGCACTTTAGAAGACAGAGAGCATTTCTTACATATACATCTACTCCAATATTATTATCGGAGTGACCCGACCCTATTTTGTAACTTTACTCAACACTCCACATCTGCACGCTATTCTTCACGTGTTACCTTCAATTGCAACGTCTGTTCGGATGAGTTCACCTTCCTCTTCACCCCAGACTCCAGCGGGCTGTTAGAAAAACAACAAAACGGTTATTAAATGGGTGCCCATCGTTTAACCCCATGAATAATTGAGCAGGGTGACGATGATGCAGTCGGTGTACTTGAACGCTGCGGTCAGCGAGTGGGTCGAGACCGATTGCACACTTTCAGGATAGGAGAACCATCCCTTCAATAGTAATTAGCCTCCACGCGCCCTCGTTAGCGTGGGCGCTGAAGCATGTAACCCCACTTCTGTGTTTACCGGCCAGTCTAGGTAGAGATGCTGTTTGATCGTGAACGCTTGAAAACCAAAGGCAGCGGGAGGCGGGTGTGCTGAAGGCAGATGTGTCGAGAGGCATGGTATCAGGGCGTGGGACCTCCTGCTGGAGCTGCTTTTACAAGCCTCTCCAGGTCCAGGGTCATCAATGGTTTACTTGTTAACGCCGCGCTCCTGCGTGCGCGCTCTGGTGCCCCTGCAGCGGGAGATGTCAAGCGCACAAAGGAAGAAGAGGAGGTACGGATGCGCTGAGGCTCCAGCGGGAGAAACCCTTCATCCTTGTGCGTTCAGTCGGAGATTTGATCTCTGCAGGCAGACGAGGAGCGCCGGACAGTTCCGTCGGTGGTTTGCGCGCCAAAGCGTCCGAGCTGCAATTATCTCCGGACTCAGCCAAAGAATGTGTTCAATATGCATGCGGTGTGTAGCGGCGCGCTAATCTCATGGTGATGCCGCACAGCAGGAGGCCGCGTGCGTCACATTGCAACGACAGCGATCCCTCCCTCATCCTCTGGTAGACGTTTGGAGGACAACTGTTGCTTTTGCTACTGTCCGGTTCGGCATCACAGGCTCGGGAGTACGGTCTGAGTTGTTGGGACATCGCACGAGCGCAGAGAGCGTTTACGGTTTTTTATGCGCACGGCTATGTCTACAGGTGCGCTCTACAGCTCCCTCTGGCAAGATTAGGGTGTTTGAATGACGACTTTTTGCTTTGGTTTGCTTAGTTTGCACTGTTAGCGTTCTTTTGCTCACACCATTGTGTGCAATAAACGGGAATAGAGGAGTGATTGTATTATTTTGTTGATGAATTGTTAGATTGTTCACAATTGGGTTTATTTATCATTTGTGTTTTGTTTGCCTAAAGTTGTTATCCTACGGTTTCATTCTGACTGTAATCATTACAAATAAAACAATACATGTACAGTACATACAAATAAATATTATAAATAACACATATTATAATATTAGTATTATTAAATATTATACTGCTAGTGTATTAAATATGATTGATTTTATTTCTCAATATTCTTTGAGAAATTGTCATTATTACCCAGATAGTCATAATTTATCAGAAAAATAACTGAGTATAAACTTGCAGTGTTACCAAACTAAGGGCCTATTTTCATTAAACAAACAATAAAGCGGACAGTTACAGGAAAACATGTGCAATATTGCAAGAAGTAAGTTGTAACTGTACAAACAAAAAACTTGCAATGTTATGAGCATTAAGCAATTTTCCAAAAAAACTATCTCATAATGTTATGGGTATAAACTCACAATATTACCAAAATTAAGTCACGATTTTTTTTTTCTGACAATAAATTCTCAATATAACCAAAACAACGTCACACTTTTTAAAAATGGCTCCGAGTATTAATTTTCAATATTACCCAAATGGAGTAGTATACTACTTGTCATGTGAGTATACACTCACAAAACTGCAGTCAGATTTTTGTACAACAACTCAGATTATAAATTTGAAATATTATCAAAATAATAATATTTTACTGTACTTTTTTGTGTGTATTATATGTTATATCATATATTTTATATGTTAATTATTAATTTTTTGCTTATTTAAATGTTATTAATACAAAACCAACGTGATGATTAAATATCTTATTACCCAAAAGTCATACTTTTACAAGAAAAATAATGTTACGAGTGTGCAATTTTACCAAAATACACATATTTCTACAAAAAAAGGAATATTACATGAATAGTGTAGCAATTTCATGAGGAAAAAAAACTTAAAATGATCAATACTACCCAAATAAAGTCATCTTTTACCATCAAAAACTGAAACAAAGGAAGACGGGACTCACCTGGCTAGTAGCTGCTCTTGCACGCCAACGTCGAGCTTTCATATCAGGGAATCGTGGCTAATATCCAAGGATTCAACATGTCCCACAAACAGATCTACCACTCTGAGAAGCATGACGATGACAAGTATGAAGATAGACATGTCGTGTTGCCCGAGAATATTGCGAAGCGCGTGCCAAAGACCCATTTGATCTCAGAGTCCGAATGGAGGAACCTGGGGGTCCAGCAGAGTCAAGGATGGGCACACTACAGGATCCACCAGCCAGAGCAACACATCTTACTTTTCAGGAGTCCCCTGCCCAACACAAAGTAAAAAAATCCCCCAAAAATCAGAATGCACACCTCCTCGCTGGATCTGCATACTAGACATGTGCCACACATCAGCAAGAAGCCCACATGCAGATGGATTACCAAGTTCTTCTTGCGTGGTGGGTGACCTGGAAGTTTTGGGGACCAGGAGGGAAAAGAACAGTTAGATGTGGATGGAACATTCCACCTGGGTTATGAAGAGAAGAGGAGGAAAAAAGACTTCCGCGCTCTTTGTGAGAAATCACCTCATCTTGTGCTGGACCTACGCGGATGCTCTCTGGCTAACGTGTAAGATGTTGGATTGGAAGTCCACGGAACATCAAGGTGCAGCTTTGAGTGACCTGTTGCTGCTGGGTACAAATGACATTTTGACCATTGATTTGCCACGTGCATGACAAGCTGCATTTGTAATTGAAGGCGACCCACCACCCCACAAAGAAAAAAAAAAACCCAAAACTGAAACCATTATGGGCAAAATGTTCATATTGTTATGAGAATCGACGTGCACCACAAACCCTTACGGATACCAAAAGAAATCCCCAGTATTATTTAAAGTTAAGTCAAAAATATACAATATTGAATTATTATAGGCCGCACGGTGGTCGAGTGGTTAGCACATTGGCCTCACAGTCAGGAGGTTCAGGGTTCGGATCTCCGTTGGGCATCTCTGTGTGAAGTTTGCATGTTCTCCCCGTGCGTGTGTGGGTTTTCTCCGGGTACTCCGCTTTCCTCCCACATTCCAAAAACATGTTTCTTTGTCTATAAGTGCCCGGTGATTGACTGGCGACCAGTCCAGGGTGTACCCGAAGTCAGCTGGGATAGGCTCCAGCATACCCGCAAACCTAATGAGTATAAGCGGCATAGAAAACAAATGAATTCTAATAATGCGTTATAATAATTAGGGGCATCACAAGAGCAGCGGCATGAACTGAGTCAGCCCTGCCATCAGTTCTACAGTCTCATCGGCTCAGTGGGTGGAGGCGGGGCCGATAGCGTGCACACAGAGTGCAGAAGGTAACAGTAAAAATGAAATTGTTGGATTGCAAAATACTGTCATGTACTTTTCTATATTCTCATTGTACTTCTCTTAAAAGTAACGTTTACACTTTCTCTCGTCAGTTTGGAGCATTAATTTGCAGAGTGTGCAATGGATAAAGCATCTTTTACAACAAAGCTCCTGATGGGATGCCCAGTTGCTACTGGACATTGTCACACTCCAAAGATCCTTTATTTCATGTCTTACTAGGTAGGCTGCGACCTGAAGGGATTGTCCATTTTTCATGATGCACTTCTGCTATCACTCACGGGAGACATCGGGTGCTTCCCTTTCTGTCTGGAAGGCATAATTCAAAGTGGAGGATGAAGGATCGCAGGCTTTCTTCCCCCTGCAAGATCCGACACTCGACTCATGTTACACGGAAGTGTGCTTCCTGCGTGGACACGATCCGGGCTGCAATACGAGCCCGGTCAACGGCGGGACGTCGTGTAAAAACTTTTTACTGGGTTTCAATGACAGCATCTTGGCATTGCCTCGCCAGCCACTTGGCTCGGCACGCCCGGTGCAACGTAAGTGGAGAACAATCAGAATCATTTGCATAACGTTAGCAAAAAACATACAAAGCAAAACAAATCAACAGAAAGAAATTGTAAACATCTTATTAGTGACTCTTAATAAAATACTTTGCTAGCGTGCGGATGTTTTCCACCCGCAACTTTCTTTCATATAAGAAGGGAAAATATTGGAACTTTGGTAGCATCAAATATTTATAGTTACTGTATGTTGTTTTAGTGCAGTGGTTCTCTAATACTTTCTGTCATGCCCCCCCCCCAGCAGACAGAAAGGTTCACCCCCCACACACAATTTTAAATACTATTGAGAATGTGAAACTGAAACCAGGAAAAATGGTGAGCTGTGAGGCATATTCACGAGTTAAATTGCACATCGAGTACAAAACCTTTGTACATGTTGGCAGGCGGGCCGCACGGTGGCCGAGTGGGTAGCACATTGGCCTCGCAGTCAGGAGGTTCAGGGTTGGAATCTCCGTTGGGCATCTCTGTGTGGAGTTCTCCCCGTGCGTGTGTGGGTTTTCTCCGGGTACTCTGCTTTCCTCCCACATTCCAAAAACATGCGTGTTAGCTTCATTGGCCGCTCTAAATTGTCCATTAGAGTGTGAATGTTTGTTTGTCTATATGTGCCCTGCGATTGGCTGGCGACCAGTCCAGGGTGTACCCCACCTCCCGCCCAAAGTCTGCTGGGATAGGCTCCAGCATCCCCGCGACCCTAATGTGGATAAGCGGTACAGAAAATGAATGAATGAATATTGGGTACTATGAGCGTTACGACTATAGGGGTGTTAGTTCATGTCTGCAGGGCTCTAATAATGTTTGAAAAAATGTGTTTAAAAGTTTGTAAACAGGTTTTTATGCTCCAACTAAAAAATACTCTATTTAAAATTAAGGTTGAAAATGCACTTATGAAAGAGGGATATGGAACCGATCAACTGAGATTGTATTTCCAAAATGCGGAGCTCAGCGCAACGTCGAGGACTGCGCAGCATGTTGCAAAACCCAACCATAGATGATAGGAGCGTGCTGATGACCTTAAAGGTTCTTCTGCTGGCTGCCTGCCTGCCTGTTTCCACGGCAGCAGCCGGAGAGAAGCGCCGCCTGCTTTCACATTCATAGAAATCCTATCCATCAATTCCCAACAACCCAGCTGACTTCCAATGCTGATCAAATGTCTGTCTTGGCGGCCCTTCGTCCGCCGTGCAGAGGTCCGCCGTGCAGAGGCGCGGCCAGGTGAGCTGATCATTTGTCTCCTGCATCTCAATCCGGCCCGGAAGAATGAGCCTCCAGGATATACATCGACTGGATGTTTCTATCTTAGCCCCAGTGCAAGAAAAAAAAGTGTGTCGTGCACATAACGCACATAAATGATTCACTGACTGGCTGACTCCGCGGGCTCTGCGGGAGAGACGCTCAATATGCAGCACCAGGCGTGCCAGTTGGCAGCAGCACGCCGTGCCGCTCACACGCCTTGTAGGATACTGATGTCTTTGGAATGGAACATCCCATGTGCCTCCATTCTTCCACCCCCACTTATGAATCCAGACAAGCCTGAAGTAAGAGCAGGCCTTGTACGGGCTGCACTCCATCCTCCCTCAACATCTCCCTGCTGCAGCGGAGAGAGCTTCCCGCGCAACATCAAGCTCGCAAAAGAATCAGTCGAGCGGCAGCCGAGGCGCAATCACGCCAGCGCATAGCAACTCACTCGTGGATTTAATATCACCTTTATTCCCCCCACACACCTCCGTGTCCCCTCCGCTTTCTAATCTCCTCGCTCTTCTCCCGCCGTATGTTCATTATCAGTCGCTGTACGGGGGCTCGGCTGCTGCGCTCTCATCGGGAGAGGGGGAACTTAAACGGCGGGGGTACGTAAGACAGGTGAGACCTCCGTGCTGCTCAGGTGATTGTGTTATCTAGAACGTGACAATGTCACACACATTATTATGTGTAACATTATTAACACTAAAGTGACTAGATAGGACAGGTCTAGTCTGAAATCCAAAGTATTTAGCGTCGTTTGAGCTTGCGAGTTTGCTCTGAGTTCACATGAAAAAAGAATTACTGAATTGCAAGCGTCCTGACAATACTTTTGGGGTAGGACTAATCATCTGACATGATTACAGATCAATTTGTGGTGTGATTTGAAATATTTCTGGACAAACTCTCTCCAACGCAACAGTAGTTTATCGACGGTCTTTAGTCACAACCAGGTAGGAGCGGCTTTTCCCTTGACACAGCAGTGAGGGCACAGTGAGGGGGGACTGCCGCTACGGAACCCAGTATCCGGCGCCCAACGTGAACCTAACTTGGCCACAATACACGTCTATATGGGGAAGCCGCATTACCTGCCATGTATAAGTGTGGCCCAGAGTTACGGCAACCAGGTCGGCTCCATCTCCTGGGGGAAGCCAATCTGGTCCAATCTTCAAAATACAGCAGATGGCAATATGCTCATTTCTACCAGTGACTATATTGTTCAATAAGTGGAGTGAAGTAGGTGTAGACTGTGGGGCTACGTGCCAAGAAGTACTCGTGAACGCACCACAACTTTGTGCATCCCACATTTATGCGCCTGAGGGTTTTGTTCCCGGCATGGGTTCTTAGCCGTGTGACCAGCCCTCAACCTGAGGAAGTGGATTGCACTTTGTCAGGCCTCTACGCTGAGACCGGGCTAACTTGGGTGTCCCACCACGGGAGTCCCCCCTGGCAGTGCCCCATCTGCGCTTGTGGGGCTGAAAAAGGCTACCACTAGGGAAAAACTGCCATTTATTATTTATTCCCCCAGTTGATTGAGGAAATATATTACACAGACATTACATGAGCTTTTAGTTTTACTCGTTATTACTGGTGGGTTGCGGGTATGCTGGAGCCTATCCCAGCTGACTTCAGGCAGGAGGCGGGGTACACCCTGACTGGTGGCCAGTAAATCTCAAGGCAGAAAAACCCGGCATAGAAAATGGATTGATGGATGAATAGGTTGCCTTCTCTTCACAGCCCAGATCGCCCCGCCCCGATCCAGTAGACATCCAATCACCGGTATTATGCGAATGAGCCAAGACCCACCACTGTGGTGTCAGGTTTCGAGACAGAGCAGAGCAGCCACAGAGATGGGATGGGGAGAAGTCTTTTGCTGTTTCCCGCGGAGTGTTCAGGTCTAACATTTTTTACTGTTGGGTGGGGCCGGCCATTTATTTAGGGGGGGCTTGCCTCTCCTTGCCCCAATGTAGAACCAGCCCCAATTTCGTAAAAGATTGCAGCAGTGTGTGCTGCCCTTAACGCGTTTCAAGGAGTTTGTGCAATGGGAGTTCTCTCATCCAAGTGATTCCGTGTAGAAGATGAAGAAGAAAGAGGCAGAGAATTGTGGCAATGGCAGTTCGCGGAGAACTTGCAGTGACGTGAGGGTAGATGATGGCGCCAGGAGTGATGCAACACTGCCGTGAGACGCCTACATCGTTGAGTACCTTTATCCAAGTCTCCCACAGTAAACCACGCTTTTGGATAATGTAAGCGACTCATACTTACCCAATGCAGTAGATCAAATACATATCGGATTAGGACATGGTTACACAGCATAGGGTTACTTTGAGCAAAAAAAACATCTGACGTGTGAGCAGTCAGCAATTCCCTCTCCCATGTTGTACGTATTGATTGTTTTTCGAGTTTATTGCTTCCTTCCCGCTCTTTGCAATTCTCCACCTGCAGGGGCGAAAATTTTGTTTTATAATGTATAATGTCTTGTGTAATGTCTTTTTGCTGACATTCTCAAGGAAAACATGACAGGAATCCGTGAGAAAAAGAACATTCACCATTAGGTATATACTTCTCAGCACTTGAATCCTTCCAATTCAGAGACTTATTATCTTCCAAAATTGTTGGTCGTGCTTAAAACGCACACTTTCAGTTGTAATCAGTGTTAAAAAATCTGATTTGGCTCTCACGGAAATCCATTTGAAAATGTGTGACTTTCAGGGCTCTCTTAGCCCAGAAGCTTCCTGACCCCTGCTTTAAAGGGTCACCGGCACACTTTGGTTGAATATGTGACACATCAGGGTCTCAAACTTGCGGCCCACAGGCCACCAATGGCCCGCGAGACGATGTTTTGTGGCCCCCATCCTTATATGAAAAAATAACGTTAATGCGAGTCCAGTCGGTGGGGTGGACGGGCTGATACCGGCTGATACCAGCCTGAGATTTACCCCGTATCGAATCAGAAATGAAACCACTGGAGCACACACTTACATGCACGCAAAGACGCAAAAATGCGAGTGCTGTCGTGCTTCTGCGCGTGCATTCACTTTGCGTTCACATTACGTTTGTGAACTAGCACGTAAAAAAACTGGATCGTGAACGAAAAATCCAAATTAGGATTCATATCCCGCATTGTGAACGTGGCCATAAGTGTCCCGCTTTTCGGTAAGCATAACACAGTCACACGGGGCCAACACATGGACTTTTGCCCTTGCATGATGGAGGAGGTCATGTGGACCCCGCGACCCCAAAGAGGATAAGCGGTGTAGAAAATGGGTGGCGGACCAAAACATGTTGCAAAGGGGATGCATCATTTGGTGCGTGTTTATCAACTCTAACCGCCTGAAGCCCTTCCTGTGCTACAAAAAAGGACTCTATTCCAATAATACTGTAGGCCAGTGGCTATCTGTCAGACAGTCAGACGGTAGCTGTCTCTGAAAGCGAGACCAGACACACTAGTAGTGATGTCTGCGAGGACGAGCAGATAGCAGCCGTTTGGTTGCAGAAAGGACCCCACTCGACGAGATTAACAGCAGCGGGAAGAAAAGTCTTCCCAGCTATCCAACACGCCATTATCTAATCTGTGCGTCAGACGCAGCCTCCGCTGCTGGGGAGTTGTTTTGCTGATGTGGCGGGGAGCTTTCGGTCGGAACGCTCTGACCTCAGATTCCGTTTCACCTGTCTGGATTCCCGAGGTAACGATCGGCGGTCCGGGGTCGGCCAAACGAACGAGATCACGTTAGCCTGCCTCCCGTTCCCCGGACGGCTTGGTCTGCACTTGGCTGAACACGCGCTGCTGTGTTTGGCGCGCTCCCAAAAGAAAAGCCCGGTTTGGCGCCGGGCCAAGTTGCCAGCGTGCTGCATGAGTTTGTGAGTGATGGCCGCCAGCCGGACGAGCGAGTAACGCGTCCGTCACTCGGAGCAGCTTCTTCCGTGTTAGCATGCCAGTTCAAGTATTTTGTGCGCTGAGTGGGAGTCTTACAAAGGCTGCAGGTTCAATGCCTCTCCTCTGGGTTAGGGAAGACCATTGAGCAAAGGAGTGCAGCCTCTGCTGCTTCTGTCACGTTTACTTCCCTTCCATGGAAACACAACATCCTTGTCCTAAGAAATAAACCTCACCTAACTTTTTTTTCTCCACGGGGAAGTTGGAACACGCTAGTACTGTGTGGTCCTTATCTGATAAGAAATAAAACAATATTCAGTGACGTGTTTGTTTCTCGTCACTGTTGATATCCCAGCTGACCCAACCCTTCACAATCACACCTACAGACAATTTAGAGCTTCTTCTTCTCCTTTCCGCTTACCCCTTCAGGGGCCGCCACAGCGAATCAATTGCCTCCATCTAACCCTGTCTTCTCTTGCGCCAACTACCTTCATGTCCTCTTTCACTACAACCATAAACCTCCTCTTTGGTCTCCTGCCTGGCGGTTCAAAACTCAGCATGCTTCTACCAACATATTCACTATCTCTCCTCTGGACATGTCCCAACCATCTCAGTCTGGCCTCTCTGACTTTATCTCCAAAACCTCTAACATGTGCTGTCCTTCTGATGTGCTCATTCCTGATCCTGTCCATCCTGGTCACACCCAAAGAGAACCTCAGCATGTTCATCTCTGCTACCTCCAGCTCTGCCTCCTCTCTTGTCCTCAGCGGCACTGTCTCTACACCAAACAACATGGCTTTTGTGCACCTTTCCTTTCATTTTAGCTGACACACAAAGACAATTTAGAGCGCAGGTGTCAAACTCATGGTCCGGGGGCCAAATTTGCCCCTTTATATCATTATTCCGTGGCCCACGAAAGCCTGGAAATAAAGCACGTCAAAAATGTCGTTAATTTTGATCGCCACTCTCGTTCCACCCGTACAACCTCCGCTGGTGAGCAGAGGCCTCACTCCACTGTTGCGATGGATTCAACGCCCTGGGAGTACGATGCCCGGGCGTGTAGGCTATCATGGTTACGGGCGGCCCTGCGAGGGCAGACGCTACGAGGCTGACGCCACCGGTATAGAGAATGTGCGTGATTTTGGAGTACCGCGGGGAAAATGACGTGCACTGAGCATTTTGCAACGTGTCATTCCATGTGTGATTACTTGAACAGCGAGTCAAGACAAAAGCTGTGATCCACCCACGGACCTTGGCAAGTTCAACCAGACCACAAAACATATCACACCTTGGGCTGTGACGATTGTTTGTCATTCTCATGTAGGCTCGTACTGGCAGTGCAGCAGCACATTAACATTAACGAATGAACATTTTTCACTCATCTGCAGATGAATATTCAAGTGAATTTATATCCTCCATAGCTTTTCTTTGGTCCCAAAGCGCAGATCCATGAGTTTGAAAGGCTTAAGTACGACTTAACTGTCGATGTGGTATAAACCCCAGAAGTAAAAACATGTATACCAATGAGAATTCCCCCAGATGTGCGAGAGTCGCCATCCGAGTCGAACTTACAAACTCTTGCACGAGTAACGTCTAACAACTGTATCTTTAAAAGTGCTCAACAGAATACGCATCCACATAAAGCAGGAACGCAGGCGTCACCGACCCGCCGATCGAGGGGCAGCGGTCGATCTTTGGGCCTTTGCCGGTCAATCAAGAGACCGCATATCGGCTCCCGGAGAAAGACCAATAGGCACATATTTGGACCAACACCCGCACGCCTCGCCGCCCTACGAGCACACAACCACTCCAGTAAGGCCCAAACCTGGCCGGAGATACCAGCGCACGTAGCTCCCTGGCCTAGACCAGGAATCTTTAGCTCAAACAAAGTGGCCTGCTTTGGTTCCTGCTATGGATACCATCGACTGACTCTGCAAGTGACCTTCAGAGCATGCTAGATAGATATAATGCAAGGATGACGTTGGATCACAGGAATGTAGATGGACACATTGAAGTAGCGGATGAGTTGTTCACCCCTGGACGAAACATCAAAGCCCTTCCCACACTGGGGTGTGAATGTGAATGAAGGTTCCGTGGTGGTCGGTTTCACTACGGGTTGGCTGTGAGATGCTTTGGGTACCTTGCAGGGCGTGGCTCAGCGGGTAAAAGTAGTTGGTTCGATCCTCCATCCGCCTGTGATCTTGTTGAGGTGTCCTCGGGCCAGATAATGAGCCTCCTGTTGCTTCAGGTGCTGCATCGTCGTAAGGAGCATGAGTAAAACGGTGCCAAGGCGCTTCGGGAGCCTTGAAAAAGCACTTTAGAAGACAGAGAGCATTTCTTATATATTCATCTACTCCAATATTATTATCGGAGTGACCCGACCCTATTTTGTAACTTTACTCAACACTCCACATCTGCACGCTATTCTTCACGTGTTACCTTCAATTGCAACGTCTGTTCGGATGAGTTCACCTTCCTCTTCACCCCAGACTCCAGCGGGCTGTTAGAAAAACAACAAAACGGTTATTAAATGGGTGCCCATCGTTTAACCCCATGAATAATTGAGCAGGGTGACGATGATGCAGTCGGTGTACTTGAACGCTGCGGTCAGCGAGTGGGTCGGGACCGATTGCACACTTTCAGGCTAGGAGAACCATCCCTTCAATAGTAATTAGCCTCCACGCGCCCTCGTTAGCGTGGGCGCTGAAGCATGTAACCCCACTTCTGTGTTTACCGGCCAGTCTAGGTAGAGATGCTGTTTGATCGTGAACGCTTGAAAACCAAAGGCAGCGGGAGGCGGGTGTGCTGAAGGCAGATGTGTCGAGAGGCATGGTATCAGGGCGTGGGACCTCCTGCTGGAGCTGCTTTTACAAGCCTCTCCAGGTCCAGGGTCATCAATGGTTTACTTGTTAACGCCGCGCTCCTGCGTGCGCGCTCTGGTGCCCCTGCAGCGGGAGATGTCAAGCGCACAAAGGAAGAAGAGGAGGTACGGATGCGCTGAGGCTCCAGCGGGAGAAACCCTTCATCCTTGTGCGTTCAGTCGGAGATTTGATCTCTGCAGGCAGACGAGGAGCGCCGGACAGTTCCGTCGGTGGTTTGCGCGCCAAAGCGTCCGAGCTGCAATTATCTCCGGACTCAGCCGAAGAATGTGTTCAATATGCATGCGGTGTGTAGCGGCGCGCTAATCTCATGGTGATGCCGCACAGCAGGAGGCCGCGTGCGTCACATTGCAACGACAGCGATCCCTCCCTCATCCTCTGGTAGACGTTTGGAGGACAACTGTTGCTTTTGCTACTGTCCGGTTCGGCATCACAGGCTCGGGAGTACGGTCTGAGTTGTTGGGACATCGCACGAGCGCAGAGAGCGGTTACGGTTTTTTATGCGCACGGCTATGTCTACAGGTGCGCTCTACAGCTCCCTCTGGCAAGATTAGGGTGTTTGAATGACGACTTTTTGCTTTGGTTTGCTTAGTTTGCACTGTTAGCGTTCTTTTGCTCACACCATTGTGTGCAATAAACGGGAATAGAGGAGTGATTGTATTATTTTGTTGATGAATTGTTAGATTGTTCACAATTGGGTTTATTTATCATTTGTGTTTTGTTTGCCTAAAGTTGTTATCCTACGGTTTCATTCTGACTGTAATCATTACAAATAAAACAATACATGTACAGTACATACAAATAAATATTATAAATAACACATATTATAATATTAGTATTATTAAATATTATACTGCTAGTGTATTAAATATGATTGATTTTATTTCTCAATATTCTTTGAGAAATTGTCATTATTACCCAGATAGTCATAATTTATCAGAAAAATAACTGAGTATAAACTTGCAGTGTTACCAAACTAAGGGCCTATTTTCATTAAACAAACAATAAAGCGGACAGTTACAGGAAAACATGTGCAATATTGCAAGAAGTAAGTTGTAACTGTACAAACAAAAAACTTGCAATGTTATGAGCATTAAGCAATTTTCCAAAAAAACTATCTCATAATGTTATGGGTATAAACTCACAATATTACCAAAATTAAGTCACGATTTTTTTTTTCTGACAATAAATTCTCAATATTACCAAAACAACGTCACACTTTTTAAAAATGGCTCCGAGTATTAATTTTCAATATTACCCAAATGGGAGTAGTATACTACTTGTCATGTGAGTATACACTCACAAAACTGCAGTCAGATTTTTGTACAACAACTCAGATTATAAATTTGAAATATTATCAAAATAATAATATTTTTACTGTACTTTTTTGTGTGTATTATATGTTATATCATATATTTTATATGTTAATTATTAATTTTTTGCTTATTTAAATGTTATTAATACAAAACCAACGTGATGATTAAATCTCTTATTACCCAAAAGTCATACTTTTACAAGAAAAATAATGTTACGAGTGTGCAATTTTACCAAAATACACATATTTCTACAAAAAAAGGAATATTACATGAATAGTGTAGCAATTTCATGAGGAAAAAAAACTTAAAATGATCAATATTACCCAAATAAAGTCATCTTTTACCATCAAAAACTGAAACAAAGGGAGACGGGACTCACCTGGCTAGTAGCTGCTCTTGCACGCCAACGTCGAGCTTTCATATCAGGGAATCGTGGCTAATATCCAAGGATTCAACATGTCCCACAAACAGATCTACCACTCTGAGAAGCATGACGATGACAAGTATGAAGATAGACATGTCGTGTTGCCCGAGAATATTGCGAAGCGCGTGCCAAAGACCCATTTGATCTCAGAGTCCGAATGGAGGAACCTGGGGGTCCAGCAGAGTCAAGGATGGGCACACTACAGGATCCACCAGCCAGAGCAACACATCTTACTTTTCAGGCGTCCCCTGCCCAACACAAAGTAAAAAAATCCCCCAAAAATCAGAATGCACACCTCCTCGCTGGATCTGCATACTAGACATGTGCCACACATCAGCAAGAAGCCCACATGCAGCTGGATTACCAAGTTCTTCTTGCGTGGTGGGTGACCTGGAAGTTTTGGGGACCAGGAGGGAAAAGAACAGTTAGATGTGGATGGAACATTCCACCTGGGTTATGAAGAGAAGAGGAGGAAAAAAGACTTCCGCGCTCTTTGTGAGAAATCACCTCATCTTGTGCTGGACCTACGCGGATGCTCTCTGGCTAACGTGTAAGATGTTGGATTGGAAGTCCACGGAACATCAAGGTGCAGCTTTGAGTGACCTGTTGCTGCTGGGTACAAATGACATTTTGACCATTGATTTGCCACGTGCATGACAAGCTGCATTTGTAATTGAAGGCGACCCACCACCCCACAAAGAAAAAAAAAAAACCCAAAACTGAAACCATTATGGGCAAAATGTTCATATTGTTATGAGAATCGACGTGCACCACAAACCCTTACGGATACCAAAAGAAATCCCCAGTATTATTTAAAGTTAAGTCAAAAATATACAATATTGAATTATTATAGGCCGCACGGTGGTCGAGTGGTTAGCACATTGGCCTCACAGTCAGGAGGTTCAGGGTTCGGATCTCCGTTGGGCATCTCTGTGTGTAGTTTGCATGTTCTCCCCGTGCGTGTGTGGGTTTTCTCCGGGTACTCCGCTTTCCTCCCACATTCCAAAAACATGTTTCTTTGTCTATAAGTGCCCGGTGATTGACTGGCGACCAGTCCAGGGTGTACCCGAAGTCAGCTGGGATAGGCTCCAGCATACCCGCAAACCTAATGAGTATAAGCGGCATAGAAAACAAATGAATTCTAATAATGCGTTATAATAATTAGGGGCATCACAAGAGCAGCGGCATGAACTGAGTCAGCCCTGCCATCAGTTCTACAGTCTCATCGGCTCAGTGGGTGGAGGCGGGGCCGATAGCGTGCACACAGAGTGCAGAAGGTAACAGTAAAAATGAAATTGTTGGATTGCAAAATACTGTCATGTACTTTTCTATATTCTCATTGTACTTCTCTTAAAAGTAACGTTTACACTTTCTCTCGTCAGTTTGGAGCATTAATTTGCAGAGTGTGCAATGGATAAAGCATCTTTTACAACAAAGCTCCTGATGGGATGCCCAGTTGCTACTGGACATTGTCACACTCCAAAGATCCTTTATTTCATGTCTTACTAGGTAGGCTGCGACCTGAAGGGATTGTCCATTTTTCATGATGCACTTCTGCTATCACTCACGGGAGACATCGGGTGCTTCCCTTTCTGTCTGGAAGGCATAATTCAAAGTGGAGGATGAAGGATCGCAGGCTTTCTTCCCCCTGCAAGATCCGACACTCGACTCATGTTACACGGAAGTGTGCTTCCTGCGTGGACACGATCCGGGCTGCAATACGAGCCCGGTCAACGGCGGGACGTCGTGTAAAAACTTTTTACTGGGTTTCAATGACAGCATCTTGGCATTGCCTCGCCAGCCACTTGGCTCGGCACGCCCGGTGCAACGTAAGTGGAGAACAATCAGAATCATTTGCATAACGTTAGCAAAAAACATACAAAGCAAAACAAATCAACAGAAAGAAATTGTAAACATCTTATTAGTGACTCTTAATAAAATACTTTGCTAGCGTGCGGATGTTTTCCACCCGCAACTTTCTTTCATATAAGAAGGGAAAATATTGGAACTTTGGTAGCATCAAATATTTATAGTTACTGTATGTTGTTTTAGTGCAGTGGTTCTCTAATACTTTCTGTCATGCCCCCCCCCCAGCAGACAGAAAGGTTCACCCCCCACACACAATTTTAAATACTATTGAGAATGTGAAACTGAAACCAGGAAAAATGGTGAGCTGTGAGGCATATTCACGAGTTAAATTGCACATCGAGTACAAAACCTTTGTACATGTTGGCAGGCGGGCCGCACGGTGGCCGAGTGGGTAGCACATTGGCCTCGCAGTCAGGAGGTTCAGGGTTGGAATCTCCGTTGGGCATCTCTGTGTGGAGTTCTCCCCGTGCGTGTGTGGGTTTTCTCCGGGTACTCTGCTTTCCTCCCACATTCCAAAAACATGCGTGTTAGCTTCATTGGCCGCTCTAAATTGTCCATTAGAGTGTGAATGTTTGTTTGTCTATATGTGCCCTGCGATTGGCTGGCGACCAGTCCAGGGTGTACCCCACCTCCCGCCCAAAGTCTGCTGGGATAGGCTCCAGCATCCCCGGGACCCTAATGAGGATAAGCGGCATGGAAAATGAATGAATGAATGTTGGCAGGTACACTGGAAGTACTCCCAGGCCCACTATTTGACAAGTGCGTGTAATGGTGAGAGAAACAAAATAAAGTTGTAATTTTTGTACAATTAGGTTGGAGGGTTTTTTTTATTATCTGGAAATAAAGTGAAAATATTGTAGGAATAAAGCTGTATGATTCTTTAAGAAGAAAGTTTAAGTATTTTGGAAAAAAAAACAACGCAAAAATCGGGGAAAAAACAAAAAAAGTTTTTTATCAGAATAAAAGCCAACATTTTATTTAAGAAAATTTGCAATTTTATGAAAATAATGCCATTTTACAAGGAAAAAAAATTGTCATTTTGGTAGCACCAAAATATTGGTTGAAATATTATCACCTTTTATTGGTGATACACAACACAAATAATTTATGCAACAAAAAAAGAGGGCTTCTAATTCATCCACTTGCACCATGGACATGGAAATTATTAATTATGTTGCACTTTCCCCAATTTGCTCTGCACGTGACCGCTGCCAAAGTACCGAACCGGATGTAGATGCGTTCTGCGCATGCGTACAACCGACCCTGCTTCCGGTTAGCTTCAGGTCGTTTGGCAGTGCAGTTAGCTTTAGCATTAGCTCGGTTGTCAACACACATTTAGCCTCATTAACTCCAAATGCACACATACGTCCTAAACACGTTTACATTTAATGACACACTCTTGAGTATAAACTACTCACGTGGACGAACAAATACCAGAGAAGAGGCGTATTCAAGTGATGATAAACGGACGCCATGTAAAGAACGAGGGGGTGACGCGTCCTTAGTGTAGCGCAAAAGCGCTAAGCGCCCCCTGCTGGAGGCCTCCAGTACTGCAAGGACAGCTAGAGGGAAGGACGCGAGATTGAGGGCTCTTGCCAACTTTATAATGTCATATAAAAAAGAAACATGTTTAGTAGCATAAAATATAAAATACGTTATGTGGTTTTAGTGTGAGAACCAAAATAAATGATTTTTCTTTTACTATATGGGACTAAAGTGAAAATACTGTGGGAATAAAATCATAAAATTATGAGAAGAAAATGTATGATTATTTAAGACAGTTGAAGTTGGGGAAAAAAACATCAAGAATTGAAAAATCACAGAATATATGCAGAGCTACAGAAAATATGAGAATAATGTCATATTATGCGGAAAAACAGTTATTTTATTTGCATAGTGGTGAAAAAAAATATTTTTAAGTGTGCGAGAAACAAAACAAAATAAAAGTGTAATAAAAATAGGATGGAACTCATATGGGAATAACGTCAAAGTATACATATCATAATATATATGAGAATACATTTGTGAAGATAATTTATAAATTAAGTAAACAAAAGATTTCAAAAGAAAGCTGAAATATTTGGAAATGGCAAAATGGGGAAAAATCAGCCGTTTATACAAATACAGTCAAAACATTAGGAAAAATGTAAGTTGTCATTTTTGGTTGTTTTTTTTTTTTTCAAATATGGGAACTAAGTCAGAGTATTATGGGAAAAAATTTTTATGAAGACTATGTAAGATGAAAATGAGAAAAATCTGACATACAGTATATAAAATATATGTTTACAATGTATATAAAATTACAGAAAATATAAGAATGTCATATTAGGGGAAAAAAATCATTTTAGTAGCATAGAGTTGAAATCATAAAAAAAAAAAAAAAAATTAAGTGTGAGAAACAAAACAACAAAAAAGTTGCAATTAAAAAAAGGTTGGCTTTTTAAAATTATCTGGAAATAATGAAATATCAAAATAATTTTTTGGAAGATTTCAAGTGAAAACAACAACAGTATAAATTGACAGGGGGGGGAGAGCAAAGGAAGATGGTTTCATACTCCATTCATGGAAAAAAAACAGCATCGACTTAATCCACCGAGAAGACGAATCCTTCATTCAGACAGAAAACAGGTAACTTCAACAATTTTATTTGTGAAAAACTACAAGCAAAATTCATAAATAGACATTTTCTATTTGAGGCGAGAAGGAAAATGATCAGGTTAGTCTATCAGCGCAAGAGTCGTGCACATGCCAGGAACGCGTCGCGTTTCAACACCGGAAGCCGGACAGGAAGCCGCGATGGGCTGAAAACGCCGCGTAGTACATTTCCACACCAGAAAACTCAAATGTGACCATTTCACAAGAGGAACCAAAGACACGTCAGCGCAACAAAACAAATGCTTGAAGAAAAAACCAAAAAAACCAAACAATAAGCTTTAAAAGCGTGGTGTACAAGACATCTTATAGGAGGAAATGAGTTCGTATAATACACTGAGTCGGAAATCCACGGTTAAAGATATACAGTCAGAAAACAAGCATTCTATATTTCGGCTCTCTGACAAACCAAGCTAAAAAAATGTAACCATCTTTACACAGTAAATTAAGGTTACTGGTCGCACACAAGAACAGAACTGCTTGCGCGGAAAGGAAAGGAAAAACGGGGAGCAGAAAACAAACAAAAAAAAGACTTCAGCTTCAATTTTTTCATAGTGTTTGCATTTTTTTTTTTTTTAAGTATATACACGTCATAAACTCCAAATGTACCTTTCACTTGAACGTAGTTGCAGGTGAGGCCTGGTTTTGGAAAGATTGCAAATATAAAAGTGTATGCGGGGGGCGGTTGTGTAAAAATTCATCCACTTGGCCTCGTTCCCCCACCGTGAACATGGCACAGTTTTACTCCATAAAGTACGGGATTACACAAAAAGATATGAGCCACATATATGGATCAGGGGGCGCGTGGGGGTGGGGACAATGCGTGAACAATAAAACACCATTTACATGATTATATTAGTTCTTTATTCATCTCAAACATTAGATAATTGCAGTAATTCAAATTGTTATTCATCTATGTATGTCAATATGAAATTCCTTTGGTCCTTCAATAAATAAAACTAAGATATCATATACACATTTATCCTTTATACAATTTCATACAGTGGAAAAACCAAACAACAGGAAATTAGGTTGTTCTCAAGGTTAAACGGAACCCTTAAGTAAGTGTCGGGGTTCTGGCAACAGAAGCGCCTTCATCGACTGGAGTCTTTCAATTGCTAGAAAAGGAATTCCTTTGCTTTTTTGAAGAAAACAAATATTTGCACTTGTTTGTCCATCCATCCATTTTCTATACCGCTTATCCTCATTAGGGTCACGGGGATGCTGGAGCCTATCCCAGCACTTGTTTGTATACAGTGGAACCTCGGCTGGCCAACTTTTCAGTTAGCGGCAAAACAAAACGGCGCACGCCTCGTGTCGTTTATGCTAAACTCGCTCGTTAAAAATGGGGGGGGGGGGGTATTTCGCCTTGGTTTGCGTACACTGGCAGTTAGCGTGCAATATGGCGCGCGCCTTGCCAGGTTATTACTAAACTGCCGACAGTGTCTTTATTACAAAACGTCCCCGTTAGCAGAACTAGAATTCATAGTCGCCCAGCTCCGTCAGCCAGCGGAAAATGTACGAACTTTTGCGTCGATTGGCGTACATTCCTTGGTTAACGTACAAAATGGCGCGTATCTTGTCGGGTTATTAATACACTGCGTGAGTCCAACTCCGTTCGTAGCGTATATTTACCACAAATTGTCCCTGTTAGCAGCGTGTTAGCATGGAAAATACAAGTGGAAGTCATTGTCAACAAAAATGTACAGAAACATTTTGCCCCGATTCGCGTACATTTCCAGGTTAATGTACTGTCAGGTGTATACAATGCGTCAGTCCAACTACATTGGTAACATGCTGTATATTTACCACCAAATGTCCCTGTTAGTAGCGTGTTAGCATGGAAAATAGACGTGGAACTCATTGTCGCCCAATAAAAATGTATTAAATTGTGCCCCAATTTGCGTACATTTCCAGGTTAATGTACAATATGGCGCGCCTCTTGTCGTGTTGTTAATATACTGTGTGAATCTGAATGTGTCTTTAACTTTTTTTTTTTCATGAAAACATTCCTGTTAGCATGTTAGCAGGGATTCCGGAATCAGAAATAATTGTCCGCCAGCTTCGTCAAAACATTTTATGTCGGTTGGCGTACATTTCCCGTTTAACGTACAATATGGCGCGCATCTTGTTGGGTTATTAACACAATGCGAGAGTTCGACTGTGTTTGTAACGTATGTTTACCACAAAATGTCCCTGTTAGCATCCTGTTAGCATAAAAAATAGACGTGGAAGTCATTGTCGCCCAACAAAAATGTATTGAAAAATTGCGCCCCGATTCGCGTGCATTTTCAGGTTAAGGTACAATATGGCGCATATTTTGTCGTGTTGTTAATACACGCGAGAGTCCAAATGTGTCCTTAACGTATTTTTATCATGATAACATTCCTGTTAGCATGTTAGCAGGGATTCCTGAATCAGAAGTCATTCTTTCCAAGCTACATCAAAACATTTTGCACCGATTAGCGTACATTTCCCGGTCAGCGTACAACTTGGCGCGCGTTTTGTTGTGAATCCCACTGTGTTGACTAATTGTCCTCGTTAGCGTGTTAGCAGGGAATCCATAACCGTGAGTCATTGTCTGTGAGCTCTGTCAAACATTTGCCCAAAAATGTAGCCTCGGCTAGCCCATGTTTCCCGGTTAGCGTGCAATATGGCCCCGCATTCTGTTGGGTTATTAATATACTGCATGTGTCTGCAGTCGTTGGACGCCAGTTCTGTCATCATCAGTTGACTTTGTAGATCTTTGCTAGCTAACTCAGTCGCTCCTTTTCTTATTGATTACGGCTGCAAAATTACCCCACGGTGGAGCCAAAGAAAGTTTTAAGTGCCAGAAGGTGTGAAACACTACTGAATTCAAATAATAATAATAATAGGTGATCATTTATATGCATTTTTCTTCATGTATAACTATGAAAAAATGTTTTGTCTTAACATATCTATGAGAGTAAGTTCTGGTTAGAGTCGGCCCTCCCGGGACGGATTCACGGCACTAACAAAGGTTCCACTGTATCAGGTGTCTCAACAAAAACAAGAGTTGAAGAGTGTTCCGCAGTTCCGTACGGTTTCACCAAGCGGGACAGCGTGCAACGGTCCCTTCAGTCCTTTCGAGATAAAACTCCAACTCAAGAGCCGCATAGCTTCACCTTGCGGTCGGAAAAGTCAAGGATTTTTCAGCACGGAATGGAGGAAATATGGACAGCTTTTAGTGTTTTACACAACAGCCTACACTGTACAGTTAAGGACACACAATACTGTATAAGATTATAGACAATCGGGTCGAAAGTCGGGTGTCTGGACTTCAGGTGACCTCATTCCCCGAGACAGAGGAAGGTCCCGACAGTGTTCGTAGTGAAAAGGGAGTGACAATTTTGTTCATCATCACGCTGAGCGATTGGGCAACCTGTAAAACCTTTCACAATGAGTCTAGCACCTTTGTGTGAGTGTGTGTGTGTGTGTGTGTGTGGGAGCCGGGTCGGAGGTCAGTGGGGGGTGGGGGGTCTAACTGCAATAAAAACACTGAGGGAAGGATAGTTCGGCAAAGCAACACGGCAAAGCTTCGATGTAAAAAAGGAAAAAAATCAAAGTTTACAGGTGCAACAAGGTAATAAATAAGGGTACGGATAATAATAAAAAAGATGGTTGTTATTGTGCCCGGCGGAGATTTGTTCTTGACCCAAACAAAAAGATGGACTCGGCCCCGCGTCCACGTTGAAATATAAAACAATACGTACACGTGTCTGGCCTTTACCCACCGCTCTGCTTTTCCTCTCCCATTGGAGGAGTTCCCAACGAGGGCGTGTTCCGGAATCTCCCCCTGCAGCCAGCGCCTCGGCCTCCGGGGTGGGGGTGTAAGTCTCTCCCCCCTTTTGGGATCCATAGTGTCCAGAAACCAACGTTGAAAAGGGGTGAGGTGGGCGTGGTAAAGGGAGAAAGTGGGGAGAGCGCGGAACGGGTGGGAGGAGGGGCTCCCTCAGAAGGATTCATCGTGCCCCACGGAGAGATCCCCTTTAGGTGTGGAGGCACGCGAGGAGCCCTTGTCCATGCTCTCGGAGCCGGAGCTCTGGTGCTGCTGTTCAGAGCCTGCGCTTGACGTGATGGTGGACGAGGACGTGGACGAGGAGCGGCTCTTTTCCTTAAAGTCTGTTATGATCACCGTCACGTTGCCCACAGTGATGGCCAGCTGCTGGGCTGTACTCCGGTCGATGTTCTTCAGTTTGGGCCTGGGGGGCGGATTTATTGGGAAGAAGACAACATGAGGTTGGACACGAGACGACGCTGCTGCACTGCTACCTGCGTGCTACACACCTGGAAATGTGATTATTCTTGTTGGTTTTGGTAACTGATTTGCCAGACTGTATACTCTGCTTGTCGCTAGGCGGACTCTGATGGTTGTCTGATTTGGGTCTGGAAGAGGACAGACGCAAACAGTGAGGCCAATCACATCACAGCACACGTCTGCGGTGAACACTAACCTGCTCTTTTTGATGCTGGGCTTCTTTGTGATGGCCGGGCTGACGTCCTTCTCTATGTCGGCTTTGTCCTGAACCGGCTGTTCCTTGTCACTGCCGTCCTTGTCCGGGGTGTCCCCCTCGGGCCTCACTATGTCTGGGCGCTCGCTTTCAGGGGGACCCTCCCCGTTGGCGCGCTCGGCCTCGCCGTCTGGCCGCTCCCTGTCCGTGCGCTCGCTCCGCTCCCGTCGCTCCTTTTTGGGCGGGGGAGGCATCGGGTATTGCTGGGCCACCTGCTGGGCAACCAGCTGGGAGTTGATCCTGGGTTTCCTGTGGAGCAGAGCCAAGAGGCAAATATGGATTAGCCCTCTTGATGAAACTGCGTAGTCACACAAACCGGGGAGGATGTATAGCAAGCTTGAGTGACGCCCGTGCTCGCTTGTTGTAGAGGAAGGTTCCACACAGCTCTGCTTGAGGGCTAATCTCATTTGGGCATAAAATAAATGTACAGGATCACAAGACGGGACATTTGCAACACATCACTTAGGTGCTCTAATCTGATTACAGCATGGACGGCTCCATTTGTAACAGTCTGAGATTGAGTAAAACATGAAGGAGCTCTGCAGGTAGCACACAGCTGTTCTCTTGCTCTTGAAGCACATTTCAACATCCATCTATGCATCCTATTTCTATACCGCTTGTCCTCATTAGGGTCACGGGTGAGCTGGAGCTTCCTGTGCACCAATAAACACTCCAGTCGAACTTATCAGTACTTATCAGTGGCAACATTTCTAATCACACATGTGCAAAACATGGGCCCCACAGCACCAACTCAAGCCCGAGGCAGAATTGGGGGGGGGGGGGGTGCGTGGTGTAATGGTACAGCTGCTGCCCTGTGAGGAAGAAGGTGTAGGTGTATTGACAAATTGTTTGGCAAATGTACAGTAAACACTCATTTATCACGGTTCGAGGCCCGGCCTGTTAAGCGAATTTCCTTAGGTTCCTTATTTATAAATGGAATATTTATTACAGCATAGAAAACCTGTTTAAGATCTTCTAAATACAGTTTATAACATTAGAGCCCTCTAGACATAAAATAACACCCCTATAGTCACCTTTACACTCATATTGCCCAAGATAGTGGACATAAGAGAAAATAAACCATTTAAAATAAAAACAAGACTGATACGTGTTGCTGTACATGTGTTCCGGTGCAAAAGAAGGTGGACAAAAAGTGACGTTGAGGCTTCAGAATTAGCTTGACGTGTTATTTGGCACTAATGTGAGATAGTTCAAACCTGCAATGAAAGTCTGCTCAATCAAGTCTGGTGCTCATGTGCCTTACAAAACATTGCAGTGACATTACTCACACCGCAAAACAAATATATTAAATGTGCATTTTTACTTTTATTTTTTTACAAATAGGCCATATTTACCCACAAACCAGCACGATATATTTGAAGCCCCAAAATTCAGTCTTTTCAGTATTTTTTTTTTTCCCATGAGTCTCAGAGTTCCTGGTGGCGCCCTGTTAGTGATAATGATTTTGTAATGGAGGGGCTTCTAAATAAAACCTTTAGGGTCCCAGTTTGGCCAGGAATTTACAATACAGTAGATCCACTATTTGTAAAAAAAAAAAAAAAAAGCCCTAAATATGCAGATTTTTCATACTCTGAACCCTATAATATACAATACACCATTAACACTGTAAGAAACAGTTACAAGCATACTTTATATACAAAATGTGCATTCTTGTCAAAGTATCTTCCTGCTACAAGCGAATTGACAGGCTTTCTAGCACTACTTTTCCCCTGCAGGTCATGCCATCAAACTGCTTTCTATTAAGTTTAGCATAAAAAATATTTCTTTTACCACAGAAATCTACAACTACACAAGCGGTAGTCTGACTGGTCCACGCTGTGGAAGAATGATCACTCCCTTTAACGAAAGGAGCATGACAATTCCAAGACATTCATTCAAAGCACTCTGGCATTATTACTTGCTATTATTACTTCTCTAGAGTTAAGTGTATCAACTCTTGGCCAACACTTTTCGGACAGTCAAATGAGCATTATCATCTCTGTATGGCCCCGGCAAGTTCATTTAATCTTCTGCTGCTGACAGACAGCTAACGCCTCTGCTTGAGGAGTGGGCGGGTTCATGTAGTTGACCACAAGTCAATCAATCGGGCCATAATAGAGCATCATGTCATGATGCTCGCACTACTCTCAATCAATACACGAGCTGTGATGAATGATAATGAGACACGGGCTGTCCCTGTATTCTATACCTTGCATGGCTCTCGTGTCAAGTACCCAGTGGGGACCTTTTGATGAGAAATTCATATGGAGGCGAACTCTTCTTCCCATACGGGCTCTGCATTTGGTAAATCTACTGTGTGCCTTCAAAAAAAGCATACATTTGATTTCAGAGAAAACTCCAGCTGAGTAACTTCTTATTTCTATGGCAAATGTGAACAGGCGACTGACTTTCTAGCTATGCCAGCCTGTGCAACCATTTACCATCCGTCCGCGTTGTACCGTAACTGCGCAAATGTGGGTATTGCCGAGGTTGATAGTTTTGAAGCACAAGCCAGGAGCAACCTGATCAGCACTGATCTGATCGGAAGATAATTACCATAAATTACGGACTATTGAGCGAGCCTAAATATAACCCACCAAATGTAAATGTTTCCACAAATATAGGTCACATTGTCTATAAACTGCAGTATATACAAACCTAAAAACTTTGCAATCCTGCCTACACTTGGTGTCACTCGTTAGCGCAGATGACTCCCCCTTCCACCCATGGGAGTTCAACAGCTGCTGCGGTCCAAGCATGCCCAGCAGAAGCAGTAATTCTACGCTTGATCAAACTTATTTAAGATCTGTCAGATGAAAACACCATCGCTGCATAAGACTTCAAATCGTGATATTAGCGTCCACTTCACTACTTTCTGAATCTGCACTCCGGCATGATGGGAAATGTAGAACCATTGTTTAAGGCGTGTAAAAAAAAGTAGTGGCTGATAGTCCGGAATTTGCTGTACCAAACATAGAAACAATATATTGTCCAATTAACCGATTACGACCAATGACATCATCAAGACGCAGCTTCCATTATAGTCAATGAAACAGAACAGAAACATGTCAGCGGTGTGGAACTTTAACAGAGTTAATGAGACGGAAAACAAACTCACACAATCCACTTCTATATTTTCAGACCGCTATTGCCCCGGTCGGGCCACAGAAAAGTGCAGACAAAGTCAATGTGGAGCTTAAAACAGTGCAGCGCAAGCTGGGTGTTTATACTGTGGCCTCCCAACGGAGATGCTGTTGCGTTTTAGTTTATTGAACTCTCAGCAATAATCTTTGACAGAGCAGCTCGCAGACTCCTCTCTGTCCTCGACAGTGCAACAAATGCTTCCTCGCTTTCCACCAATTACCATGCCACAACGAGTAATCACAGTAATTGAAGTACATACGGAATACAGAAACACCAACATCACTCAATCCAATACAAAGGAGCACCTTTTTAAGTCCAAAATCCAGGATTAAATCACCAAACGAGAAAAGACAAAAGGTTGTCCAAGGTTACTACAAAAAAAACAGCGACACCCCAAGCCTTCATGATGGAAGCAAACTCCAATTTTCTGGCACACAAGTAGTTTTGGTACCTGCTGCTTCCTTCTGGCAGGGATGCTGTTTGTCAATAGAAGGTGAAAACATCGTTTCAGGTCTGCGCCCGTCTACACAGCTGCAAGATGTGCGTACCGAAATCAGAGAGTAGCGCCAACCGTACATGAATTGCGCAAAACTGTGTTTAAATCTATGCTATTGCACACAGCAACATTGTCAGGGAATGTTTGCTATTCATGGAAGACTAAGACCAACAGATGGGATAGCAATGTGCCATTGCTTCAACTCACCTCACCTCAAACGCTAACGCTGTAGCGCTGGTGCTACTGTGACATTTTGTAAATGGGATAAGAAATATGTCACACTGTAAAGCGGATGATGAAATGAATGTTACAGACCATAAAGTTAGCTTCGTAAGGATGCTAGAGACCAAAGTGGCAATAACATTCAGTAGAAAGAATAATTATCTTTTTGCAGCAAGAGGCATACTCAATGAAATTAGGAACAGGACCAGGAGGGAACTCATGGGTGCAATTGTTGAAATTGCTCCCGCGCCATGCTACTGCCAACACATTCCTGGGAAACCACACTGAGTGAGTGCAAGCCCTCACAGTGGGAAATCATTGTAAGGTATATTACCTCCCCTTTGCACCACAACGGACAACTGACAGCTCCTCCTATGTTTACTTCTACAATCTGCTATTGCAGACAATCTGTGTCCTTCTCCACAGGATGCCCCAAAATGACTATCATCAGAGGTTAAAAGCTCTTTACACAGTCGGACTGGCACCCTTATTTATGGAGCACCAGTTTCAGTTCAGGTACTGAAAACCAAAATGGTGCTCGTTGCTCGTTGTAAACTTTCGAGGACGTTTCCAACTGACGTGTTTTCAATTAAGACGACGTGAAACTAATTTGGCCATGAAGCAAATGCTGTCGATGTAAATAATATGCTAAAATAGGGAATAATTGCCACTGTTTGTGATTGCTCTCCTCCATTTAGAGTAGCTTGAGTAAGAAGAGAAGTACGTGAATTGAGACACTGCAATTAATGGAGCAAGCAAGTGTGATGGATGGGGAGGGAACAGGAAAGCCCTCATTAACACAGCTCTTTTATTTCAAGTGTTGTGGAGGACAAGCAATTATTTCCTGCCAGGCTGAGTGAATGCGGTGGATGAAAACACAAATTGAGTGGAAAGAAAGAGCACGGCTAGCATACGACCATGGCCAGTCCATTAAAGAGCACAGACTAACACCCACTGCTTCATTCAACCAGTGACCAAATTTATTATACAAAGCACAAATCCTTGTCCTTAAGCAATCACCATATGTGCTTGTACAAAGCATGAATCCTTGTCCTTAATCAATACTTCTACAAAGCATGAATCCTTGTCTTTAACCAATGACCAGAAGTACTTGTACAAAGCATGAATCCTTGTCCTTAACCAATGACCATATGTACTTGTACAAAGCATGAATCCTTGTCCTTAACCAATGACCATAAGTACTTGTACAAAGTATGAATCCTTGTCCTTAACCAAAGACCATATGTACTTGTACAAAGCATGAATCCTTGTCCTTAACCAATGACCATAAGTACTTGTACAAAGTATGAATCCTTGTCCTTAACCAAAGACCATATGTACTTGTACAAAGCATGAATCCTTGTCCTTAACCAATGACCATAAGTACTTGTACAAAGTATGAATCCTTGTCCTTAACCAAAGACCATAAGTACTTGTACAAAGCATGAATCCTTGTCCTTAACCAATGACCATAAGTACTTGTACAAAGTATGAATCCTTGTCCTTAACCAAAGACCATAAGTACTTGTACAAAGCATAAATCCTTGTCCTTAACCAATGACCATAAGTACTTGTACAAAGTATGAATCCTTGTCCTTAACCAAAGACCATATGTACTTGTACAAAGCATGAATCCTTGTCCTTAATCAATACTTCTACAAAGCATGAATCCTTGTCCTTAACCAAAGACCATATATACTTGTACAAAGTATGAATCCTTGTCCTTAACCAATCACCATATGTACTTGTACAAAGCATGAATCCTTGTCCTTAATCAATACTTCTACAAAGCATGAATCCTTGTCCTTAACCAAAGACCATATGTACTTGTACAAAGCATGAATCCTTGTCCTTAATCAATACTTCTACAAAGCATGAATCCTTGTCTTTAACCAATGACCATATATACTTGTACAAAGTATGAATCCTTGTCCTTAACCAATCACCATATGTACTTGTACAAAGCACGAATCTTTGTCCTTAACCAATGACCATATATACATGTTCAAAGCCCAAATCCTTGTCCAATCACATATGTAGCTTGCTAACCATGTGCTCAATGTAGTAGGGTCAGTCTCCTGTAAGGGGTACCAGAGAGGGTGCCTTCAAGGACATGCCACACAGATCACAGTGATATGAAGCTACAGTATAAGCAAATGGAAACCTACTGCAAACACGTTGCATAAACAAGGGAAATGCTGTCAAATATTTTCTTTGCGTCTGTGGTGTACAAATCATGAACTGATGTTAATTTCAGCCCGTTCGGTGGAAACTTACTGTACATTTTAGCTCCTGTGAAGTATTAACAAAACATGTTTGAAAGGTAAGCCAAAAGCACTTACAGCCTTTACTGCTTTGTTGTTTAATTAGGGTTGTTTTAGTAAAACAAGCGGTACTAAGACCATCAGAGCGTCTACATCCAACGGGCGGTATGAGGAGGCTATGGGTGGTTGTTCTTCTACAAAAGATCCCTTTCAAGTGCTGACAACCAAGAACCAACAAATGATCCTCATGCATTCATCTGTCTGAACACAAGCAAGGAAGGTGTTCCCCTCCCCCACCAAATTGGAGTATAATTAAACAGAGTTTTTGAATAGAACTGTTTTATTAGCATTGACAAGCCACTGAAAATGCCTGTGTAATCTCTGACCGTTGGATGATCATCGATAGGATGACGTGAGGGTTGCTTTGGCCAAGAGCATAAATAAATTGCTTCAAAGCAAATGGGTTGGTGTGCTGTATCGGTTAAAGCAAAGTCACACCGTGAGCTATTTTTTTGTACATAACTTATCATTTACTTGGACGTCATATTGAGTACAGCCTTAAAAATAAAACTGGAGTTGCAGCTGAAGTCTATGGCATCTGCATAGGTTTTGTCACAGCTTGCAATCAATTGCATAAAGTAATGTGTGAGTGTGCAGGGAGGGTGAAAAGAGGACAGCACCTGAAGAAAAGAGACCAGTGCTTGGCTGCTTTTAATTCCCTTTTCATGCATTTCTCCTAAACACAATGAAAAACACAAAATGTCTTACCAGTCAGAGCAGGTTAAAAAAAACAACAACAATCTTTTTAGTCATACCGCACACATCCTAGTGACATATTACAGAGTCAACTACCTGATTATATCTGCTTCTGTGCAAGACAGAAATGATTAACTAAAGATGCACACGCTTCACAGATGAAAGGAAAATTTCCTCTGCACGAGTGACCTTTCAAGCATGAAAGTCTCAGGTGCACAGACAGCGTTTCCGTTGCAGCGGCACTGACCAAGTATGAGCAGTGGTATCAAGGCGTCAAATTGCTCACCATCCCTCATTTGTGTCCCTCCTCTTCAATGCCACTCCATCATTCTCCATTGTCTTCTCCCCTGCCCCTGCTCTCACTTTCTTACTGTGCATCAGCTCTCACGGCTGCCTCCCTTGAATCCCGATGACTTTAAGTAGGTCTCAGCCTGAACTCTAACCTTCACGCTCCGGGTAACCTCTTGTTTGAAAGCATGGTTTATCAATAGACAGCCGAACTCCATTTTGCATCCGTCAAGTAAATTGCCAGCCAGATAAATCAGTGGAATTAGCTTCATTAGTTCATGTTTGAACCTGAAATGCTGTCGAACAAAAACAGTTTTGGAGTGCAGATGGAATGGATAAAGTATTTGCGTGAGCAGGCCAAAATAAATGAGTACAATTGATCTAATGCCAATGTGAAGTCCCGAGCAAAGAACAGTGTAGTTACTGCTCAATAACATTCGGGCGTCAAAACAAATGTTTGACCACTTGTATACTGGTACATGACGTAGAGTTTGAGTGAGGTACGATTTTAGCCCTTTCTATAATGTTTTCCTCCTAAGCTGGACACATTACGTGTTTACTGAGAGGTGAGCGATGACACAAATAGGCTTGGCATGTGACAATGTGCCCTTAGTTGACTACACATTTTACGGGCTATTGTTCATTCACTCGATAAGAAGCAACAAAGTGAAAGTCAACGCAAGACGTGTGGCGTATCTGGTCACATATCCGCAAGTACCGCGGTGAGAGGCAGACAGGCGATTTCGGTGCATGCTTATCAAAGTAAAGCGCAGATGGAATGATGGATGCATGATGGAAATTCTGGCTTTTTAGATACCCGGTTCTTTTGGCTCAGTTCACTAAAAAGAACCAGCTCTGTCGGCTCCCAAGTGGCTCCTCAGAATGTTTTGATGTGTTTTATTAATTTATTACCAAATTATGTATACTGTGTAAAAAGACAATACAAGACCCACCTCAATGGAAAAGTTTACATCTTTACGTGCAAATTTCTATTTAAAATCAAACCCGTGCATGAGTTTTCTCCGGCCACTCCGGTTTCCTCCCACATTCCAAATGTTAGGTTAATTGGCCATAGGTATGAATGTTAATGTTTGTTTGTCTGCCCTGCGATTGACTGGCGACCAGTCCACGGTGTACCCTGCCTCCTGCCCGAAGTCAGCTGGGATAGACTCCAGCATACCCCAGCGACACTAATGAGGATAAGCGGCATAGAAGATGGATGGATGGACAACATTTTCGTAACTATGATAATAAAGGTTGCAAGGAATACAACAGTGATAAACATTCTGGCAATAAGAAAACAATCTATGCAAGGTACACACCCACTTGGAATTAGTCATATTCATATGACGAGAGCAGTAATTGTGAGACAGCAAAACTAATTTCACACTTTGATATACACACACAAAAACCGAAACTGAAATCAAATTTGCTGTGGGAAACATTCATGCAGAAATGTGTTAAAAGTAACTTCTCAAACTAAGCATGAATTCAGCATCAATTATGCGTGCTGACAAATACTGATTACAACTGAGCGGTTCGTCGGGAAAATAATTCCCCACACAAATGTTTTTTCCCCTCACAATGACAGTATGTCACTCATTTCCGTGAGATTCCGTGTTCAGTCACATATCGACACATATATTACGCGTTTAGTCGATTTTTATCGCCCAATTCCACGATTCATCATAAGACCCTACAAAAATACGTAGTAATGTTTGATTGTTTGACATGAAAGAACAAAACCTGGCTCCAGATATTTGAATCACCGAGTGTTGCATCTTCTACTCTAAGAGATTCAGAGTAGGGTGCTTAGCCGTGATGCATATTTTAGGTCCTAAACTTCCCACAATGGACTCTGTCTCAGCATTCCAATTGAGGATGACACTTTAAAAACAACAGACAGTGTGAGACACAGGAGGTGAGACACAGGGCTACGATGTTTGCTGTGCACACGGACCTCATAAACTTCCATCGGCTGATCTCCTTCACAGTCAGCGAGAAAAAATGGCAATTCATTCAGCGGCTTTTCATTTCACCTTGCAAATATGATGGCTTTTTTTTTATCGTGGAAGTATTTGATTCCCTTCCCAAGCCTAGAGCTGGGATA
Organism: Oostethus manadensis; assembly: GCA_024372805.1. Classification (NCBI taxonomy): domain Eukaryota; kingdom Metazoa; phylum Chordata; class Actinopteri; order Syngnathiformes; family Syngnathidae; genus Oostethus; species Oostethus manadensis. The sequence goes on from QODF01000039.1 coordinate 1,776,629, forward strand.
GAAGAGACTGGCTGTGGCCCCTCACTGGATAATGATGTGCTTCGTTCTGCTTTCAAGACCCTAGAGACTCTTGGCTGAATGAGCACATCCCCCTTAAAGCCATCCATACCCACTTTTCTGCAACGCACGCACACATCATTGAGACACATCTTAACCTGTTCACTCTTTGTATTCGCTTCCATAGGTTTCAACAAGTGGCGACTCTACATGTATAAATTACCCCCCCCCCCTTGTCCTCATAAGCCTTTTTATGAATTCTTCTGAGACTTCTTTGTCGTTGCTTTTTCTTTGCCTGCAATGGGAGGTGCTGCAATTCAATGCTCGGTGTTTGTGTTGTGTGATTGCTAAATTGGCTATTGTATTTAATAACCAACAAATCCCATGAAGTGATTAAGAACTTTGAAAATCTAGCAATTAAAATGTAACGATTAGAGCACCCTCCGCACCCCACCACTGCTCATGGTTTTAGTGCAGATGCTGATAATGCTGGATAAGCAAAGGCAGTTTCCTTTGAGCGGTAGTGGAGAAAGGGTGTGTGTGTGTGTATGTTGGGAAGTAAAGACATAAATTGAGTGCCAGCATGTCCAGCAGATGTAATGCCACAGTTCTAAACAATATGTCTTAATGTGACAGCGGTGCAATCTGTGGATTATAATGAGTCAATTCCATTAGTGTAAAAGGTAAAACAAAAAGGTACACCCTGGACTATCGGTTATTAATACAGTAATTCCACTAAATCGCAAAGACATGCACTCATACGGGATGACGGGCCCTGGGTATAACTGGTATAGCTGGTGGCTGGTCATCAAGCACTAAAAAAAACCACTCCACTATTGCATTGAATCACTTGAAACCAGCTTTTTTAAAGCACATCAACGCCCTAATATGATCGGGATTGACTCTTTAAAAGTCAATTTAGGAGATGCGGACTATCCAGATGGGAAGACAAGATTCCTCTTGCATGTATACACACTTTGATTGTAGCATCACTTGTCCTCATAAGAGAAACACACAGCTAAATGAGCTCAAATGACCAACATGCTCTACCAGCGCGTCGAAGGCACACCGAGTTTGACCAAAGATCCAATTAGAGCCTGTGCATGTAAACTGGGACTTCACAGAGAAGCGTTAAAACACAGAGCGAATGGAATATGGCAGTGATGCAATTAATGAGTGCATGCATGTGAACACACTCATTTTTTTAATTCTAGTTTTCAAATTATAGGCATTCCATGTACCAAGCAGCTCAATGTATCTATGTTTCAAAAAGGAACCAGACAAACAAAAATAATGTTACTATTCCAAATTCAAAAACAGTTAGACTGTACACTCCAGATTTTGCACAATTCCTCCATAAAATGTTTGCCTAAATTTTGCCTGCGTTTTCAAGCAGTATTGCACGGGTCGGGTTAGTTTGAAAGTGACACCTTAATAACCCGCCATGGGGCCAACGAAAGTTGTGCTTGCCAAGACTTTGATGAGAGTCCGCGTCAACAACACGTTCTATCCATTTGTCATTTATAATCATTTTGCCTTGTGTTCTGTACGACTATAATTAGTCTCTATAGAAATGTGTTTTTTTAGTTGTCTGGAACAGACTAATTGGATTTACATTATATGCTTTGCTCCGCTTCAATGTATGTTTCAGTTACCGTCAAACCTTTTGGAACAAATTAATAAAAAACGAGTTACAGCGCCAATGTACTCTGCATCACGCCCTTATTCAATAAGCTAATGCCTGTATACAAACCTCAACAATAATTTCTTCATTAAAATATGAAAAAAGAAAAGGCAGTTTTGTTGTTGATCTTATTGGAGACTGGAAATAAACGGGTCATCTGCATTGTCATGTTAAAATTGTGTAATTACCGTCTACTGTCCTTTTTGCTGTGAGTTGTTTTTGTCACTCACTTTCCCCCCTGTTAATATTTTACTAGGAACCCCATTTCCCGGTGGCAAAACTGTAATTGTGTCCCAGACACAATTGTACAAAGGACGCCAAAGATCTGTCTGCAGCTTCTGAATAACCCTTCTTCAAAACAGACTTTATTTAGATGGGAGCAATTTGAAATAGTTTGGCGTGAGCAAAAGAGAGATAACATAACATTGCAGCAGTCAGAGACTGAGGTACCTTAAGAGATACTGCGATGCCTACCATTTATCACCTTTAGAGGGCTCCTAATGGTTTCTCGCGGGCCCCAGGGCTGCCAGAGGTGCACGCCAAACACTGCCACACAGCAAAAGGGATACACAGCTACACAGTAACGATTTTAAATTTGATTGCATTGCTTAGAGGATGCTGATTCCCAAGCCTCGCGGGCTTGTAGATTAGCTGTAAGGTCAGGTGCAAGAGGCAGAGGGTTTTCTTGTTCGAGAGTCAAAGAAGTAGAGGCTCGATTTAGCCTACTTGGGTATCGAGTTACATCACTGAGCTGGACTGGGTCAACAGGTTCGTGAGCCTGCAAACCGATGGGGGAGGGACTGTCACAGCCGGAGTTTGCTCTTGTTAACACACCACACACATTCTTGCCTCTATTAGCACAAATTAAACATGCATGACCTACAGTTACCTGGTTTGCCCCATAGCTAGTCTGGGACAAGTGCAATCCCAACTTGCATGCTCCACTGCCTTAACATCCATAGGACTCATCATAGGTATCAGAAAATAGAAATTGTGTTAACTCGCTTTTTTATGTTAATTATTCATGATAATTTATTGAATTTAAGACACATTCTCTGACTAAAAACCTGACAGGGGAGTCAAAATGTCAAAGTGTATGGGTTTCATTCAATCTCACATCATAAAAAACATGCAAAAAAATAATTGTACAATGTGTTAAGTTCATTTTTTTAAACAAAGTGGCAAATAAAGCAACAAAATGTGTCATTCATAACAACCGACACAACCAGATTTGTACACAACTCCTGAGCGTTTTGCGGCAAAAGTGTGTTGAAGCAAAACAGAAGCCGTTCGAGGGGCTTCCCACGTAATGAACGGAAAGGTTGATGGCGGACACGAAGGATTTACAGATTTCCCGTACTTTGTCAATGTTATCCGTCAGGCAGAAATTGTGTGTGTGTGTATTTGTGTGCACTCACGCTCCACTTACTGTCTACATTGGAACTGCTCAAAGGGCAAACAATCCACTCAGGGACAAGCTGGGTCAAACGGCAATTTGTTTCTGAACAGGCGCTCCCAATTTTTAACATTCTGTCCCACCAGTGTACGTTAACCACCGTTAATGAGACATAAAGACGTGATGGAGGACTGCATAACAGGCTGACATCTGGCATCATGCCAAGCATAATTTTGTGTGACCTTAAGGTTTCCCCAAAATTTCCGTCAGAGTTGAACAACCCCGTAGTATTAAAAGGCAAAATTTTGCAAAACAACGAGCAGTGCCAGGTCTTCTATTTGTTTTTTTTTTTTAAGGATTTAGAAGTCACTTATTGTACGTTTGTGAGTGGAACTTCCTAAATGCAGTTAGGGTTTCTGGGGGAAAAACATAATTGAATATGGGGTGGTTATAACAAATAAAGCAAGTAAAATCTTCCATAAAAAAAAGAGCAAAATGAGGATCCATACGTAGCCTTGAATGTCTGCCGTTGAGTGAAGGGTTTGTTTATTTAAGCGCTATCTTCTGATAAAATAAAGCAGAGGAGAAGAATGCTAATTAGCACCAAGGGTTTCCTCACACTCAGACTTTGCTGTGGCACGGCGCCCAAGCATACCGAGGGCTGGCCAAGTATCTTGTCCACCTATTAGGACGCCTATTAACTTTCACTTTTATTGGTCCAAGGGAACGATGCCATCCTCTTGACTATTGTAGCTCTTGGACTGTCTCCTCTCCCTCGGCTATTTCGGCTCCGGTTAACAACTGGACTGAAGTAAAAAGCCATGGATTTAAAACTTGACTCACATTCACCCCCCCCCCCCCCCCCCCCCCNCTCCACCCACGGGTCAACCAAAACCCAAACGGCTTGAAGCACTTTCATTAGATTTCTCATTTAAATGAAGTTGATAAAACTGCTGTATATGCCAGGGGTCGGAAACCTTAACCATCAAAAGAGCCATTTTGGCCCTCCACCAAATGAAAACCCTCTTGGAGCCAGAAAACCTATTTGACCACTAAATTGAATTATATAGTGCCCTTAAAAGTATTGTTACTTTCCTTTTCTGTCTTCCTGTTCCTGTTCTTAAGCCTTAGACCAATTATCTACCGAAGTGTACCTGGCCAATACAGCTGATTCCAATACAGTTCCAGTTCTAGTACACTTCTCGAATCGTCATTGTTCATTGGAGACAAAGTAAACTAATGAACAATGTCAAAATAGATGCGTCATGGTTTCTTACCAAGTTGACAAACCAGAAAACACCACCCCTAAGCCTTAGGTGGAGCTTGCACGGCGCACGTTCAACTCCAATGCAGAAGTACACAGAAACATACAGTAAATCAGCTGGAGCCACAGCAGAAGGATAAGAGAGCCGCGGGTTGCAGACCCCGGGTACAGTATATGCCAACTTTAAGACAGTTTCAGCTGTTGCATGAAAAGTTTCTGCACGTTGTTCCTCTGAAATCAAGTGGAACGTCACGAAACATACAGTAAAAGCTGGGATGATCATTTTGCGATATGTTTGCACGCAGGTTTCCCCCCCCGCCCACCAACGCATGGGCACTGAAAGGGCATCTCATTCACAGAGCAGAACAGTAACGAAATATCCCATCTATATGCAACGATTTCCACACTAACAGGAAAGCCAGCTGATATGCGGCTACGGCAACATCACAGGAAAATCCTCAGCGGATCTAATTGAATTCAGCGGGAAGCCCTGGTACTCATTAAAATGAAAGCCCACCCAACTACCTAACAATTGACTGAATCAAAGGTTCTGTTCTTAGATCAAACAGAATTAGAGCACATGACAAGCACTTCAGTCGTGTCACTGGCCAAATCCAAACGACCGGGCTTTTGGCTTCTCACTACAACAGGGCGGGTATGTCGCGCATATCTCTGCTTCCTGCTTTTATAAAGCGTGCTCGGCATGCATCATCAGCTGCAGTCTTAAGCGACATGCAGCTGGAGAGGAGGACGTGGGGGAGGGGAGGCAGACAATTAAGATGGAAGTCTATCTTTTTGATTGGCGAGTAAACCCGGCGTAAAGCACGCTCTGCCAGTCCTGCAAGGTAGTGGCCAAACCGCTCATTGAAAAACCACAGCTGAAAAGCTTGCAATCTAAGAGAAGGGTCTGAGAAACCACACATGACTCATCTGCGTTTCTGGCTCATTGCACAACTGATGACATGTGTAAACAAAAGTTATGCCACACGCTTATTTATCATAAAAACATTCCCCTGCCAGGAAGGAGGACGTGTCATTCTAACGAACCCGAAGGGAACCCCATCAAGTTGACTCAATCATTCGACTGCAGTGAGAAATGTCACCGCAGCATTTTGTGCCACTGTCGAGTTTTTTTGCTTCCAGTTGAGAGTGTGATTCTCTGGGACACTTTTTTCCACACATTAACAAAGAAAAATTCCACTTTTTTTTTAAATATACTTATTATTACAATCCTCTTTGTCATGCAAAGAGGCAGCAAATAATCATTTTTAGTCAATCAAATAATCGGATCAAATCAATAGGAACTACGAGTGTCACGAGACGAGATGATTGGATCTATGAGACGACACATTAAAATGACATTTAAGAAAAGCACAATGACACTCATTTAAGCCTTACTACTTTTACGCACTGTGTGTGTATGCTACCGGCCCTGCCTACACCCACTGAAGCAAAGTGACAGCCGGACTGACAAACGATGGTTCCATAGACCAAGGTGCTGAAACCTTCTTCCTACCTGCTTTCGGGCGATTAGAAAAACAGACACACAAGTGCGAGGCAACATGTTGAAGCCGAAAACATGATTGAGCTCATTTTCATTGACTGTCTGACTGATTAAGTTATTATCTGGTGCCTGGGGGACCCCCTAATAGACAGCATATCAGAAAAGAAGCAAAAATGTCAATCACCGGTTTACCAAAGCCACATGAGAATGTCTTAGTTTTGCCAAAAACGCAAAACGGCAATTGGTCTGCCTTTACAGACGACTAAAAAAAATAAAAATATGCAATCATGATATTTACCATTTTTTATTAAAAAAAACACAAACACCAAAATAGTTGCTGGATAATTAATTAATGCTTGATCTATCCATTAATTGCTGAAGCTCCACTTGCTATGCTTAATTCTAATTGGGCGTAGGTGAATAATAGCACCTAAAACTTTCTATTAAGAGTGCGCCTGAACACCTCACAGCGCAAGGAGAAGGAGCAGGAAGCAAAAAGGAGATGGCACGCGATGTTCATTGCTCTGTGTGCATCATATGGACGAATAAGCAAGTTTGATTATTTTATTGTGCATTAAGATGCTTCATCTTCAAACCCCGCACGGTGCAGCGGTGAAGACCTGTCCCCGTGAGCGGGGATTCACCCAAAAATGAGACTTTATTGTTGGTAGCACGTATTGTGATCGTTACTTTACCCTTCCATTTGGTAACGAATTAACATGCAGATTTGAAAGCATAACCATCGGGAGCGGACAAAAACAAAGCGATGCTCAAATTGGAGCTATTGAAACGGAAGAATACCACCATGAGAATGAAATAAAAGACATGCGGGATCATTAATGACGTGTGTAAAACTTTATCAAAATGTGACCATGCAAAATACACATTTTGAGCTATAAAATTAATTAACCAATCAACTAGGCTCAATATTTCCAAAACACATGTAGGATGATTACTTATCTATTTATTAGTTCTTGCAAAACGTGACCATGCAGATTTGTGGCCCCAAATTGACTTTTAAATGAACGAACCGATTGTGTCCAAGTGAAGTCACAGAAAAAGGTTTATGTAGGGAAAAGTCTGAAGGGTATGTTTGGGAACCACCTGATGGACTTTTCTATCGCAAATAAATATAAAGACAAAATAATCCAACAAGTCAAAACCACAGCAGAGCCGCTCACTCCACAGCACACAATAAAGGGACGGTCCTGCCAACAACGGTGCAATGCAAGTCCTTGTCTTGAGGACAAGGTACTAAAGAAACACGTGCCACCCCAGTGCAACCATTATAAAAAACACTACAGGTATGTGCGCGCACACACCTGAGACCGTGTGTTGTTGCCTACGGAGCATGCAGCCCTTACCTCTTGCTGTGGCGCTGCAACCACAAACGTTTACACACATGGGGAGATTACATGAAAAAACCACACAGAACGAGCCGTGGTCCCGATGCGGATGCACAGGGTCCAAGGTGATCCAAGTTGTGCAGTGTTGCTGCCTCCAGACCAACGGGAGGAAACAGACGAGTGAGCGAGCAGGGAGAGAGTGAGGAAGGAGAACGAGGGGGGGCAGAAAGAGAGAGAGAGAGAGAGAGAGAGAGAGCTGCGTTACCTTGTTGATGTGCCCTTCCTCACATCGCAGATGCTGCATTTAAAAGCCTCGGCCGTGTTCCTGAAGGTGCAGACGCTACAGTCCCAGTAGCCGTCGTCGGCGGTCTGTTTGGCTTGTCTTTTTGGCCTAAAACACCACAAACGTTGAGGTCAGTTGTGTTTGCAGGAAGAACAAAAGTAAACCAAAAAACGTCCCCTTGCATTATAACACAACGAAGGGAGATTTCCGAGCGCCGCATGCATGCGGGCGTGCACGTACGGGCGGCAAAGCCATTTGAGGGGGGGAGAGGGGGGGGTCCGAAATGATCGCTCCGCGTCGGGCCAAGTGCATCTCCTTAGCAAAATGTCCTAATTGCGGACGGCACGTCGGCAGCTAGCCTAGCAGGCGATGCTACAATTTTCGGCATCGAAGCTGAACGTGGGGAGAGAGGGAGAGGGGGGGGGAGAAAAGCCCAATTGGAAACAATGCCGAATTCGACACTGCGCCGCCTAGCACACGTCCTAAAGACGGAAGAGCCCTTCGCAGAATGCCAGGCGTATCCCGTGAAAAAATCCCTTTGTTAAGTGACGGGCTCGCGGGGAGCGGGAAGCCGCCATAGTGACTGCGCCGCTCTAGCTAGCCGTGGCACGCCGACGGAAAAACGGGAGAAACGATCCCCGAGTGAAGGCGACGCGTCCGAACGTCGAGCCCCGCGGCGCCACGATCGCGTGGAAGAGTCCTTCAAAGGTCGCTGGCGTTACCTGGTAGGGCTCTTTTTGTCGCCCATGGTGAACGGTAATCCGCGGGAAGGAGAAGGGAAGGGGGGCCTCCTTTAATTGTCAGTGCGCGTGCTGGGGATCCAGATAGAGCCGCTGCTGAAGCTGCTGGCAGACGGGCTCCACTCGGCGCTGGCTCGAGGCACCGCACAGAGACTGACTGCACTGCACCACGTGCTCGCCTCTCGGCCAATCACGGCGCGAGGAGGTTTAAAAGTCGAGATGGCTTTTTAGGGGCTCTTTTAATAACCGCTACTTGGCGTGTTTGACGGCTCTCACCTTAAATCACCCCGTGCGTAAAATATGACACGGTTGCATTTTCGGATCGGACTTTTACAATAAAGCTTTGTTTCTCTTTAGCAAAAGGGTGCGTTTCAGGACACCTTCAAGGCATCACTAATTAAATCAGGACCAGAACGACTAGAGGTGTTACTCCAAGGGGTCACTCCAAAATTTGACATCCCATAAAAAATAGTCACATTTGAGAGGCTGAAATGGGTTTTCTCCAAGTACATCCCAATGTGAGGTTAATTGCTGACTATAAATTGCCCACAGGTATGAACGTGAGCGTGAATGATTGTTTGTCTCCATGTGCCCTGCGATTGACTTGCGACTAGTCCAGGGTGTACCTCGCCCCTTTCTCAAAGTCAGCTGGGATAGGCTCCAGCATCCCCGCGACCCTAATGAGGATAAGCGGTACAGAAAATGAATGAATCACTGATTAATCTATTAGTAGTTGAATTTCACATACTGTAGTGCTTCTCCACCTGTAAGGTACACAAAGCGTTCTGACACCGTTTTTGCGTTTACCCATTAACTTAACTAACTAAGACAGGCATGATCACAGGAAGATCGAACCAGCAACCATCAGGTTGGGAGACGACTGCTCTCAGCACTGAGCCATGCCTGCCCCATATTCCTTTTCCATTTAGTTTTTGGTTTTTCCATTTTGTTGTTGCTTTTCCCGTTTTGCCTTTGTCTTTTCCATTTGCTTTTTTACTCGGGCGCCCAAGAGCAAAGGCAATAATATTTACCAACAAAATGTTGTCTAAATATACAAAAATATACAAGTAGATTGGGAGCAACAGCCAGAAAGATTCATTTTATCCACGGTTTACCTAACAAAGTGTCTTCCAAGTGCAGGTATGTTATCACATTGCAAACGTGTTCCACTTTGAAAGGTTTTAACGAGTTTTCCGAGGCATCTGTTTCATTGGAGGGCCTCCGCTCTATGGAATATGACACACTGCTGTGTTTACACCGATAAATACGCTCATGCTTGACACTTGACTGGTTCTCGGGACTGCGGCGGGACTCTGCAGACTTTTCTCTCATCCGTCTTCTGCAAAGAAGACATTTTAATCCCTCCGTCACCCTCCTGGCTCCGTCAGGCTGTGTCGTGGAATGTGTCGCCGCACCTCTTGTGAGCCTTCACTCTGCCCAAGTCGGGGCTCCTCTGTGGGGGAGAGCGAGCGTGCATCGTGTACGCTCATTAGCCGCTCTCCACGACTCCGGGTCGCATTGTGAATCCCCTTTTCAGTTTGGAGTGAATATCATCGCTGCCACATACCGGTTACTGCTGCTTAGCTCATTGCGCAATGTGCTAATTGAGCTTCATCACGGTGGCCCACTGACAACTACGATTCAGCCAAAACAGCTTGAAGCCCTGTCTTACTGGTGCTGTAATTCATTCCACCAAAAACGGTTTTTTTGGCCAAGAATTACAACAATCCAACAAGCAGCTGAGTTTTTTTTTAATTCTGCACGTTCTGTTGCATCAGGCCGATTGATTCATCGGTACGACGTGTTTGAGAAACATATCACAAGCATCGCTTGCTGGGAATAGAACTGTTACGAATCCCTAATTAACTAAACCCCAAAGCAGAGATCTTTCACGACTTTGAGACATTTTTAGAAAACAAACAGTTGGAGCTCATTCATTATTTCTGAGACGCGAGGGTGGTGAAAACAAATCTGCAGGAAAAAAAACAAACAAGGCAAAAAACACTACCATTCAAGTCGACAGTTCTGGTGCTCGGAGGCTGAAAGAAACCCAGAAGATGAAAACAAATAAGAGATGGTCAGGTTGGTGGTTTACCTCAATGGCAAGCAAGCAAACCTTCTTAAAGACAGCTGCTGACAGTTTCTTTTAGGCAGCTCTTTATTTTAAGAAGCCGGGTCTTACAAAGACGCTGAATGTGCACTGACTTGTTTATTCCACAGGTTTAAAGAAACAACAGAGTCGGCCTCTGCAACAGGCACGCTGCCGATCCAAAGTCGTGTCTTACAGCCGCACTGTCATTAGTCTCGGTATGTTCACGACCTTTCTGATGTCAGATGCGGGTCGTGGTTGGCAAAAAACCAACCCTGCACCAACAGTAAAATTCAGTAGAAATGACAGATGTGTTGTTTGGAGTCTTTTGCAGTTGCCTGCGCCTGGGAATCAAGTAGTGCTCCACAACCCGTGCATGTATATGTGACATAGTTAGGTCTAGCAAACACTGACCCTGTCAGAAAAGTATAACAAAAACGTCCATTTATAATGGATTTTGGCCAATACAGTGGAACCTCGGTTAGCGTCATTCATTCGTTCCAGAAGGTTCGACTCTATCCAAAACGGACGCCAACCAAATCCGTTTTTCCCATAAGAAATCATGTATGTAATCCAGTTAACTCGTTCCAGAAAGCCAAAAATATCAACACAAAACACATTTCTCAAACAGTTTTAGGTGCCTAAAAGTATTCGAAATGCAATATAAATACAGTCATTTTCATTGTATGAGCCGATACTTTTTTCTTAAACTTTGACCCGAGCAGTGCAGCTAATTTATGGTCATGTTCTCATCTCATGACATCTTCTTTACTTCAGAACTACTACTAATCATTTAAATACCGGGCCGCTTAGAAATCAGTGAGAAAATCCTAGCGCTTTCTTTGTTATCACGAGCTACAGGGGAACCCACGGCGAGCCTGTCAACCCATCGCAAATCGCTGCAGGTCATTACCCAATAGAACAATGTGACTCACGGCGTCATCTTACAAAGAACACTAAAGTCATCACACAGCACCGTAACACCCAAAAGGTACAGGTAGGTACGAAATACCAAAGACAAACACCAATACAAGTTTAAAATGAACAAATATTTAAGCTTCTTCCCATAGCTCATGTACGGCTGATCTGTACCAATCTGTTTTGCTCTCCAAACCTAGTAGGCGCGGCTTAAACACCCCATGAGCCTAATGAGGATAAGCGGCAGAGAAAATGGGTAGATGGATGGGCTTAAAGACCACTGCGTCTTGTACACCGTAAATTACGGTACATATAAAAGATAAATGAACATTTAGGGCTACGTGTAACCCTCATTGAAGACCCCAATGATGTGACGCCGAGATAAACGCCTTATTCTTCAATACCACCTTCCTGTTTTGCCATGAGTTTCTCACCTCAATAACTCAAAATGGAGCCAAAAAGGTTTTACGTTCTGGCGTTAAACCGCAAACCGAGGCTACATTTTGGCATACATTTTTGATGTTAACCGCTAAACATGTTAACCGGGATGGATGCTAACCGAGTTTCCGCTGTATTAATTTGCCCATTTAAGGCCACCATACTTCTTCCTCTTGCTCAACAAGGTTTGGCTGTGGTATGTTGAACAAGCCACAGGTTTATTGCACGGTTTATTGCACGGGATTTTTGGAGCAGTTTTTGTTACAGAGCCCAACAGCCGCAGGAAGGAAAGACCCGCAATACCGCTCCTTCGCACCCGTTGGATGGATCATCCTGTCACTAATGGAGCTCCTTAGTGTGTTGGAGGAGGTGGGAGTGTATCCCCGTTTGAGATCCCTTTGATTATGGCAAAACATGGTAAAACTATGATTCTGAGGTTTCACGTCATAAACTGGTCAGTCCCTTTTATTACTCACTTTATGATTAAAATGAAACTTTATTTTTCTTTACATGGAAACACAGTCGTGACATTTTGAGAACGTCTGGTTTCCAGCAAGCGGGGAAACGTTTGAGATTAAAGGGGAGGCCAGCAAGCAGGCTTTTTGACATCTCAGCTAGATTGCAATCCTCATCCAGTAGGAAGTGCATTAAAAAGTGTGATGCGTGTAAAAACCCACTCATTATTGCTCCAAACATAATGTTGTTTTATATGAGACCAAAGGTGAAGACTGGTCACAAAATGATCCATGGCTCCTGAGCAGATTTCATTGGCTTTATAAAACACAAGGTCTGTTTTTTCAAAGCTACAAAGCTTTAGTAGTAAAATTCAAGTGGGGCAACAATTACATTTGATGAAAAATCTTTAACTGCTTGAACTTGAGCCATCTTTCAACCCGAGCTCAGTTCATGGAGAATATGACCTCAGTGTAAACATGCCAACATGTACACATTTTGCACACATTTTGACCTTTGAAAAAACGTTTAGCTGGTTGCAGTTTTCTTGTTCACTCAGCCGTCTGCGCTTACGGCCGTGCCGCGACATCGGCGCAAAATGACAACGTACACCTCCCAAAATATCAGACAGTTAAGGCTTGTCGTGCATTACTTCATGTGTGCATACGTGTGTGCACCTCCCTCTTCTCCGATTGCAGATCTACCGACTGTTGCAATGAGCCTCGCCGTCTCTCTTTAATTACCGTCGTTTGCTCGCGACGGGATGCTAACATGCTAAATTGTCTACCCAGTGCGGCCTGTGGCTCCTTCTTTCTTGACAAGATCTCGTGTCAACAGATTTTGCAAAAATACAAAATAATTCATCACAGAACTGGATAATATTTCCGGCCTCATTAAAATGTCTGTTTCCCGCTGTCCTCCAAACAGGCAGAAAGAGAGTTCACTCTGTGCATTGCTCCATAGAACAAGAGCATGAAGGCAGTGAGGCCTTTTGTCAGTCATGGTGGGTACACAACGTAGTAGAAATGATCTTACTAGATTGCAATCTATTTTTTTACAATATTTTTGTTCAAAGTAATGTTAAAATCTTGTCTTGTTCCCGTAGACCTAATCTTGTGTTTCGTCTTTTCACACGGCACACAGTAGTAGAGATCAGAACCGTCGACTGGACCGGGTAGTTCTGTCGGCAGAGGCTTCGTCAGTTAGAGTCTCCGGTACAGAGAAGCACAACTAAGGCCACAGGTTTGGAGACTTTATGGCCTTTACTCCTCTTGTCAGAATAAGCTCCTCCTAAGCGGAGTGCTCTCCTGGGAGGAGTGGCCAGAACTGCCACATTCCTACATACTTGTTTGTCTCGCCAAATTAGCATGGCCTTTGTTAGGAGGTACCTGATACTGGGCAGTGTGGACCACATTAGCGTTGACAAAATGGGCTTCTTTCACACCTCTTTCAAACCAGCGCTTTTCCCTAGCTAGAATCTTGACCTCGCTGTCTTAAAAAGTGTGGTAGTGGCCTTCAGATGTAGATGCACCGCTCATTGTTGTTTTGTGGCATTCTTTTGGACACAGGGTGCTTAGTTTAGTCTAAACTACTGGCCACCCAGTCCAGTTGACGACTCAGACTTCTTCTACCATGGATAACACCTGGACGACTGAGAGCCTCCACATGTGTGTTACCCACGGAACATTGTAGACATAAAAAAAGTGTGGGGGGGGGGAATAGAGCAAAAGGCATCATGTAATGAGAACAAGCTGAAAACGGCTCATAAAATTTCTTCGAGGTTGGCAGTCTGTCGATGTCGAAACACGTCTGCCCTTTTGCCAGAGGGTCACCCTGAGTCATTTCCATATGAATCATGTATGTGGGCTAACGTTACAAGCACGTGTAGCGGTTCAACACAGTCACCTTACAACTGCAGGAAACCGGCAGCCTTCCCCCTTGAAAACCCAGCGCGAAAGTGACGAATGGTGATAAGCTGTTAAAAGTGGAGCAGGAGTGGGAGATCGGGCTGTTAAAAAGGCAGTGGGAGAGCAGATGAAAAGGACGCATCCTCTGTCTCTGGCAGCGATCCACACACACAGAGGGGAAAGTGATTAATCATCATGCGCAGATTTTTCTCACAACATTCCTCTATTGACGGACCGCTCACTGGAGCAGAGAAATCTCGGAGCTTTCTAAATTATTTAAGACCCACTCCGGCGATCGCTTAACCCTCTAAACGTTTGTTTTGGGTTTGTTCAGAAGAAATCTCCTGTGGTTGGCTTTCATATTGCCGACTAATTACAAGGTTTGCTTTTCCTTCACAGTGGCACCGCCTTTGTCATTAAGAGAACACCCATGCGGCTGTTGCGCCTGTGTTTGCTTTAAATTAGACCTACTTGACCTTTCACCAGCAAACGCTGCCCCTGATTCTGCTTCAAACTCTTTTTGTTTCTCTCTACAAGCGCCAGCTTCCATCCAGATGTGCTCTCCAACATTTGGAACTGGAATGCGAGAGCCCTCTAATTACTGTCTATGCTTCACAGTTAAAGGGTCACTGACATGCTTTATCGACTTTGCTTCAGTATAGTTTTCATCAAAATAGCAGTCAGGGCAAGTTGTTGTGTTGCTGCTGGATGTTAACCGTCGCCGAGTAAGTTTGTTTTCTTGTTCAGGTTTAAGACTGGAATGGGCAGAGCAAGTACAGAGAACGAGAGAGTTCCGTTCTTTGCAGTGATCATGTCACTGATGACTGCTGTGAAGGAACGCCTTTACAAGAAGCACCGGGCTTGAAAAAGGACGTTATTCTTAATGCGGTTCACATGAAAAGAGGAAGAAAGTTGCCACAAAACAGAGTAGGTCGCCTCCTGTTGACATATTGTATCCTAAACACTATTCCACCATAGCAACAAGCCTGAAAGCATTTCATTTATTGATATATTTGGTTTATTTAGCGTTGCTGCAACAGATTGAAAAAACGGACCAGAACATACGTCATTACCTTAAAGACATCAAGTCAGTTATATAAGTGATATAAACATCTTTTCACGGCGATATGTTGATGTGAGGAATGACGGAAATACACAATAAAAAGGTTTTGGTGGCAATTGTACGCTCAATAGTTGAAGGATAAGCAACTCCTGGCGATTTACAGTCAGGGACTTAGCCAAACACCCTCTCGTGCGTTTCCGTAGAAGCGTCTCCGACTTCTTCTTCTTCTTCTTCTCTCATGCTCACTCCGTGTCTTTCTCTCAGCCACCTTCATTTCCATGTCCATAGCAGTCCATGGTTGTGCATGTTTCGCTGTGTTGACCGCGAGCGTGCTCACGAAAGATGGGGGAGGGCAGCTGAGGACACTTTTTCCTTCGCTGGGGGAATGTCTTCATTTATGCTCTTGTCTGGAGCGGCTGCTCGGTGCTTCCCGGAGTTGGGCAGGAAACCCCGTCCTGCCAGTCCCGCGCCGATAAGAACGAGGGCGGGAGGAAGAAGAAGCGGTGGGAACGAGGGAAGAGGGAGCCAACCTTCAGGAAGGTAGATTATCCCACCAAGTGCTGGCCGAGCTTCAGCTTTTGTGCACGCCGGTGTGTACGTTCTGAGAGGGGGGGACAAAAAGCTGCTCCTTCAGCTCACTCAGCAGTGCAGGGTTTCAATGAATCCGGGGCAGCCTTTACAAAAGCGCTGCAGAACAAAAGGCCCGCGAGCTGAGAATGTGCAGCGGCGAGGCAAGGCGCCAATCTCACGCTTTGTTAACTCTCACACGGCATGCTGAAGAAAGACTAAGACAATCACGCCTCTCTTGTCAATTACCTGCCTGTTGATTATCATTCTGACGGATGTCTGACTCCAGCGGTCCCCGCGGACGCCATTTCAACGGCTCCATCGTTTTGAGGCGTCATTAGAAGATTAGGGTTAATTTCATTAAGAGTCATATTCATCTTGCCATAAGACACTGGCGGGGATGAAAGGGCCGCCGTGGGTCGCAATGTTGACCTCGCAGCCTTGCTTTGAAAGCGGATGAAGTTGGACGAATGGCAAAGACGCATACTTGCCTGTCAATTGGGATCAGGATTCTCGGAGGTTCTTTTCAATACAACACAGCCTAGTGGTCCTAAAGCCCAAATACATTTTGACAAGTGCACACACACACACACACACACACACACATTGTGAAGGATTATAAATCACAAGCGCTCGGGTGACCTAGCCTTATGGTTTTCCGTCAGTAAATCCATCTCAGTCCCTTTGACAGAATACGATATTGGCAGAGCGTAGGCCGTTTGTTCACCAGTCAATACATTTCATTCGATTGTTTCCGCCAGCTTGTCCGCATCAGAAGGCTTCCCGTATTATGCAAATACACTTCATTGAAAGAAGTATTTGGATGAACTAATCACCTGGTAGGATCCTGACATCAGTCAACCCCATGCACCCTTTGCAGCTGCAGAAGGTTCCACTCTTCTTCTGCTTCTAACAGGGCTGCGGCTGCAATTTCATCGCCGGACAGTAGTAGCCGAAGGTTGCTCACTTCTGCAACAGTTGTTACTGTGTCTGTCTGTTCCACCCTCTTTTTCCTCTACATGTCCGTCCCCAGGTTCTAAAGCCAGGTTCTGCAATCATCCCTGCTACCATCCTTATCTGGCCACCCTCTCCCTCCCTCCCACGCACACCCAATTGGTAAGTGAACATCCATGCAACTGTTGCTATTCTCTGTCACTATTTCTATCTTTCCTCTTTGTTCTGTTCGGTGCCTTGAAAATGAAAGCGGAACACGGCCTGAACATGAGGAGTAAACCAGAACTACCTGTTACACGGCAGATCTGTTATGGCAACATAAGCGTGCAGTTCAGCCATACAGCGTTTTTAGGACAAGTTAAAAGATAAATAAATACATAAAAATAAGGGAAAGGTTCCGGAAAATAAGGGAAATTGTGGACTTTCTCCACAGTCACAAATTTTACATGAAGAAAAGGAGTCATGTCAACCAATGGCAGCTGCTGGTCATCCAATAACAGGAGGTTTTTTTCCAGCCTACATCACAAATGTGCATTACATGTAAATGATATCCTTGCTTCTTATTCAAGCAAAATATCTGTGACCATGTCGTAGCAACCAAGTGTCGTTTCCAGGGACTTGACCCGCGTCCTCTCAGCAGAGCTAGACTGCATCGTGTTGTTGCTTTAAACTGGAGAAGCTCCTCTCTAAAACTGCAGAATGACAAAAGAGAGTCGCCAAACACAACACTCGTCGTTTTTAAAAAAGACAAAGTCGCTGAGGATTGGTAAAGTCCCTACAAAGGAATGAAAAACTGGCGAAATGCTCCAGTGGTGGTTTATACTTCAAGGTCGCCAATTCGCTCATTTCACTGTCAGCCAAAAAGGGACTCCGTCTTAGACGGATCATCCAACCATCATGCAGAAGCCGAGCCGACCCCCAGAGACGCCGAGCGTCCGACGGACGGGACGAAGCCCGGCATTTAGCCAATGACCGTTCAGTGGAACAACCTACTGTACGCTTCCCCATCAAAATAAATAGACGCTCTCAAACTTGAAAAGAGTCCCCATCGTTTACTGAGGTAGCCAGCTACGACTAATGTTTGCAAAATGTTATTGGTCAGAGAGATGACCGGTCCAGGGTGTACCCCGTCTCTCGCCCGAAGTCAGCTGGGATAGGTTCCACCATACCCACCTACCTAATAATGGCATAGAGGATGGATAGCCAGAGTGATGCGTAATACCACGAATAAACGTGTTTTGGCTAAAACCATGGATACACCCATGAACCACGGTGGATCTCATCCATCCATCCATCTTCTATGCCACTCATCCTCACTAGGGTCATGGGAATTTGTTGGAGCCTACATCCTGGACTGGTTGCCGGGCAATCGGAGGGCACATACAGACAAACAACCATTACCACTCAACGCCATTCCTACGGACAATGTAGAATCACCAAATGTTTTGGAAAGTGGGAGGAAACCAAAGAACCCGGAAAAAAACCCACACATACAAACTCCACACAGAGATGAACAATGGCGATTTGAACACGATGCCCCACAATTGTGAAAAATACTTGAACAGGTAGAGCCAGGAGGTGCTACAGATCCAAAGAATAAAGGATACAAAAATCTTCACTTTTGGGATGAAATATGTACTGCAGTGTGTGTATTTCATTGATGTGCTAGAATACTTTCATCTTTTGTTCCGAATTAGCGGAACCACGGCCATTTTTACACAGTCAGACGCTGAGCATCTACGGACTTTGATGGGTAAGCGTAGCGTGGGTTGGTACGGTCATTGGATAAATGCTGTCCCGCGTTTCTGGGGTTCTATGGGGCAGTGGGCTGGGCCGGACGCTCGGCTTCCGCATGATGATTGGATGATCTGTCTGAGGCTGAATCCCTTTTGGATTGACAGTGAAATGAGAGAAGTATAAAGTTCCATCGGAGCATTTTCCAAGTTCTTCACTCCATCGTTTTGAACAGATCCGTAGACTTTACCGATCCCCAGCGACTTTGTCTTTGTTAAAAACGACCATGAACGTAGAGTAGAATCACAGAAGGTATAAATCCATAAACTGCCCAGAGGTATTGCTTTTACGGTTAACGTGGCGTGTATTTCCAAACCGGTCATCCGCCTTTTGCCCAGAAAGTCAACCAGAATTTGCCACTCCCCAAGAGGGACCGGCAAATCAAGCTAAGAGGCAAGACATCCATCCCTATCCTTTGTGCTGGATTATTAAACGACCTTCATGCACTTTCTAGTCTCTCCATTTAGATACCCTTGGGCTCCATTATGAGGAGCTCTAAGTAGCTATAGTGCAGCCAGCCTTCAGGTATGATTTGCTTGATTGTTCTAGTGGAGAAAGACAGGGAATGTCAGGGAATGCACAGGGAGAACGTGATGAGATGAAAGCACGCTGACAACATTAAGACAGAGTACAAAGTTTCCGGGATGACGAGAAGGGGAGATGGTGGGAAAATAGCCGGAGGAGTGAGCATAGGAGGTGAGGACAGAAGTAGACAAATTACTTTTCAAGGACTCCCTAACCCCTCGGTGAGAAAAGCTCAAAAACCAACAGAGCACCTGGTTTGACGAAGACGATATAAGGGTCATTTCCAGACGGAAAAAAGAGACATCCATCATGGCAGCGGCGCATTGGTGGGTTTAGGCATCTGCGAATACGAGCGCCTGAAGCTGTCGGACTCTCTCCCTCTACCACTTGGTAGGAGAGAGGAAACGGATTCACGAGGAGATGACTCTCGCACAGATGAGCTCCCAAATGGAACCGTTTGCACAAGTGGGATTACCCTCGCAAACACAAATAAACCCCACCAAACCAAAAGCTAACACTGCTGTTGATGACGTGGGAATTATCCGCGTATATGTAATATGTGAGGTTGCGCAAATAAAGCTGAAAAATCACAGAAGGCCAAATGTGCAAAATCTGACACGCGACTCGGGGATCTCAAATTGGATGACTGATGGCAGGTGAGGATGACCCGCTGCCGTTCAACCAGACCTGGGCTCTAATCCAGTGACTCCCAAATAGCGGGACCCGCTCCCCTGCTGGGTCAGTTACTGTCTTAATTCATGCCTGAATTGTGCTGGTGCCAGCAACTCATGCGGTGGTTTGTACAAATAAATACACACAAGTACATAAAAACACTGCAATGTGTAACGTAACCTATTCAAAGATGCACAATGTCCAGCTAAAATGGGAGATTCTCATGCAGGTTTCCTCATGCAGTCCAATTGCCCGCTGCTGTCTTCCGGGGGTGGTTTTTAACAAGAGCGCGCCACATGGGACTTCACAGATTAGGCGTAATTAAGAAGGCTGCGGATTGCAGTGACTCTCCAGTCAAATATGCGTGGAAATGAAATCAACAATGCTACCAAAGCAAAGAGTGTGCAAAATCAATACGCCTCACAGAGCATTCGGAACGACATTATTTGTACGAGCTCGTGTTAAATAGGAACAATTGCTGCATTACAGTTATTTGTGTCATTAAATACTAGGGGGTGCAACGATTCATTCGCTAGATCAATCTGCGTTCGCCAAACTGCCGTTTGAAAGGTAATCAATCGATATGATCGATACCGGGAAATAAAGCAGTGGATCAAGCACGTCCTAAAAAAGCCATTTTTCATAGGATACGGGGTGTGTTTTCATTGTGAGCATGCTTGTTAGCTAGATTACTTCTTCCTCTTCAGTTTGGTACGGGCTTTATACGGAGTGTTGCACCACATCCAAAGTTAAGTCCAACTTGAAGCCCTTCAAACGCATTGACTGGAGCGTCAGGACAAGATAAAAAGTACGTAGCGAGTGTTACGTTTGTGCATGTTTGTGTTCTGGTTGAATGGTGGGGGGGCTTGTCGTTTGGGACCCACTGTTGTTCTGGCGTATGTTCCATTTTTTCTTGCAATGATAAGCGTGTTGATCAAACACCTCCTCGTAGCGTCTGTGCAAACATTACATTATGTATTATTCATTCCCTTTAATATCTATCTTCACATGACATTTCCTTCTAATCTGCTGGTGCAAAATCGCTTCTTTAATACTTTGGTTAGAGAAGTGAATGAGGGATCAAATGAAAGTTAGGCATTTTTTATCAGACAGAATTTATCATTCATCCTGTTCATTCATTCATTCATTCATTTTCTATGCGCTTATCCTCATTAGGGTCACGGGGATGCTGGAGCCTATCCCAGCGGACTTTGGGCGAGAGGCGGGGTACACCCTGGACTGGTCGCCAGTCAATCGCAGGGCACATATAGACAAACAAACATTCACACTCACATTCATACCGATGGACAATTTAGAGTCACCAATTAACCTAACATGCATGTTTTTGGAATGTGGGAGGAAACCGGAGTACCCGGAGAAAACCCACGCAGCACGGGGAGAACATGCAAACTCCACACAGAGATGCCCAACGGAGATTTGAACCCAGGTCTTCCAGATCTCCTGACTGTGTGGCCAATGTGCTACCCACTCATCCTGTTCATTTATTCAGAATTCAACCTGAAGTGTTGGTTGCACTTTACCAAAATAAAACGTGAATGCGTTTGCCATGAGTTGTTGAAGGGAATTTAGGGACTTCACTTGCACCGTCCAGTATCCGACTATTTATTTCACCGTCAGAGTGCTTGAATTTTTGGCTAAAAATTACTAAATCTTTTTGGATCATATTGTTCTAAATGAACCAATTTCGTCCTTGAATTAAATCGGCAACCGCAAATCGTGAATCGAATCGTTGTTACCAGTGGTTCGACGAGCTACGTCCGGCCCACCAGAGCTTGTGGCCCAAATAATGACACCATTCAGTCTCCCTGGAGAAGTGTTTATTCATGCACTACTTCCCCCGCTCTGCACGGGGCAACTGCAAGGCCTATGCATCACAATGAAGCAGCAGTAGAACAAAACGTCCCGCGTTTATTGATCCCAACTATCACATTCATTGTTGAACATACTAAGAATAAAAACAGAAAGTTTGAGATATTTGGCCAGACAGACAAGAACTATGCTTGGATGAGTCATGATGAAGTCCAACCAGTGGTGGTGCCAGTGGATGAAATCATGAAGAGGTGGACCTCTGAATCAGGATCCTGGATCAAATTGCCTGGTGACTGTGAACGCTGGCCTCCGCCAAGCAGCTCTTTGTCACCGATTCTGTTCATAATTTTCATGGACATGGTTGGACGGTTGGATGGTGCACCTCCAAATTCCTCAGATCCAACCCGGAGAGTGGCAGCTGCTGGTCATTCAAGGAGGGGAAGCTCATTTGTTTCCGGCCTACACCACACAGTAAGTGTGTTTATGTATTTATACGTAAGTCCTCTGTTCCTGGTCGTCTGTAACAAAGACCAAGTCGCTGGGGGTTGGTAAAGCCTCTGGATCGGTTCAGAACACCGGAATGAAAACCTTGAAAAATACGCTGGTGGAGGTTTATACTTCCACCAAACATCTCTGATTTGCTCATTTCAATAATGTCATGTCACGTCAAAAAGGTACTCCGCCTCAGACAGATCATCCAATCATCATGCAGAAGCCGAGGTCCGGGCCAGCCCACTGCCTCCTAGAACCCCACAGATGGATGAATGAGAAGGAAGTGGTGTCAGTTACCTGTGATAAGTGGCTGACTGGGAACAAAAGATGAAGGTATTCTAGCGCAAATTTAGACAATGAAATATACACTCAGTACATTTTTCCAAGCTTTTTTGTGGACATTTTAGGGGAAACTGAGGTTCTTTTGCAGTCTTAGAGCAATCGCCACTGACCTCAATTGGGTGTACCAAAAGGGCTAAGCTGGTTTTGTCAAAAAAGTGCTCCAATATGCACGACGGGACATTTACCCGTGTCTCAGTAGAAGTATACTTTTGATGTGTATTCTATTGTAGTAATGAGTGTACATAAACTCCCGGCCGCAACTGTATGTGAATCACTTTAACGGAGACCGTAATATTGTGCGAGGGGCTGTCATGTGAGGGAAGACACCATTAGGAGCCAAACAGCTGTGTCTGATCAGACGTTTAGTCATGTCAGTGAAGGTTGAGGCTTGTCCTTGTCCACTGGAGCGAGGATTTGCACGGCGGTACCACGGCCCAGGGCAGGCTGTGCGCTTCACGCAACCGTGTAAGTGTACCATAATCGAATGCAAGGCAGCGCCTCACGTTTTCAGGCCTGGTGAGCAAGTGTTTTGCGGGTCCGTGGTTCATGTTTGTACAACCACGCTTGCTGTAAGTTGGCCACTACGCTGATGTCATAATATCACGTGGGGAGGATCACCGGAGAACATTTACGACTGTTATGACGACGACAGTATTCCGTTGCCCGAGGTTCCTGCTCCGATCCCACATTTCTACCTGGTCTGACGGTCATTAGATGATTTACATGTCAAGTAAGACTGATTGGTTGTGAAGTGACTTGAGTGCTTACATGTCACCACCCTTTGACTGACCTTTGACCCGCTGTAAGTCTGGGAAAGGCTCGTAATGTACAAAGAATAAGAAGGAGCTCATATTGCGCACTCGTGCAAACCACACTCCGTCATTTGGCAGCGCTACCGTGATGTATAAATTCTAAACAGATAGCGTGGGTGATGACAACATGTTTATTTTTGTCAATAAAATGAGATCCAGAACCAAGGTCTGTTCTCCATTAGCGCTTGGCATGATGCCGTGTGTCTTTCATATTTGTATATTTTCCCAGTTGGAAAGTTGTGACTGCCCTGCGATTGGCTGGCGACCGGTCCCGGGTGTACCCCCCCTGCCCAAGTCAGCCGGGATAGGCTCCAGCCTGCCCGCGACCCTAATGAGGATAAGCGGCATAAAAAATGGATGGAAAGTTGTGAATGGTAATTAGGAAAACCTTTAACGTTAGACTATGTCTACAGCCATGTGACCTACCTTACCTCTTATTTTTGATGTTTCAGGTCATCAAACAAATGTAAATATTAGTCAATGACGACCGAACTGAACACAAAATGCAGTTTTTTCATTTTGATTTTATTATTAAGGGAGAAGAAGGTCCAAACCAACGTGCCCCCGAGTGATTTTAGCCTAAACCTAATAACTTAGCACCAAAAACTGCAATCAAGCGTCGTAACTTGCAATGAGTCTCTTACAGCGCTGTGGGGGGATTTTGGCCCACTCAACTTTGCAGAATTGTTGTCATTCAGTCACATCGGAGGCTTTTCCAGCATGAAGGTCTTTCAAGGTCATGCCACAGCATCTCAATAGAATTCAGGTCAGGACTTTGACTAGGCCACACCAAAGTCTTCCTTTTGTTTTATTATCAGCCATTCAGAGGTGGACTTACTGGTGTGTTTTGGATCATTGTACTGCTGCAGAACCCAAGTTGGTTTCAGCTTGAGGGGTGCTGTCACCAACACATGGTTGGACATTCTCCTTCAGGATTTTTTGCTAGACAGCAGAATTCATGATTCCGTTTATCACGGCAAATCTTGCAGACCATCACACTACCGCCACCATATTTTACTTTTGGTATAGCATTTTTTTTTTTCTGACCTTTCCTGTGACTTTCACGCCAGATGTAATGGGACACTCACAATCCAGAAAGTTCAAATGTGGTCTTGTCAAACAATAAAGTATTTTCCCAAAGGTTTTGGGGAGGTTTTCTGGCAAAATTGGGACAAGCCTTGATGTTCTTTTTGTTCAGCAGTGAAAGGATAGCTCTTTCTTTGGCAGGAGCCAATCGTGACGACCCCTCCAGAAATTGTAGGAGGTCATATTTTGTCTCAGAACTCTGCCATTGACCCTCACTCAGGCAAGTGAGACCTTCATTTCTATGGATGTTGTTGCTGTGGGGTCTTTTGTGACCATATGAATGAGTTGTCTCTTTGGTTGGTTGGCCATTCCTGAGAAGGTTCACCCCGATCAGGTTTTCACACAGGGCGATGTAAGTTTGGATTTTTTTCTCCATTAAAAGAAAAAGTTGAATTTAAGTTTCATTGAGTGGCGGGCTGTCAGGGCCACCAAAGCCTTTTCTGCTGGCCTAACCTCTATGAGAAGCACTGAACTACATTTACAACCAGTATTTGTTCCAGGAATTTGTATGAATTTATTCCCAACAGTGTGTTCATTTTGCAGTTTGCGCAGGTTCAGACCAATGCTTACAAATGAGTGTGATTTTTGTTTTGTCACCTAATTAGATAAATGTTCGTTGTGAAGTGCTCCAGATGATGTTGAAGTGTAGAGGTTTGGACAGGACGTGTTCGAAGTGAAGGGTTAACTGGGTTTGTTGAGTTAGTATTAATGGGATTCCCCCAATCTTGTTGTATTGCGTTATCGTGTTTGTGTAATTGTGACGTAACAGCGGCGGTTCTAGGACGTGCTTTGGATGCCCACGGAACGCCCTGGTAGGAAGGCCACCACTCTAAGATAACTACTGAGACTCATCCTCGTCTGTCCTTGTTGTAGCAGTTTCCTGAAGCAGAGTGCTCGTCTCATCTGATTATCAGATGTGCAGTCACTATTTTCTCAGAAAAACTCCGCTAGATTCTCACATTTCCACACACTCAAACAAGCTCCTGTTGTCTCTTGATGAGAGAAGACATGCAGCGTGTCCTGGCGTTACCCCAGGGCTTGGGGAAGCTGCGTGAGCGTGCTTAGTTTGTTGACACACTTATTGAATGGCGCATACATCACGCAGGCTGAAGTCTTCCCGAGGTTGAAATGAATGCGCTTTATGTTTGAGCTCCTTCTTGACCTTTAGAAACAAAACTAAGTGTTGTCGCAATCTGAGCCGTCATTGATGTCCTTCAGCTATTATATTCCACTTTATCAGAATACCCGGCAATTTAAAGGAATAAACCATTCCATTTTCTTCCCCTTATCTGGGTCTGGTTCGCAGGAAACCGGAAAGCCAGACTTCCCGGTCACCAGTCACCTCATCCAGTTCCAAGGCCACATCAAGGTGACCCCTGGCCAGCTGTGAGACAAAATCCCTCCAACCTGTCCTAGGTCTGGCCTGGGCCCTTCTACTAGCCGGGCATCTCTAGAACACCTCACCAGCGAGGAGTCTGAAAGGCATCCAGACTAGATGCCCAGGCCACCTAAACTAGCTCCTCTTGATGCGAAGGAGCAACGGCTCTACTCTGAGCTCCTCCCGGATGACCGAGCTCCTCACCCTAATGTCCCAAGAGTCAGATTTGGCTGCCAAAGACCAGGTCGCCCAAATTGCAATGCACTGGACCCTCATGCTTGCCCCAGCAGGTGGTGGGTTTGCAGAGGGGATATACCGTGAGGCTTCTTCTTTAGGCTGGGCCTGGCCGGGCCCCACAGGTAGTCCCCCGACCACCAGACCCTGGCCTGCAAACCTCTCCCCCACGCCTGGCTCCAGGGTGAGGCTCCGGTATCCCATGGTCCGGTGAGGTGCGGACTCTCCTCTTGATCTTTTTCATTTGGTTTTCTGAATCACTCCTAGTCTGGCCTGTCACGTAGGACTTGTTTGCCTTGGGAGACCCAACCAGGGGCACATAGCCCCCGACAACATAGCTGCTTGGATCAAAAAGCGTCCGGTTGGGGTGAAACTTTCTAAGGGGCAAATCAAGTATTAATATTATAAATGTGAGAAATAAGTGTGATTTGTTTTTTGATGACATTTTGTCAAACACAAGCTGCGTACTGCGCTTGAAGACGTCATCAGAGCTCGGCGTAGCAAGAATCAGCAGCGCGTGGGATGCTTTGTTTGGAGACTGGTTTCCTTGGAAGGATACAGCACAGCGCAAAAGGGACCGGTTTGTTATGTGCCACATTGTACAACAGATACAGTTAGAAAAACCGGAGTAAAGTTTTGGCAAAAAAAGGATCGTCCAAAAAGCAGGGCTTTCGAAAACCGAGGTTTGACTGTACCATCCAAAGTAGCAACAGAAGTGGAGGTCGACGAATGTCCTGGAATGAATTGGACCTTGCAGGCATTTTATAATCACCTGACATTTGAACCCGAAAGGTTCACAACTCAGCCCGCTTTGTTCAAACACGCTTATCAGCAAGTTCCTCTCTCTCTCGCACTGCAGAGTCATGCGGCTGCCAGCCCGCCTGCAGATCTCGCTATTACACGTAACCGTTTGGTATATACGACCTGACACGGTTCCCACCGCTTGACATAACAGGCCACACGCAGCATCGACTAACAACATACTCGCGGAGCATATTCTATCACTCTGCTGTCAGGAAAATCCACCGAGCTGCCACTCACGCCACGGCGACTGCAAGGAGCTGAGTTGGGGGGGCACGGAATGCGGGCCAAGTCGTTTTGCTCGCTGAAACGTTCGATGGGCTTCATGTGCGACCTTTCATGCTGAGCCACACGCGTCTCCAAGCCCGCAACCTTCAGACAGCCAAAGCGCTCAAAGCACTTTTCTCCTCCTTCACCCTCCTAATGTACTCCCATCTCTCCCATTACCCGAATCCCACCCTTTTTTTCAACTCTCTGTGCTGATGCCGCGTGTCTGCTGGGAGGCCCGACGCAGCAGCACGCAGATGTAATCCACACCTCTCAATCTGCGGAACAGCGATTCAATCTCGGCCGAGACGTGCCGGCAAAGCGACACGTGCGTGTGTATCTGCTTTCAGGTAAGCCATCCCGGGTGGGTAAACTGGTAGGGGGTCAATTCTTGTGATGTGAGAAGGCGTGAAAAGGAGAGATGCTGTATCGGCTGCTCCAGTGGGAGATGCGGGTAGGATTAAAGCCAGCTGGAGATAAGAGGGAGTGTGTTCGACGGAGCATGAAATAAACCATGTTGGACAATTCAGTTCAGCTCATCAGAGTACACTTTGGACTGGTGAACCCTAATCTGGCTTGTCTTTCCGTTGTGTAGACAAGGTGATTGCAAACAGAGCGGGACTGGCCTGTTCGTTCAAATGCTTTCAAGTCCTTTCTACTGTGTTACCGTCGCTGGCCAATCAACTGTGGTGTGTCCAGCTCATGCGTGCCCACATGGTCAGAACGTTCTGAAAAATAAAGACAATTCTGATCTTCTGGAAGAATTTCCACCAGCACATGTGTTAAGTATTATTCCATCCATCCATCCATTGTCTTGCATTTATCCGGGTCCGGGTCGCGGGGGCAGCAGTCTCAGTAGGGAAGTCCAGACTTCCCGGTCTCCGACCACCACATCCAGTTCCACCTGGTGGACACCGAGGAGTTCCCAGGCCAGCTGTGAGACTTAACCCCCCTAGCGTGTCCTAGGTCTGCCCCAGGCCTTATCCCGGGTGGGCATGTTCGGAACACCTCACCGTGGAGGCGTCCGGGAGGCATCCAGGGTAGATGCCCTCAATGTGAAGGAGTAGCGGTTCTACTCTGAGCTCCTCCTGGATGAACAAGCTCCTCACCCTATCTCATAGGTTGAGTCCCGTCACCCTGCAGAGGAAACTCATTTCAGCCACTTGTATCTGTGATCTCGTTCTGTCGACCATGACCCAAAGCTCCTGACCTTCGATGAGGGTGGGAACGTAGATCGACTGGTAAATTGAGAGCTTTGCCTTTCGCCTCAGCTCTTTCTTCGCCACGATGATCCGGTACAGCGACCGCATTGCTGTTCCGATACGTCTGTCAAACTCAAGTTCTATCTTTCCTTACTGGTGAACAAGACTCTGAGATACTTGAAATCCTCCACCTGGGCCATGACCTCGCTCCCAACCCAGCGAGGACAAGCCACCCGTTTCCGACTGTGAACCATGGCCTCAGATGTGGAGAAGCTGAGTCTCATCCAAGAAACTACAAACTCAGCTGCAAACCTCCCCAGTAAACCTTGAAGGTCACAGCCTGATGAGGCCGTCGGGACCACATCGTCTAAGAATAGCAAAGTCGAAAGCCTAAGACCACGTATCTGGACTCCCTCGACGCCTTGGTGTCACCCAGAAATTCTGCCCATAAAAATGATGAACAGAATTGGCGACAAAGGGCAGCCTTGGCGGACGCCAACGTCCACCAAAAACAGGATTGACTTACTGCTGGCAATGTGAACCAGGAGAACCAAAGGTGACCGGGGGGGGGGGGGTGGTAGTACACCCCCACAGACTGCCAATCCATGGGTACTCTTCCCGACATCCACGCTATGTTGGAGAGACTTGTCAGCCAAGACAGGATTTTCAATACCAGCTATGGTACCACAAGGGTATGCAACATTGAACACAAAATACCAGCATTATTGCAGTGCTGTAAAACATACATAAATGTTTTGACACTGGTTTTGTTCATGTCCCAGATGATTCCACAGCTTAAGCCCACTAACAGACAAATCTCTCGGCGGTATTTGCCAGCGGAATATCAAAGTTCCCAAAACCTCTCAAGTTGGAGGGCTGATCTCAGTGAGAAGCAGTGGTCTGAATATTAATAGGTAATATGTTAAACATAAACATTGCTCTGTATGCTTTTACAAGATCATGTAGTTTTAGAACGGAAAGATCTGACTAGCTGTGGTGCAAACGCCTTATTTTACTGGCTCGGTGCTTTTATTTTGAGAGGCGGACTTTCCCAGCTACAGGATGTATTATTACACCAATGTTGCTCTAGCGCAGTGCTTCTCAAATAGTGGGGCGGGCCCCCCTGTCAATGTTAGTGAAGACCTGCCAACATGTACAAAAGTATTGTAAACTGCTACTTGACTCTCCAGTACTTCTAGTCTCACCGACTCCTGGATAGTCCACAAAGCCTTGAGTCTCACAGACTCTCAGGTATTCGACGAAGACTTGAGCTTCACTGAATCTTCTTAACGAACTCGATTTTGAAGGACTCCGGGCAGGCGACAGAGACTCCAGTTTCATGGACTCATGGGTGGTCAACAAAGACTTGAGTTTCACTGACTTATGGGTGGTCAATGTAGACTCAAGTTTCCATTGAAACACAGGTGCTCCACAATGACTCGGGTTTCAGTGACTGATGGGTAGTCAACAAAGACTTGAGTTTCACTGACCCACTGGTGCTTAACAAATACGTGAGTTCCTCTGCCTTACGAGTAGTTGACAAGGTTCCCTGACTCACTCTTACTCAATGAAGACTCCAACTTCCCTGACTCATGGGTGGTCCACAATGACTCGAATTTTACTGACTCACAAATAGTCCATAAAGACTTGCGTTTCACTGACTCATGGGTGCTCGACAAAGACTTGGATTTCACAAACTCACGAGTAGTCGACAAAGACTCGAACGTCAGTGTCTCACAAGTTAGTCGACAAAGACTATTCACAGACTCCCAGGGAGTCAACTAAGACTCAGTTTTCACAGACTCAAGTGCAGTTGATGAAGACTCCGGTTTTACTGACTCACTGGTGCTCAACAAAGACTGGATTTTCACTGACTCATGGATAGTCGACTAAGACTCGAGATTCAGTGTCTCACGGGTAGTCAGCGAAGACTCCGGTTTCACAGACTCCCAGGGAGTCAACTGAGACTCAGTTTTCACAGACTCAAGTGCAGTTGATGAAGACTCCGGTTTCACAGACTCACAGGTAGTCAATAACGACTCGAGTTTCAACGTCTCACGGGTTAGTCGAGGAAGACTTCATTTGAATGGACTCCTGAGTGGTCGACGAAGACTCCGGTTTCACAGACTCACAGGCAGTCGACAAGGAGTGGAGTTTCACTGGTTTACGGGTGCTTGACTACGACTCGGGTTTCAATGGTGCGTGGACTTTGTGATGAGTGACACAAGCGGATCGGGTTCCCGATTTACTTCAATGTGTGACTCACAGGAGCTTGTCCGTAAAAGGAATCGAGTTTCCCATCACTGGTCCACAATTTCACAACGTCAGTCCATTTGATTTCATTCGCATCAAAGGTTATCCCAGTAAAGTACAGAAACTGCGTAGAAGAAAACCAACTGACTCGCACGTAATGCAAGGATTTGGCAACAAAGACAAGGAAAACCACCTCCTCAGCAAAAACCTCCAACAGAGTACAAACTCAATGTGGGGTCGGTAGTATGTGATCATTTTCAAACCAGCTCGGCTGTTCAGCGTCGTTTCAGGTCTCGGGTCGACCGACTGTTGAGGATGTACGGATAATGGTGTGCGTTGCGTGAAGAGGGTGTAAAAACGGGTCTGTTTGCTCGGCATGTCAGCAGACGCATCAGGACTGACAGTCCGGAGAGCGTTTACCTGTGTCAAGCTCCTGTGTTGGAGGTGTCGAGGGAGCTTGTCGGCGAAGGGTGGGGGAGAGAAACCTTTGCAACACACTGACATCCGTGAGGCATCATTAGTGGGAGGTTGAGCCCGCGCTGAGCCACCAGGAAACACACACACAGGACACCGGACTACAGCGCGCACCTGAGCTAACATAGCCAGAACCTTGGATTTTGCATCAGGTGGGGTCATTAAGAGCAGATCATCATAGAGCAGTATTTGATTCGCTGCTGCTCTACCTTCGGACAAAAGAATAAACAGATTTTGGCAGCTTCTTTTTAGAGTGAAAGAAAAATTGGATCCCCAAAACATGACTTGGTACAAGGTGAAAAAAACCCATCTAGGGAGGGATTTCGGTCCACTTCTTGTTACTGACACCGTCCAAACCCTGACCGTTGCAGTGCTGTTGCTTGGCAACTCAAAGTTTCAGCTCCTTGCAGAGATTTTCTATGGAATGAAATTCCAGGTCACTGGAGTTACCTTAACGTGCTTCTTTTTGAGCCACTCCTTTGTTGTCTTGGTTTGGATGTTTTGGGTTATTGGGTATGTAACACGGTTTATGACTACAACAATAATAATAATAATAATGCACAACCTATGCAGCTGTAGTTGATGGTTCCATGCTTCCATGGTTTCTGATTGGCCAAAATGCACATGAAAGTTGGAGAGGATGGAGATATTTGTTTTTCGCTCCGAGTGGAGGGAAGTGTGTGTTTTTGAAAATATCTGTGTTTCTGGGGGCATAGCATTGGTTATAAACACTCCCGGCCAAAACCAACTCAAACATTTTTGGATCTTTAGGACTGGGATTGGCTGGCGACCAGTCCAGGGTGTACCCCCCCTCTTGCCTGAAGTTATCTGGGATAGACTCCAGCATACCGCTGCGACCCAAGTGAGGATATTTGGTATAAAAAATGGACGGATGGATCTTAGGGATGGATCTCAACCCCCTCCAAAAATGTAAATAAAATGCTCCAAAAATGACTCAGTAATGAGGAACTGCGGCCTTCCTGTTAATCATTTCAAAAGTAGTTTTGGGCATGCTTGCCCGTGTTTCCTGGAGGCTACTGGTAATGTTGTTCCAAGTGGTGAAGATGGCTTCACAAAAGGCATCTGCTGTCTGGAACTGATCCCCATTTCTGTAAACTTCCTTTGCCATCCATCCCCAGATGTTTGCAGTTGCATTTAGATCAGGGGAGCAGCCGGATGGTCCGAAAGTCCTTAGTCAGGCTGGTCTTTTCGAGTGCAGTGTTGCCCGTCAAAAAAGCTGGTGAAAATTAACCACACAGAGGGCCTTCAGTCATGATGGATGAGGAAATGAGTAGATTATATATTAAATGCACGTTAACCTACTGGAGCCCATTGCAATAACAACTGAGATATTTATTAACAATAGCGCTAGGCTAATGGATAATAATGCCTTATAAAGGCTAATAAATCCTGGTATTATGTACTTAATAACCGTTAAAAATGCTGCTCTACAGCTACTGGAAAAGTGGTATTGTGCCTTATTAGGATTAATAAAGTTATTATTACACACTTATTAATGTAACCCTCTAACCCCAACTCTAATACGTTGGTATTAATACAGTATAACAACAGTCTTATTAACTTGAATTACTGCTTATTAAAGCTTAGTACAAGCACTTCAATATAAAGTTAGAGGAATGCCGCCTGCAACATCTCCACATAGCCAGCTGCCGTTTGACGCCCCTGCACAACCTGAAGCTCCATTGTTGCATTGGCACCCCTGTGTGGCCGATGAACCGCCTATTTCACGTGGATGCCAAAACAATTGCAAGAGTTTCCCATCACATTTAACTGGTCTGAACTGGTCAGTTACTTGATTGTACTTTTCTGTCACTAATTGCCCCGCAGGATTCTTGATATAAAAAAACCAAGGTAGTCCTCCCTCGGTGTTCCAGTTTGCCGTGTTTTTCAAGGACACGCATCCAAATGGTTCACGGAAGGACATTCCGTGTGGATCCCCCTTGTTGTTGAGCAAGCTGTTCCCTATCTGAGCATCACACCCCCAAGCTCACATTACGCTAATAGAATTTGAAACGTACATTCTCATGTCGGCGGGTCAAGGGTTCCGCGCGTTCACACACACACACCCGCGCACGCACTGCTAGGCCAATTTGCTACATTAGGCTGCCTGATAACGCGTGTCCGCTGAGAGTTATGCATCGGCTTAACAGGCGTTGCTCCCGCCAATTAGAGGGAGTCGGCGAGGCGGACAAGTGGATGGCGGCAGCGGTGCCAACAACACTCACGTTCACGCATGCTGGAGAAAGGATTCCGTGGTTAAGGTCGTAAAAGTAGTCGGTGGGAATAACGCACTGACAATCTGAGTCACGGGCTGCAGGGAAAGAACCACCTGCTTGGAGCAGCGCGGCCGTGTGAGGGCGAGCGTGCACGAAGAAGAAGAAAAAGAAGAAGAAAAAGCATTTCTGCGTGCACACCCGTCGGGGGAGTCGGGCCCCGGAGAGCACCTGATTCATTTCTTCTTGAGGGCTATGAATCTTTTCAAGCACCAGAATCACTTTGGCTCTCAGGAACCAGAGAGGAGATTGAGTTTTCTATTACAATCAACCTGAGGCTGACCACACTGTCCTTGCCGCTGCATTTAGAATAAGCCATCTGAAAAATACATTTCTGTTTACACTGGAGCCAGACAGGTCAAGGTCACGAGACACCGCTACGCTTTCCTGTGCACTTTTATTCCTAACTGGCAGAATCCAACAGCGTCCGCCAATCAGGGGTATTGCCATTATACATGTGTTTATTTATTTGTAAGGGAATTCTACCCTCTTCTCCTAGTTTTACCAAAGACGAAGCAAAGCAAAGGAAAGAAAAACGCCCGGGTGGAGGTTTATTCTTTCAGATCGCTGATTCGCTCATTTTACTGTCAATCAGAAAGGCAGAAGTCGAGCGTCCGGGCCGGCCCACTGCCCTCAGAGACGCTGAGTGTCTGATGGGCGGGACAAAGGCCAGCATTTATCCAATGACAGTCCAGTTTCGTGCAGTGGAACAACCCACTCTCTGCTTCTATCTTGCGTGCCAGGTGCGCTTCCTGTAAGGCTGTCGTACGTTTCATTCACCCGGGACATACGTGTGTGGGCATCTTTCAGGGTTTGCGCAGCCCTGACGGCGTTCTACCACATCCACAGCTATCGTCACAATGCATTAATGTTGGTTACAGCATTTGAGCAGCCGCCGTGCATCCACGGAGGTCGGGAAAACCAGAGCGTTGGCTGGGAGATGCCGCCCCCTGTGGTCAGGCAAGGTGCATGAATGTCGGGTACCTAAAGTGAGCATCTACCGTGCGTTCACGGAGGTTGGGAATACCGCTTAACGTTATTTGGTAAACCAGATTTGCAAAGCACGCAGTGCATTTACAGAGCTGTAATTGCTCGTGTTGCGTCGGTCACTACCTGTTTTTTTCCCTGTCTGCTTACTTCTACTTGGCCTGGTGATGTAAAGTCAGTTGGAAAACTTTGCTCGTAGTACCGAACGCAGTGCTTTTGAGAAAAATACAGTGAACAAAGCCAAGAAACAATAAAAACAGCAAATTCCGATCGATCCATGTCAATTTCATACTTACAATAACGTACCGATTTAAGTCTCACCCAGTTCCAATGAAACGCCAACTCCTGGTTTGTGCCCCGCCTTCTTCAAGTACCGATTCGGATACTGATCATTTAGATGGGTGAACCGATACAGATACAGATACTCACTCAATTTCATTTGTCTGTATGTACACACTGAAGCAGGTTCTGACGTACTCTGCCTAAAAACACCTGGGTTCTTTATGGACTGGATTTTCCAGACAATAAGTCATAGATAAGTTGGCAAGTCAGGTCCAACTTGCATATCAAAATATAAAATTTGACATTTTCAAATGCTAATTCATACGGACTGGTATGAACCATAAAGAGTGAACATTACGGCAAGAGGGCGCTCTAGACTTGTTGTTACCGGAGTTTTTCAGAAGGGCCACAAAGGATGAAGAATTCAATGGATTCAGCGATGAGATCGGGAGTTCGGTGAACTTGCTACCCGGTAACTTGTTTTGGACTCGCTGGCTTGCTATGTAAATTTGGCCTCCTAGGTATGTTCTCTAGGCGTTTGTGTAGCTGAGTAACTGCTAATATGCTGCACTAAAATACACAAAAGCTATGCAGCCTGTGGTTCTGGGCTAACATGTCGTCGAGCAACTTGCCTTCCTCGATTAAACGCCTGTTCTTGGTCTAGAAAATAGTTTGTATTTAAAGCCTGAGTGCGTAGCAATTTAAGACACATTGTCACTCCCTGTGCCTCGTCGGGTTTTGGCAGTCCGGGGTGAGCATTCAGTAGATGGTAACGCAAGCACCACTCCTTTCTGACTGCTCATTACAAACCTGTCTGTCTCCAAGGCAGAGTAGGGCGAGTCTTCATGGCCTCCGTTCTTCCTTGTAGTAAGTCGGTAAACCATCACAAACACTCCCAAGTTTTTTGCAAAGTCATAATTTCAATATTTAGCTGTTCCTCGACTTACTTCTTTTTCCTCTGACATCTGGGCCCTCAATTTTTAACCAAATTCCGCCGCCACGAGGAACCGCCCTACTCTGCCTCGGACGGAAAAAATCTGTCGTTGCCGTGGTGACCGTAGAGGCATACTGTACAATATTACCCCAGTTTGTTGTGCAAGAAAAAGTAAAATATGAACGAAAAACGTAATACGTCGTGTATGTTCTTTGAAGGGGATCACTCCATCCTGAAGATAAGCCAAATTAAAAAAAAATAGAGAACAGCAATTTCTGATATGCACCGCCCATACCTACCATTTCCTTTCCCTGCTTTGTACTTTTCATGGTAATTTACATAGAAAGTGGTTGGATGGCGATATTTGCAGGGGAGAAAGGCATCTTTGAATCCAGCAGAGGGCGCTGTTTCACGAAGTCTGGTCACTCACATTTTCCAGCAGGAAGAGGCTTTGACAAGACGTTATGTTGTTTAACCCCATGTTTTGCATTCAAAGCCTGTGTGACCAAAATGACTTTCCTTCATTGGGATCTTCATTGGGTGGCTGGGATCTCCGAGAAACTCTGCCGCTCCTCCACATTGAGAGAATCCAGATGAGGTGGTTCTGGCATGGTCAGAATTCCTCCCAGATGCCTCCCTAGGGAGGTGTTTAGGGCTCGTTCGACCGGTAGGAGGCCTTGTTGGAAGAAGTCCAAGGACACATTGGAGGGACCAGGTCTCTCAACTGACTTCAGCAGTTGTCATATCAGGGGCCCTTAGGAGCCAAAAAGTGGTACAGTTCAAAGTTTTTCTGATCTGGAATGAAAAAAGGGGGCGCCGGTGAAGCGGAAGGGGCCAGATGCATCTGGCTGACGGGTACATGGAAGTTCTTTTCGATGATCCCTGTGACCAATTGAGAGCAAAAAGACCGTGCACAAGGAAGGACGCAGCACCCGTCTCAGAATCAACCGGAAGAAGATGGGCTTCTCATCTTAGACTGCTGAACCCGAAACCCGACCTCAGGTAAGCGGAAGAGGATGGATGGACGGTCAACAATTGGGTGAATCCGATATTTGCGGGTTTTCCCCCATTCGTGGGAGATGTTTAATCCCTAATCCTTGGGATTTACTGCCCATCCAAATCCACTGCATAAGTAGGTATGATGATGCCATGGTCCACCCTCACCTGATCATTTTCATTTCGTTGTTCTGAACTGATCCGGAGACCCCGGAGTTTTTGCTAACAATGACTAGCAACGGAGGGTAGAATTTACATATAAATACATTTATGATGTAGGCCAAAAAAAATCAGCTTCCCCTGCTGGAATGACTAGCAGAGGACACATTGAGCGCACAAGTAAATAGGATTCAGGAAACCAAAGTCGGGTGTGATGTGTGGTAGAAGAGTTTCAGCTAAAATGAAAGGAAAGGTTACAAAACTGTGGTGATGTTTGGTTTAGAGAGAGTGCTGCTGAGGACAAGACAGGAGGCAGAGCTGGAGGTAGCAGAGATGAAGATGTTCTCTTTGGGTGTGACCAGGATGGACAGGATCAGGAATGAGCACATCAGAGGGACAGCACATGTTAGAGGTTTCGGAGATAAAGTCAGAGAGGCCAGACTGAGATGGTTGGGACATGTTAGAGGAGAGATAGTGAATATGTTGGTAGAAGGATGCTGAGTTTTGAATTGCCAGGCAGGAGACTTAGAGGAAGACCAGAGGAGGTTTATGGATGTAGTGAAAGAGGACATGAAGGTAGTTGGCGCAAGAGAAGAGGATACAGAAGACAGAGTTAGATGGAGGCAATTGATTCGCTGTGGCGACCCCTGAAGGGATAAGCCCAAAGGAAAAGAAGAAGAAACCCAACCCAAATCATAACGTAGACATCATATTAATTCATGTCCGGTATAATTGATCTGCTACTTGCTTCAAACCGCAGACATCCGAGAAATGTCTCTCCGGATCGGCGATTAATTGCAGAGGACTTCCAATAAAATGCGAGGCCCGGCCGCAGAAGGTTTTGTCAGGCTCTTGAGGAGGAGGCTGCTTCTGAGATGAAAAACGCCAAAGCGTGCCGGTGTCACTTAATGTGAAACCCGTGTCGGGAGCGGGAAGCGGCCAAAGTTCAAGCGGGATGAATCGGAGTCACAGCAGCGACGCCGGGGAGGTCCTGGGGGGGTCCTGAGCATCTCCACGTCATTAAAACCCTCCTGTACCTTGGCCACGTCTAGAAAAAGCACGCATCACTCCCGGCGTCGCTTTGTCTCGCTTATCGCTCAGACAGCTCCCGCGCCGCAGCCCCCGACCCATCCGTCCGGCTTGACGTGCGCTTCCGTGTTTGTTTTCTCTCCGCACACAAAGCCGGCGATATTGAGCCGCGTCGAGCCGAGCTCCTCCTTTCATGCCGGATGAATCAATCACTCCCGCGTGCTTAGCGCCGACACGCTCTTCTACTCCAGTCAGTCTTTCGGGAGGGAGGGGAGCTTCTCTTGCGCAGAGACGGGCCTCTCCGACGTTCCTCTGGTAGCGACTTCAACCTTAAGTACTTCAACCTCGTGCTTATTTGCAGTGAGCTGTGGCGAGGTTCACGGCTAGTGAGGCACAAATTATGGTAACACAGGGTACTCATCAAGATCATTTTTCACGCATTCTCTATACATTTTTTTGATCAACCGAAAAACATTTGTCTGTCTGTGGATCTTTTATGTGTATATGAAGTATACAAACATACTATCAGAGACGTTTCTTTATGTTCCTTCGTCTTCTGGCTTGAGCTACCATGTGTGCTTCCATTCTTTATATATCTCCACTCAACTGGTCGAGACAGACGGCCGCCCCACAGAGCCTGGGTTGTGTCCAGAGGGAGTTTTTCCTTGCCTCCGTCGCCAAGTGCTTGTGACTGGCGATTTGGTGCTATACCAGTATATTTGAAATTTCTTCTCTATAGTGAAACGCGATTGAGCTAGCGCTCCATTAGCCACAGATCAGTATCGGCCGACGTCCGTGAAAACTCACAAGATAAGCGAATTCCTTTCAGTGACATGGAAAACTAATTTGATGATTAAAAGGATGAACTGCTGTGAAAAAAAAGGATGAACTGACATTGACAAAAAAATTTCATGGTTAAAAAAAAAGCATTAACTAAGTCATAAAAAAACGACTTAAAATTTCAAGACTTAAAGTTGTAATATTACAAGAATTAAAGTCATACATTTACGAAAAGGAAAAAAAAATTGTGTGAGTGAACTGCCATAAAAAAAATGATAGTTAAAAAAAAAAGCCATGGAAAAAAAAGATTGTTAAAAAAAAAGATATACTGCCATGGAAAAATGTTTAAAAAAAAAAAAAAGGACAGACTGCCAAAAAAAAATGCGTTGATGGTTGGAAAAAAACAAAAAAGAATGAAAAAAGGATGAACTGCCATGGGAAAAACATTTGATGGTTGAAAAAAAAAAAGGACAAACTGACATTGACACAAACTATTTGGGTTTTGTTCATGATTTTGTTTGTCTAGTTGGTTCTCTGACAGATTACTCGATTAATCGAAAGCAAGCTTCAGATTAATCAACAATAAAAAAAACATTGGAGTTGCGGTCCTGGATTATAAAGAGGGAAGTTTGAAACCAATGAATTCATGGAATGAACGTGTTCCCTTAGAGACGGGGTGGGATTTGCTTCAAAACGAAATGGAGGATTTTTTAAAAACAATTTATTGTAAGTAAATAGAGAGACATCCCAAGTGTTTGTATGAAAAAAGCAGTGAAATAAAGACGGCAGGAGAAGCATTTGTGGTCTTAGTAATCAGCTGTAAGACACTGCAATGGAAGAAAAACAAGATGTATGAAATACTAACGCAGAAAGTGCATCGGCCGGGATGGTACTCACTCTAAACCCGAGTCAAACCTAATTTGATGACTTAGATGAAGGTTCCATTTCCAAGCAGGTTCCAACAAGCACATCAGGAGATGAAGTCCTGCATGTGAAGATCATCCCGCGTTTGACTGATGATCAGAGGGTTTCTCTGCCGACCGGGTTCTAATAATAAAGACCCACCGCTGCTCCCTTCTGCTGCTGATGCCTTCGCCGCCGCGCCGCTCGGCTGTGAACGATTTCTCGCCGCTTCAGGACTGCCGCAGACGTCTTGAGCGATTCTCAGCTCCCCCAGCTCCTGGATCGGCGCTGCGCTGCCTTGGGAGGTTGGAGGGAGGACGCGGACTGGGCTGTGCGCTGACAGGAGCGTGACTGCGTGCTCCTGCGGGGTGGCGCAGGCGGGGGAGGGCGGGTGTCGGGGCTGGAGAAGGCTGTCCTTACATGACTCTCCTCCCCCTCCTCCTGGGCTTTCAGACTTGTCTTCTTCACAAGAGCTGCTGTCACTCCCTGAAGCACTCTTGGAGGCTCCGTCCTCCTCCTCCTCGGCAACAACCATTGTGGCTGCCTCTTCTAGCTCTTCAATCTCCAGATCCAAGTCTTTTTTCTCCAGGGAGGCTTTTTGTAGAGCGGCGGCCAAGGCTGACAACTTTTTAGACCTATGACAGACAAAGTGGTGTGAAAAAAGGTTTGCCTTTGTCATTTCCCTCTTGTTAGACACAACTGTGATTCTTTGAGATCTATCCGTCTGGAAAAGGTTATAAAGCCATTTCTAAAGCTTTGGGACTACAGCAAACCACAGTGTGAGCCATTATACACAATCGTCGAAAACATAGATCAGTGGTGAACCTTCCCAGGAGTGGCCGGCCAACCAAAATGACCCCAAGAGAGCAGCAATGACTCATCCAAGAGGTCACAAAGACCCCACTACAACACCCAAAAAACTGCAGGCCTCACTTGACTCAGTTAGGGTTCATGGTGGAGGAAATGGCCAAGTTGAACGGAGTTCCAAGACCAAAAACAGTGCTGAACAAAAACAACATTGAGGCTCCTCTCAATTTTATCAGGAAATCCCCAAGACCTTTTGGTGGTCTGATGAGAGAAAAGGTTGAACTCTTTAGAAGGTGTGTGTCCCATTACACCTGGCGTAAAATTAACACCATATTTCCCAAAACAAACATCATACCAACAGTAAAGCATGGTGCTGGTAGTGTGATGGTCTGGGGCTGTTTTGCTGCTACAGGACCTGGAAGGCTTGCTGTGATAAACGGAACCACGAATTCTGCTGTCTACCATAAAATCCTGAAGGAGAATGTCCGGCCATCTGTTGGTGACCTCAAGCTGAAACAACTTGGGTTCTGCAGCAGGACAACGACCCAAAGCGCACGAGTAAGACCACCTCTGATTGGCAGAAGAAAAACAAAATGAAGACTTTAGAGTGACCTAGTCCAAGTCCTGACCTGAATCCTATTCAGATGCTATGGAATGACCTTAAAAAGGAGCTTCATGCCTCCAATGTGACTGAATGACAACAATTCTGCAAAGATGAGCGACTCAAAATTCCTCAGAGACTCACTGCAAGTTATGGCAAACGCTTGGTTGCAGTTTTCGGTGCTAAGGGTGACCCAACCACTTATTAGGTTGAAAGGACTTTTTCCACACAGGGCCATGTAGCTTTGGAATTCCCCTGCCGCCTAATAATAAAAAGTTTCTTTGAAAAACTGCATTTAGTGTTCAGTTGTGTTGTCATTGACTAATATTTACATTTTTTTTTTGGATATGAAACATATAAGTGCAAAAAATGACAAAGCAGAAAAGGGGCAAACACTTTTTCACACCACTGTACTTTACTGTACTAGTCCAGTGACCCGATCCTGGTCATACAAACATCACTGCCCATAAACAAAATCCGATTCTTCACAATCCCAATACTATGAATTAGATGAGAATCGGGAGAGGCTGAGGAAGCTCAGAGAAAAGCTTACGAACGTTTAATGGCGTGGAGAGATGAGTTCTGCCGATACAAGAGGAGATAGGAGGCTGAGATGATTAAGCCCCCCACCTCCAACTGCACCACATTATTGATAAAAGTGCAGAAAGATCAACAAGCCTCATCCCCGTCCTGAAGCTGCCGTTTTATAGCACGCAGTATCCTGTACTCCAGTCCACAGATGGGTTTTTACTGTTGGGGACTTCCCAAGCAGATAACTGGGAATGGCGACCACGCATTATTATATGAAATCATAGTTTAACACGCAGAAAATAATGCAAAATAACTGTAAGTGACCGACTAATGGGGATTATTGTTGCTGCAGACTTTGAGATCAAAATTTTGATCATTTTTTGGGTTGATTTCGGCCCCGTGTACAGCAGCATCACATAAGGTGTTTTTTCAATTTTTTTCCCCTTTTTTAAAACTATTTCAATGTTCTTGTTAAATAACGTAATATGCTGACTTTGTTCCCAAAATATAACTTTTTCCCCCAACCTAATTTTCACAAAATATTTACTTTAGTTTTTTTATTATTACAGAATAACAAAAAAGCACATTTTTTCAAATCTAGCCTGCTGAAATAAATTTGTTTTCCTCATAATATCTGAGTTTATTCTAGTAAAATTGAGACTTTTTTGTCATCACAGTGCGAGTTTTTTCCAGTTAATATTTTGATTTTATTCCCGTAAAATTACAGCAGTTCTTTCCACATTGTCTTCTTTTTTTAATTTTTATTTCCAGCTATTTCAGTTTTCCTGTTGTTTATTTTGTTCTTTTAATTATGAGTTTATGCTGAGGTTCTCTTTGGGTGTGACCAGGATGGACAGGATCAGGAATGAGCACATCAGAGGGACAGCACATGATAGAGGTTTTGGAGATAAAGTCAGAGAGGCCAGACTGAGATGGTTGTACTCTGGAGTACTCACTACCTCCCTCTGTGTGCATTAAAACAGTGTTCGGAACACACTGTGGTACTATACCCTCCTGAGCACCAGTCGGTCAGTACTGNGGAGATAAAGTCAGAGAGGCCAGACTGAGATGGTTGGGACATGTCCAGAGGAGAGATAGTGAATATTTTGGTAGAAGGATGCTGAGTTTTGAATTATTTGCTCGACGACAATATTTAAGTGATGGACAGTTTACCTTATCAATGTTGTACATTGTTTGTTTTTTTATACATCGAGGTCGATTTTTTGTTGAACATCCTAAAAAAACCCCAAATGTTTAATAAAAAAAACAGCATAAAATTAATCATATTACTCAGTCTCATGTTCATAGGTGTAGTACAAACCTTTGGCCCATTTTAGTGACCACAAAATGGGTCAGCAATTTAAAGCTGTTCTGCAGAAGTGGAGGTGGATCAAGCCTTGAAAGTTGGTGCAACTGATTCCTAGAGGTGTTCCAAATTCTGGAGTACTCACTACCTCCCTCTGTGTGCATTAAAACAGTGTTCGGAACACACTGTGGTACTATACCCTCCTGAGCACCAGTCGGTCAGTACTGTACTGGAGAAAGTCATTTGTTGCTGCAAAAATGGCAAGAAAAAGGGAACTAACAATGAATTAGAGACATACTGTCTTTCTTTCTTCCTCCAGAGAAACTGGAGTGTTCTAAAACTTTTGATCGGTAGTGTAGATAAAAACTTATATCGCGATTAATTGTGATGAATTATGAGCTGTGGGCAAATGCGATTCATTGCGATTAAATATTTTAATCAATTGACAGTCCTAAAAACTGTGGTACACGCATGCTGTAAACCCAGCACTGGCGCCCCCCAAGGGTCTGTTCTGTCTCCACTGCTCTTCTCCCTTTACATTAATGACGGCACGTGACAGCAGTCATTGGTCTTATACGGGACGGCGAAGAGTCTGCCCACAGACGTGAGGTGGACCAGCGGCTCCTCAGGGGAAACCAAAAAAGGCCCAGCACAAGTTGCACTTCCTACAACAACTCCAGTTCCAGGGATCCAGTTCTCCAACCGTAATCATCTGTTCTATGCACTTCCATCACTAGCTGGTTTGGTTCTGCAACCAAACAGGACAAGAGACTACAAAGGACCATTAAATCTGCAGAAAAAAAACAATGAGCGCTAACCTAGAGCTAATGTTCCGGTTTATTAATCACACACCCACCTGAGTAGCACTGTTATATTATTATCCCTTTTGTTCTGAAAAAATATTTTTTTTCTTACCAAACATCTGCAAATTTGCATGGAGGGATTGCTCAACCGTGATTACTCAGGGATCCACTGTTTGGAGATATTGTTAATATCTATTTTTGCATGATTATGCTTATAAAGATAATATATGGACTATAAATAAAGTGTATGTTTGCTTGATATTGAAGCAGTAAAATCCAGTCAAAATCTATTCAAGCAAATTTTTACAAGGATTTCTTGCCAACGTAAATCCTACAAGTTGGTGTTTTTCCGCCTGCTTAGAAATGGTGCATTTAGAAATTTTGCGTGGGAGCCAAAAAAGAAAAAGCCAAAATGAAAACGATTGACTAAAGTGCAACCAGAAACGCTGTTGTATGAAGTCGGAATGGTGCTTGCTTGGGGTATCCAACCGTGCGTCTCAGGCAAGGAGAGGCTGCTGCAGAACAGCCACTTCAAACAGGGCTCTGTATTCTCTTACCCCCGTGGGAAGTCATTATTGAGTTAGCATTGGAGGGGCAAGCTTGTTTTCCCTCCCCTCCCCTCGCTCTGTGGTGGGAGAAGCTTGGCCTGTGGTGAATACAAAGACCCCGTCCAAGAGGGGGAGGGATAACGTTATCCACAATCCAGTCATTACTACACTGCTGTTGTGACAAGACCTTCATTAAACTGAGAAGGGCTGGCGCTTTCGAGCTTGGAAAACTTCTAGGAAGACAAAGACGCCTCCATCTGTCAAAGTGTTTAAACAAAAACGAGAAGAGAGGGTGTGTGGGAGACGGAGCGGGGTTTGTGTGTACGGGTTCAATTACAATCTAACATTCCTTTCATCGTTGCTGCGCCCGTTGAAAGGAATCAGATTCTGCATGTCTGTCAGATAACGCGGGTCTTCAGATGTATGAATCCGTGTCATTTGAGCACCAGATTTCCTGAGCGGGACCAATAAATGTGTCTTTCACTCCCTGGGAAATAAAAGCCAGAGCTCTGACTGGATACTGCAAGCGTCGGATTGACTGGAAGCCCACTGGACCTCCAGATCTGAGGAAAAACACAAGTCCTCATTCTGAAGGCCTGTTTTCTACATTGTAGCTGCCACGGAAAAATGAATTACTGTGCAAACGTACTGTTAACATTGATGTGCCATGAGAGGGCCGACATTTGAACTATGGGGTTACAAATGCGAAGGACTTAAACAATGACTTTTTACAACACCATAAATGGGTATTTGCATAAATGTACCTCTTACGCTTATATATCGTAGATTCCTTTTATAGTTTTCTTCTGTGGG
The DNA here is from genome assembly GCA_024372805.1 of Oostethus manadensis. NCBI lineage: Eukaryota > Metazoa > Chordata > Actinopteri > Syngnathiformes > Syngnathidae > Oostethus > Oostethus manadensis. Next base: position 1,821,167 of record QODF01000039.1, read on the forward strand.
TTACAAGCCAACCCCCAGTACAAGAATGGCTATGAGCTGAGCAGAAACCTCAACGAACGTGGCGGTCATGTGGCTCACGGCCAACTTCTAAAGCCGTCTAATCGCTTCAACGGGGACATTAGTTGGATTAAAAGGCATATTCACAATTGTTATTGACCGAACCACACTCAACTTTATTACGCATCTGATGAGGCAGTGCTTTAGGTACGCCTCGGTTTTGCGCGTTTCCATTTACGGCCTCGGTTGTAGTACGCCCAAACATTGTGCGTAACAACTTAACTCCCCATGTATCATTCCGGGGAATTAAGGGCCCAAACAATGCATCCTCCTAAGAAAAGTACAAAATTACAATTGTTTTCCGCATGCAAAACTATAATTACTGTAATTTACTGTAAAAGCCGCTACTTTTAATTTTGTGATATCAGTGTAGAATTAATACATCCTTTGTTTAGACTACTCAGACCACCGACCGTCCACTATTTCAAAAGGCCGGACTGAATGAAGACAGCTCAAACTAAATGGCTAATCTGCTTCAAGACAACAAAGAGCCACAACAGACAGAGAGACTGACAAAGTGTGTGATGAAGGAATTATGAGACTGTTCAATAGCAAAGGTTGTCAAGACGACGTGAGTGCTTTTAGTTCCCAAGAAGAGGAGGAGAGCGGCGATGAAAGACTTTTCTGCTGGGCTACTGTTTAACCAGTCATCTTACACTCATTGTTTGCCACTGTTTACCTAGCCACATTACAATGCAGTGCTCAGCACTGTTTGGGGGAAAAGGTTTTTGTTTAAATAAAAGTTCCAAAAAATTCATTCTGTGCACTAAACATCCCACGTTACAACATGGACAGCTGTGGCCTGTATATGTCCAAATGGTATTTTCTCTTTAAATTTTAGTGGGTGCGGCTTACATACCGGTGAGCTATATATAGCCTGGGAACTACGCTATTGTCTAAAAATAATGTGTTTTTGTTCATATTCTTGGGTTTTCTTTACATTATTTATGATGGAAAATTGCTTTGGTTTTCATCTGACCTATTTCATGTTATACAGTAATCTCCTGTATTGGGTAGTACGAGTTCAAAAAGGACTTTCGGGGTGTTACTTAATGTCTAGAGGGCTCTAATAATGGTACAAACCATATTTAAAATAATTTTCTATTTGTGAGGAATCCTACTTGGCCGGTCTAGAACCAATTAACTGCAATAAACAAGAGATTATACTGTATTAGTCCTAAAAAAAGAAAAAAGTTTACTACAGAAAAATCATTTGTTTTGGGTCTTTTGTGTGCATTTGTGTGTATTTTAGAGACTGCAGACGAGTCAAATTATGCATTCAAATTGAATGTAATAAGTAGAGTGGGTAATTATGCAAACAGTGTGGAAGTCCCTACTAAAGACTAAAATGCTGAAATGGCGTCATGCAGAGAGGAAATCTGTTCTACTTATCAGTGTTAGCTGGGAGATCCTGTGTCTTTGTTCTAACCCACTGGGCTTCTTGGCTTTCCTCCAGTGCTGAGGTAAACATGAGGTAAATAAGCCGTGTTATTCCTTTCAGAGCACTGTAGATTGGAAAATGTGGTCTGGTTCTTCCTAGAAGTCACCTAATCACCTGCGGAAGCACCTTTCAGTGCAAGTAGTCTGGGATCCAGTGAATAAAATATGTTAGGGCCCCGTCCACACAAAAACTTTCCTGGGATTTTTGGCTTGTTTAGACTGACAACTGAAAAATATCAAGAGAATGTCAACTGGGATGAGTCATGCCAGTCAAAGTATTCCGATATTTTGTCACGTCTTCTTTGGGGACCATCATCGTTTTCAGAAAGTGGCGGTATGCTTGTCTAAATGACCCCCCCCCCAAAAAAAATACAGTTTCGGGGCATTCGGAACGCCGGTTCCGTGTGAATGAAAGGCTGAAACAATAAAAGACTTTTCCGTTTTGGACTGATAGCGCTTCCAGGTGGACAGCCCTTACTCATAGCGTTTCTTCAAGGCTGCCAGGTCTGTTAGTCTTTGTGCTTGAACGATGCTCATACAGCAACTCATACAGTGGTTTGTACGGATAAATACTGCATGTTGTACAGAATCGGTGTGACCTCTGTATGTATTTCTGCCTTGGAGTGACAAGTAGAATTATGCAGAAGTGAACAACAACCAAAAAAAAAAAGAGTAGTCCGTCTGCTGGTATTAGTATTTTACCACCACAAATGTGCCTTCAACTCACTTTGGTTCTTTTAACCGGCATGACACTGAAGGTGTGACTTTGAGGAAACTGACGTGGAAAAAACAAAAAAAGCTTCACGGTTTCTTCCCGTCGGTCTGCTCACTTCACACTTTCTGTTCACTCTTGCCGTTACGGTGTGAAAGTTTCTTGAACACATTTCTTGACCGGTCTCCAGTGCTGAAGTGTTCTGTTTTCACATCTCTCTTCATAACAAGGAAGGGAAACAGAACAGTTTGCCGTGTTTTTTGTGTGCCATAATGGCGTGCGTGCGTGTTGGGAGGCAAAGCCTTGAAATTCAGTAGCCCTGCAGAGCTTTGGAAAAACAAAAACAATACACATGGTGCATTCAAATATTGATGTTACATCCAAGGACTTCAGACGTTTCAAAAGTGTACTGTATACGTAGTATGAGCAGGGATTTAGCGAGCTTTAGGCGTGCTGCATCTTTGTTTTGTCTGCGTGTGTGAGAGTAAGAGGGAGTGCCTGCCCTTTGGCTTAAATCACAGTGAAGGCTTTACGAGGCTGTAAATCGGAGACTGATGTCTCTCTGGTCGCGGGGACTTTATGAGAAGAAATGCATGTGGGACGAAAAGGAAGATTAAATAAATCAACCCCCCTCGGGCCTGCAAATAACCATTGATCAGCGTGCCCCATCATTTGCGACTGATCGCGTTTTGCCTCATCTGCCAGGACTGACAGCATACTCGGATGGCACCGAGAGATTACATCTCGTCTTTGCGCTGCGCTCCAAAAGATGACTTACTTGGCAGAGACGTGACAAATCCTACACGGGGAGGGAATATCTTGCGGAGAAGAAAAACAATGGCTTGTGCAATATGTCATCAAGGCTGTCAAGTCGCGCAAAAACTGCATTTAACAGCAAACGCTGAGCTGATGTGCCTGCAACGGTTACAAACTTCCCAGCTGACATCAATTGTTAAAATGTTTGTGAAAATAATAAAGAACTACGAAATAGCGACAGTAACGATCCAGGACGTGACGGACCAGAGGTTTGCAGCCCGGTGCCAATCCGCACACACATTTATTTTCCACCCATCCTCTTCCGCTTATCTGAACAGCACCCAAAGCAGGAAAGTCCAGACTTCCCTCTCACTGGCTACTTCGTCCAGCTCCTCTCTCAGTCCCTCCAACGTGTGCTGGGTCTTCCAAGGCCTCCTACCGGTCAGACGTGTCCTGAACACCTCCCCAGGGAGGAGTCCGGGAGGCATACTGACCAGATCCTGACCCGAGCCACCTCATCTGGCTCCCCTCAGTGCCGAGGAGCAGCGGTTCTGCTCTGCGTTTCACGCAATGACAGTGATTCTCACCTTATTTTGTATCTGCCATCTTGTCCTTTTGGTCTCTACTCAAAGCTCATGACCAGGTCAGACGCACACCTTTATTTGGATTTATTCCATCACTTTTGTGAACAATTTTGTCAAATTCAATGTATTTTTTGAAATAATCAATTTCATAATAAAACACATTTGTTTTACCCAGGGTAAAATTTGGTCAATCATGTGCTCACTACAGGTCAATGGGAATAATGGGGACACAGGAACGCAAAATTTAACCTCAATTTTGATAGCAACCACTTAAAAGCCGTTTTTTTTGTGCTTCCCGGCCTGCTAACCTGCCAAACCATTTCCATGTCGTTCAGTCATTGCGGAATAAAGTTAAAAGGCGTCAGTGTTGGGGAAGGAGATCGGGAGCTTGGTGAATTTGCATACGGGCTACTTGCTTGTTGGACTGCCTGGCTTGTTATATTAATTTAGCCTATTCAGCCTCCCAGGTGTGACATGATACAATATGTTTAACCAGTTTGAAGAGACAAAACGGATCAGGCGAATCCTATCTTTTCCACAACAGCGACCATGACAGCTCAACCCTGTCACCCCTGTAAAAAGGTGATAAGGACCATCCTAACCAAGTGAAAAGGACAAAACCAATAGGCAGATGTAGACCTGTTAGGAATGGAACATTTTCCACTCTGTTGTCAATAAGCACGTACCAAGACGAAGGACAATGTTACATTCCTAGACACCTGCCAACCTTATCCAAATTTTCTGAGTACTCCGTGTTGGAGCAGTATTACCTCAAGGTCTACCTCAAGTAATTCAGGGAACTAGGCTTTCAGACACAAACTGAACGCAACAAAATGTGGACCCTGAGAGCAGCGAAGTACAAGCGTACTCAAGGGGCAGTACAAAACCTGCATACGTGTTGGCAGGTCTGCTCATAGAGTCCTTCAGTTTGTTGTTTGTCCCCCTTCTTAGCTGTAAGGGAGCCCTCCAAGTAAGAATTCCATTGCTCAGTGCCGCCACTGTTTCTGCTGTGCATATGATGAATAGTCACAGGACAATTGAACCAGAGGTCAGTGCTGCGAGAACGTGCGCTCATCTAATGATCAATGCTAGGTGTAGTAAGACTCGGGCTGTAAGGTCAAGCTGACATTTAGCTTCTCTTTCAAGCTGCAGACAAGAGTGGAGGAGGAGCAGCGAGTGACTGAACGTTTCTCCGGTTCCCCTGAGCTAAGAGACAGATTGGCTTTTGCAGCGAGCTGACAGAGTAAGATACAACATTTTAAAGCGTTCTGCTGTCTTCTCCTTGCTCTTCCATCTTGGGTAGAAAGACATCCTATCACCAATGAAGCGAGCCACTGACTTCCAAGAGTAGAATTCCAGATCTCGGGGGGGGGATGTCAAAACGAAAATGCAAAGAAGGGGCGGGGGTGCTAAAAACCCAGCAGACCTCTTTTTAGTGTCTGCATCTGGGCACTAAGCCTAAAACATTACACACATATTTTTCAACAGTTTTTTTTCTTTACAGACAAGAACATTACTTGGCTGAACTCCGACCAAAAGTAAAACAGTGCTCATTACTGAAGAACGCACTCGTAGGCTCAAACGTGAAGTGTGTATGTGGTTTAAAAAAATATGGAAATCCATACCCTTCAGGGAGAGAGTGTGGATTTTGCAGTTTTTGGCCACTGGTGCTTGAAGAAAGTTACAGCACTGGAGGATATGAGACACATATGGACACACTCAAAAGTATTGAACGGACTGCATCGCCTGGAGCGTCTTCCTCCTTTAAGATTCACTGATGGGTATTCTGTCACATGAGACTTGCTGGTTTGGCATTCAATCGGCCTTAATCTCACTAGTGACTTGTCTAATCTTCTCCTCTGGAGTGTTAACGCTTGACAAGAACTGAGAGGCACATCCCTCGGCTCCGAAGATAATTCTCGGAAGATGACGATCTCGGGGGTGTGTGTGTGTGTGTGTTTTACGACGGAGCGACTGAACTTACTTGATCCTCTGGATCCAGATGCAGTAGTCCGTAATGTACAGATCGTTGAGTATGTAAGCCGGGTCGCTCCGTCTGAAGGCTTTGTGAATATCAAGCAGGCATTTGAGGACGCAGGCTTTTCCTATAGACATGCAAATGGGAAACATCGTTATTCGTGACAACGCACCCCAGCGGCTGACAACACGCATCAACGGGCTTGTAGCCTCTCTTGTGCACGTCAAAGACAAGAGAGCAGCATCAGAGCAAAATCCCATTAATCCAAAGTGAGTCGTTGAATAGATTTGACAAGATTCTGATCAGGAAATTGATTGCATGTGAGGAGGGAAAAAAAGACAGAAGCAAAAGAAGATTCTATTTTTGGAATCCAAGGTGGATTGTTTGTAATTGCTGCTGTAAAAGCTATTGCGTCACTTCAGCCTTTTTTCCTGCTTCTTTGGACCGCGTTGCTATCAAATATTTAGTCGACAATCACACCAATTCAAACGTATTCAAATTATATGAAGAAATAAGCGCAACATTTTTGGTGACATAATCATCAATGAGGAAGATTGAAAGTATCCCCCGTTTATCTCGATTAATTGGTTCCAGAATCAATCTAAATTGCTACATTTTAACAAAGTAGGATTCCTTACTTATTATTGTAATATTTTCATAATTAGAGCATAGAAAACTGGTTTAGAACCTTCTAAGTACAATTTTTAACATTATTGGAGACTGCCAGACATGAAAAAACACCCCTACAGTCACCTTTACAGACGTATTACACCATATGGTAGACATATAATAATAAGATTAAATGAGCCATTTAAGGCATAAATAAGACGAGTGCAGCTGTGTGTTGCTATAAATGTGTTCCCTGGGGGAGCTGAGTGGGGGACGGACAGGGTTAGGACGTCCAGAGCTGAGCTTTAGCTTGGTGTGGAATATGGCTGCAGCAGTACTCTGTGTTTTTAGAAGCAATGCTTACGCCTGTTGTGTCCCGTTACATTACAGTAACACCAGAGTAGAATACTACATATCATTCACAGAGTCCCTGACTGTGTCGTCTGAATGCCTTTAGATGTACAGCACAGGCCAAAAGTTTGGACACATTCAACGCGTCGTTTATTTTTGTGAATATTTATATTGGACATTCCCACCGAAGGCATCAAAACTATGAATGAACACGCGTGGAATTGTGCACTCAACAAAAAAGTGTGAAAAAACTCCAAATGTGTGTCGTACTTTCGACTCCTCAAAGCAGCCGTTTGCGGTTTTGATAGTTCTTGCTGTTCTTTCTCTCAATGCGCTTCATGAGGAAGTCGCATGAAATGGCTTTCACTGCACAGGTGTGACTTGTCAGGGTTACTTACTACATTATTAACGGGGTTGGGACCATCGGTTGTGTTGTGCAGAAGTCAGGTTGATACAGAGCCCACAGCCCTATTGGACATCCGTTAGAATTCATAGTATGGCAAGAACCAATCAGCTAAGTAAAGAGAAACGAGTGGCCATCATTGCTTTAAGAAATGAAGGTCAGCCAGTCCAAAAAATTGAAAACATTTTGAAAGTGTTGCCAAGCCAATGAGAAGGTGTGTCCAAATGTCTGAACTGTACTGCATTTTTGGTAATTACGTCACTTTTATGATTGAAAATGGTTAGTTTAGGCAAAAAATATCAAACATTTGCCTCAATATGCATCTTTTTTTTTTTACCAATACCAGGCTGCATTAAACCAAAAAACAACTCGATCTATTAACATATTTTTAATGGTCATTTGTAGGGGGGTCACAAGATCTCATCAAGATCTTGCAAGATTAAAATGTGACAAGATTGCATGACAAGAAAAAAAATCTGTTTCATGGCCAATAGGACTGGGACAATAATAAATTAATTAATTAATCACGCAAAAAAACCAAAATTAACTAAACTTTGCCGGCCTCAGTACATTTTCATGTGCACGCGTGTGTTTAGTGAGCCCTTTTGCCTCGGTGGGTGGAGGCGGGGCCGCTAGCATACACACACAGCGTAGCCTTGTAAAGAGCAATGCAAGGTGATGTAGTAGAAATTAAATTTTCATTGTACTTTTCTTAAAAGTATTAAAAATCTCGCATCGTCTCTTACTCTGCCTTCTATGAAGCTATTCGACTGAAAATGCACAGAGCTATAAGTATATGTGTGATGATATCTAACACAACTAAGGTTAGAAATTGAAAATACATTTTAGAGGATTTGAACATCAAACGTCTGCCGTTCAGATACTTTTAGCATCACAACATTTGCAAACAAACGTGAAAGCATGCCTTACAATGCCCATTTTCACAGCAGCAGGCCACTCTCTCTTGAAATACTGAAGGACACTTCCCATCCACCCTTCTTCAGTTTTTTTTAACTGCATGAAAAAAAACCTCAAATCCTCCAAAAATGATCACATATGCAGGGATAATCAGCTAAGTTTTGCTTCAATTCAGAGGTCAAAGTACCAGGGCACGGTTCCTTTCAGTCGTGCATATAAATAGATTTCTGACACAACCAACAATCTGCTGAGGGAAAGACAAAATGCCCCTCTCCACCTCTGCAGAGCGGGGCGGCATTGTCCGAGACATTCCCGGCCAATCCAAATAAACAGCGCACTCGCAGTGAGGAAAACCTTACACAAACATTAGGTTGTCATTTAGCCAGGGGCTCATATGCAGAGAATTGTGCCCTCATCTTTACACTGGGGTTGTGTGAAGCAAAAAATAACCCTTGCATCCTAGATTTTATTTCTTTCCCGCAGGGAATAAGTCTCTAGGTAACTCCTAAATCACTCACGCTGTACACTGAACCCATGAAGGACGTAAAATACAGACCTAGAACATTGAAGCAAAGAATTAAGTTAACTAAAAGCCACTGTCAATATTAAGAACACTACATTAGTTATTACTGTCAAAAAAAAGTTGTATGAATTGATGCATTTTTCAAGCTCACCTGTGTAAACTTTGGCAGATTCCAGGCTGGTCCGCCTACACTGTTCTTCTTGCTAATGACTGGGTTGCATCCTTCGAGTAAGTCCCAAAGATTTGGTCGATCACGATTGGCGAACCCCCTCTATGCGTTCATATTCATCTGTTGTCAAACTCGAATGTTTTAAGAGGAAATATAAAATGAATTTACCTCTTTGTTCTAATCAAAGAGGGGAAGTAAATTTGGTCTTCATTTATTGATATGTAAATTCGACCCTACGTTCCTTGTCGTTTTTAACAAAGTCGCTGGGGATCGGTAAAGTCTCCGGATCAGTTCAGAACAACGGAATGAAAAACTTGGAAAACGCTCCGGTGGAGGTTTATACTCAAGATCTCGGATTTGCTCATTTTGCTGTCAATCAAAAAGGGATTCCGCCTCAGACAGGTCATCCAGTCATCATCAAGCCAGCGTCCGGGCCAGCCCACTGCTGCATAGACCCCCCCACAAAGCCCAGCATTTTTCCAATGACCGTCCAGTTTTGCGCAGTGGAACAACCCACTCGAAGCTTTCCCATCAAAGTCAGTAGACGCTCAGCGTCCAACTATGTAAAATCGCTGTGGGCTTTTTTGTGGCTATTTCAGGGGAAGCTGAGCTCAGGGATAGGTTCCAATCCTTCCAGAGGACAGTGTGCAATTGCTGATCTAGATTTGGATACTTTAATCAAACCTGCCTGGACTGCTTGCAATACTTTAATCACCTGTGTATTTATTCGTGGCTAAATAGAGGAGAGGTATGATCATGTAAAAAAGGGTTTCAGGCAATTTACTGCCTGAGTGTGAACAAAGCTTGTCATGGCAGCGAAAGGCTTTTAAGGTAAGAGTGAAAGCGATGGCAAAAGTGAGACCAGCTGCCTTTCCTGAGCAACCTCCATTCCTACCTAATGAGGCACAGAAATGTTAATCAGGGCTTTGAAAGACCTTTAATTTGCTGTCATTTACCCGCATTATCATCATCATAGACTGCATATTCTTAGCCGGTGTACGTTTACACTGTTGTTCCATCTGACTAGACATTAAAGTAACGTGAGCTTTGTTATATTACAGCCAACAATCTGTTATCGCCTAATCCATAATTAGGAGCCCCTCCCTGCACCCGCGCCTCCTGCTACTGTCCTGCTTAGCTGGGTGACTATAATGCACAATGCAGAGGTGTCAAACTCAATTGCATAGGGAGCCAAAACCCGAACCCAACTTTGTGTCTTCATTTTTTATTCTGGAATTTATTACTTAGGGCTGCAGATATCTAATATTTTAGTAATTAACAAGTGACCAAAAAAATGTCGAAAAACGTTTTGCTTGGTAAAAAAGCAATAATAAATACATAAGAGAAAATAAAACATTTCACTAAATAATGAAATTAATTTGTTTAGATAACCAAGCTTTTTTTCCCCAATTCACATCGTGCACACGAGTAAGTATATTTTCTCGTAGGGGACAAATGTTTTCACGTCCCCCCAATTTGAAATAACACCGAGAAGCTGATAATATCTATTAATTTATTTCTACAAGAGCCAGTAAATACAACAAAACGGAGGGCAGTGAAGCATACTCGTGTACTCAAGAGTCAAACTGCATGCCGAGTACAACACGTTTTCGGCCACATGAACCTCTTAGTTCCAGGAAGCGAGTCCGTGTTTTGCAAGGCTCAAGTCTTTATCCCAAGTGTCAGGTCAATTCTCAAGTCAATGCGTGCAGGTACAAGTCAATTCTCAATTCCGACTCCTTACAAGTCATAAACGCAGCTTAGTGTCTCCCATCTGCAATTTTAGCAACATAACAATCTATTCAATTTGACAAATACAATACATGCATTATGTTTGTTCTTAAACCTGACTGGATGTTAATACACGCATTCAGTAAGGCAGCTTGAAAGCGAAAATATGTCATCTCCATGCAAATGACATGATATTGATCACGTTAGTTGAGCACGTTGAATGGTGACACATTTTACTCGATGCTTTCACTGAAAATCTCAAGTTTTCAAGTCATCTGACTTGACTAAAGTCGACTGATGTCAAAGTCTTTGATGATATTGCCAAGTCGAGAGCTCGAGACATTACATTGCTTTAACACTGCATGAAATCCTAAAGTCAGCCATGACATGACCTACACGATAGAATGAAAAGATAATGTCCTCCCATTCCGTGTGGAAGTGGTACGTTTTTGGCATCTTAACTATAAATTGTCCATAGGTGTGAGTGTGAATGTTTGTATGTCTGCCCTGCGACTGACTGGCGACCAGTCCAGGATGTACCCCGCCTTTCGCCCGAAATTAGCTGGCTTAGGCTCCAGCATACACCCACGACCCTAATGAGGATAAGCGGCATAGAAAATGGATAGATGGATGAAGTCTAAAGTCATCAACATTGTTACTCGAGTTCACACCTCTGGGCATTTGGTGGAAAGGGACATCTAGTCCAGCAGGAGAAAACTCACCCGACTGCAACATGTAGGCTGTGTCTCGAACGGCAGCCGACACCATAGCAAAGTGCCGGTAGAGTGGATAGCATAAAACTCTCCTTCCAAACGACACCAGGACCTCCTGTAAGGAGCTGTACGTCTGAGGGACAGAGGAGAGACAGTCTCACAACAGGTATCTTGCATAAATATCACATCAAAAGTGCACAACTCCTACACCGGGCTGAACTGAATTGCTGTTTGACATTGACCACTGCATCCATACTTCTATTGCTCTTGCAACGTTTGCAGAGCCAGCAGATTACCGTATCCCCCGTATGGTTCTCTCTCACAGAGTCTTCTAAAGGCACACTGCGAGCTCGCGTTTGGGTATAGCCGGAGATCACGCTCTCCCCCTAGTTTGATTAGCAGAAGTGCAAATAAGGTTGGACGCTTCAGGCAGAGAACTCGCTCACACCAGCACAGTCGACTGAGTACAAGTAGGGAGGAGGGGCTGTGAAATAAAAAGGAGGAGGGGAAGAGCAAGGTGTGGTGTGGGAGAGAAAACCGTGCTTAAAAACATCACACGGGGAGGACTGGATGCTACGTGGCGCTTGATGCACTCAGGATGAGAAAAATGTGACTGACAGATGAGCAACCAAACGGTTGCAGGCTCTCTCACTCAAAGCTTGCTTTGTCGTCCATACAAAAAACTCCCCAATTGCTGATTTTTAGGGAAGAAAACACAAAACGTGTCAAAAACAAAATATAGACTGTTGACTGTGTGCCATCTACATTTTGACAGTCCTCTCAAAAACTACATCCAAGACCTGTCAACACGGAATTGCTCCTGAGATTTTAATTTTTTTTTTTTGGTGGGTTGCAAAAAATGATTGCGCCCACAGTCCCGGAAAATAGTTGCATTCAGAAGGGGAACGCATCACAAGGCACACTTGCGTGTGGCGCTATAAACAGACACGCAGACAGAACATGTGACACATCGAACCAAAGAAGAAGAAAGCATTCATGGGCCAAACAACGACATCAGGAGAATGTCGACCGGGGTGAATCTTCACACATTATGGTGGCTCGTCAACGATGACGACGAGGGTGGCGGTGAGTCGGTTTTCGTGTCAGCTGTCTACAGATTTGGCCGCTATTTTTCCAAAAAATACCATTTCAGGGCACCGGGAAGGCCATTTCAGTGTAGATGGGAGGTTGAAAAAATGAATACTTTGCTGTTTTAACCTAAAAACACCAGCAATTCCACCTCTGAATGGCTGAAGAAGAAAAAAACAACCTTTGGAGTGGCCTAGTCAAAGACATGACCTGAATCTGCTGTGGCCTGACCTTAAAAAGGCTATCCATGTTGGAAAAGCCTCCAATGTGGCTGAATTGCAACAATTCTGCAAAGATGAGTGTGCCAAACGCAAACGCTGGATTGCAGTTGTTGCTGCTAAGGGTGGCCTAACCAGTTATTAGGTTTATTTGACGTCTCCTTAAAATACATATAACCGGTAAGGAAAGTCATCACTGAGCCAGAACCGTCAAACCAAAAACACAGTGAAACTGCCCCTTGAGGACAAGCAGTACAGAAAAATAATGACTATAAAGATGCTTCATAATAGTAATAGTAGTTGCTCTGAAAAAGAGGATATGGAATCAGAGCAATGACTGAATGCATAGAAAAGGCTTCCAAGGATTTCCAAGCAAATTCAAAATGGCAAAGTAAATGGCACGGCTGTACTGCTGAAGGATGAGATTACGGTGACAGTCACGCAACAAACACAATAATGTGTTTTCTATTTCGGAACAGTCATCTTTTTTTCCAGGCAGAGCTCACCTCCAGCCAACACAGCGTGCCGCTGAGTTTTCGGATTGTCCACGGTGCCTCCACCTGTGTAAATGACAGACAAAAATAAGAGGACGGTAAATATCAAAATACAGTCCCTAAAATAATATCCGATACAGTAAATCACTGATATTCAAGGGGGTTATGGTTCCAGACCACCTGAGGCCTTAAAAACATAGCCACCGTACGCTACACAGACACGCGCCTCCCCCTCCAAACCCACCTGCTAGTTTGTGATTGACCTCGCCTCTGATTTTGGATTCACATTTGCAATAAAAGCAACTGCTGTAATTATTGGATTGGTATTTGTGAAAACAAACAAATGGCTGGACATTCTCCTTCAAGATCTTTTGGTAGACGGCAGAATTCATGGTTCCATTTATCACAACAAGTCTTCCAGAGCCTGAAGCAGCAAAACGGTGCCAGACCATCACACTACCACCACCAGATTTTACTGTTAAAATGATGTTCTTTTTCTAAAATGTGGCGTTACTTTTATGCCGAGTGTAATGCGACCCAGACCACAAAGTATTTTCCCAAAGGTCTTGGGGATCATCAAGATGTTTTCTGGCAAAATTGAGACGAGCCTTAATGTATTTTTTTTGTTCAGCAGTGATTTTGGTTTTGGAACATTTTTGCACCGTGTCTTTCTTAAGGTGGAGTCACGAACACTGACCTGAACTCAGGCAAGTAAGGCCTGCAGTTTCTTAGATGTTGTGGAGTCTTTTGTGACCTCTTGGATGAGTTGTCGCTGCGCTCATGGGATAGATTTGGTTGGGCGCGTTCACATTCCAAAAACAAGAAATCAGCAAGGTTGGTACTTTTTAACACCATTATATTCTACCAATCCTACAATAATGTGTTTCTGTGTCAACGTTTCACTGCTTGCAAGTCATCCGTTTTCCTCAATCACTGCTCATATAGGGCTCCAATCTGTATTGTATGACGCTCCCTCAAACACTTCATTTTCTTCCACTTAAAAAAACTCTCCCAACTTCCAAAGAACAGTCTGAAATGACAGCCACTCTGCTGTGCTTCCATGGCCTAGAGTGGCTGCCGGAAGATTTCCGGGTGTGACGTCACAGCCAAGATCGTGGCGGTTCAGAAACTTACTGGGAGGGGTGGGGGGTACTGATCTCTAAAAGCTATGAATGAAATGGAAGGATTTGAGAAGAGAGCACTTTGCCATCCAAAGCCAAGTGCTTCTCAGGGGGAGTTGCCTTTTCGCACATAAAAACTTACATTGGAGTCTCCCTCTGTAGAGCGCACTTCATAGGAGTAGGCCAGTAGGATGTCCACCAGGCTGAGCCACACTTGGTATCGGGAAGTCTTGTCGAGCAGGTAGGATCGGTTGGTGAATTTCCTCAGCTGCTCCTTCTCTTCGTCACTGAACAACATGGCTGCATGAGAACATTGCAGACCGTTAACCGAGTCCATATTTCTGCTTTAGGTAAACATGAAATCCTAACTTTGTAGTGCCTGAAGAAAAAGGATGAGCTGAACAAACGTGAGGAAGGCCATGTGTGGCATTGACATGATTTATCCACTTTGCTTAAATATGTTTTATTTTGTTTGGAATTATGTTCTACATTGTTTCTTGAAAGTGAACAGTAAGTTCGCAAAAATTAAGTTTAAAGTTTATGCCTGCAGCCGTGACGAACTCGTCGCAGCAAAGCATCATTCCAAAATAGCTGTTATGCCGATTCGCCGTATTGCTGCTGGATGTTCACTTCTTCCGAGTGATACGGTTTGTTTTCTTTCCCTAAAGAGAATGACTTTGGACAAAAATGGACAAAGCAAGTGCACAGAGTGAGAGACAGATGGAAGCCCATCTGTCAACTAGTACATATCTACACACTTCCACTCTTTTTTTATGGAATGATTTTTGGAATTTCATGATAACAATTTTAGAACGTTTTTTTGTTTTTATGGAATAATTTTATGAAGTGATTTTACCTTTTTCTGTCAAGCACTCAGAATTAGGTTGTGTACAAACTGTGCTTTGTAAATAAACTCGCTTTGTAACAAAAATATGCATTTTATGTGCCAAAATTAAGCATTTGTAAGCACAAAAATGGCTAAATGAACTAAAACACAAACATAAGGCATTGAAAAATACTATTACTCTACACAGGTCACTGGGTGTCAGTAATGTTACTGTAATATCTGGTGAGACTTGATCGCCGAAACAGCAGGCTTTTGTTTCAGGAAAGAGGAAAGATATTCCCTAGAAAAAAATCCTTAAAAAAAACAAAAAACATTGACTACATTTGTGGTCGTAACCCACGCTAGAGATGAAGATGCTGAGGTTCTCTTTGGGTGTGACCAGGATGGACAGGATCAGGAATGAGCACATCAGAGGGACAGCACATGTTAGAGGTTTCTGAGATAAAGTCAGAGAGGCCAGACTGAGATGGTTGGGACATGTCCAGAGGAGAGATAGTGAATATGTTGGTAGAAGGATGCTGAGTTTTGAATTGCCCGGCAGGAGGCCTGGAGGAAGAGCAAAGATGAGGTTTATGGATGTAGTGAAAGAGGACATGAAGGTAGTTGGCGCAAGAGGTTAGATGGAGGAAATTGATTCCCTGTGGTGACCCCTGAAGGGATAAGCCAAAAGGAAAAGAAGAAGACTGTCAACATTATAGAAAACCCAAGTGTCACTTTCGTTAATATTGACCAAAAAACTGAGAACTATCCAGGAAAAACTCTGAAGTTCACACAATGTGTGTGCGCAGACGTCATCTCATTTGCACATATACTTCCTCCAGTCACTTTTAGCAAGATTTTGCGCGGAATACGCCGTTTACGTTTAATGAGGTGTAACGTTTGGTCAAAGTACATGCATTGGGTGCAGCATAATGCGTTTGGTGCACAACGAGGTGTCATGGCAGCTGAGGTCTATGTTGTGTATTACTTATTTAAAGGTCACAAACTTGAAGGAAGTACTTGATCGTGCAGCACACAACCCCAGGTGTTGAGACGGATGCACAGAGTGATGCCTCTTGTCGTGTGTTTGGTACAGAGAGAGGAGGGGAACAATCACGCGTGCACATGTCAATATACGCGGCCGGCAAAATTATGGAGTTATTTTATTTTGTGGTTCATCGTGGGCCCCCGTGAATCCCTCCCTGTCCTCCGATACTTAAACAGCACAATAAAACTGCGGCTAAGTGAGAAATTGTCGATATTGTGGTGTTTGTATGGATCCAAGCAAACTCATCCTCGTGACTTTAACGCGTTTTGAGATAAACGCTGCAGCACGGCTCGGTCTTGAGCGCGTCACTCTCTTAACCGCCGCCATTCACGTTCCGTCGTCTCTGATATGAAGCCCATCCGTTCTAAATGGCCGTTAATTCGCAGCATATAGGGGGCTTCCGCTGATTGGAAAATTAATTTTCCCACTAATGCGTCCAGTTGGAGCGGCAGCCTGCCTCGCCGCTGCTCTCCACAGGCCCAGATGGCCCGATGGCGTTGGGTAAACACGCTTTGTCAAAGTACAGCAGAGGGTTTGAAAACATCGCTGCGATTTGAAAAACGAGGGCCACAATATGACCTTGGAAGGGCGAGCGTGGCGAATGTTAACGAGGCTTGTCGACTTTAACATGGCGCAGACGACAATGTAAAAAAAAAAAAAAGATTGCTTAATACAGTAGTTGGCTAAATGTGGTTACAAGGGACGTCTTTTTCAGAGTGGCATCTAAATCCAGTCATAACAAGCTTCGACGGGTAGCGAGAGGCCAAGCTGTCAGCTCCATTCAGTCTGGAGGAGTGTAGGAATGCGGGCCTCCAGTGGACAGCTGGGGCCTGTCAGTGTGCTGGCCCCGACACTGAAGAACACAAAGGGCCCGCTTTCTACTTCATTAGCACTTGTGTCCACATCCATATGTCGGGTGGCGTCTATAGCAGCCACGGGGCAAGTGAAACGGGGGCTTTAAAGGGCTTGTTGTCTAAAGAGCAATTACCTTCCGTCAGGAGTAGGCTGATCTTGCATTTCAAGGTTTATTGATGGCGTCCGTATCAGGAGTGGCCTGCTGAAGGTAATATTGGGCAAATACAGTACGCGACTCGGACTTGCCTCATAGTACAAAAACATCCTCCGGGGCACAGGGAACATCCATACCCGCTCTGTTATTACCTCATTCACTAGTATTCTGCTCAGTAAGTGGCAGCAATGATACAAACGAGGCGTCATTATACTGCAATAAATTAACACTGCATAAAGTCTTGAAGTCTGCCATGGGGGGGAAAAAGTGGCAAGTATAGAAGAACTAAATCTGAGGCTGACTGGTTAGCTCGCCATCTAGAGTTCCTCTAGCGTTTCCTCGTCTAAACAAACCAGAATAGGAGTGTAATGGTGACTATAGGGATGTTACTTCATGTCTACAGGGCTCTAACAATGTTCAAAACTGTATTTAGAAAGTCACACAGGGATCCAACGCTCAAAGCTACGAAAATATTCCACTTAATAACACTGACTCCTCCCATTTGATATCGCGGAAATTCATTTATCGTGGTTGGGTCTGGTACCAGTTGACCGCTATAAACGAGACGGCTACATTCTCACATTTCTTTGCAAACATGTTCGTGTATATAATTAAATTAATTAGTACATTAATTAAAACAATTAATGTTTGAAAAAAGTATACGTGTATACACACACAGTATATATACATACACACATACATATACAGTATATATACATACACACATACACATATACACACACACACACATACAGTATATATACACACACACACGCACACATACAGTATATATACATATACACACACAGTATATATACACACACATACACATACAGTATATATACATACACACATATATATATATATATATATATATACACAGTATATATACATACACACACATACATATACACACACATACACATACAGTATATATACATACACACATATATATATATATATATACACAGTATATATACATACACACACATACATATACAGTATATATACATACTGAGTGTGTATATATACACACACACGCACACATACAGTATATATACACACACACACAGTATATATACATATATACATACACACACAGTATATATACACACACACACATACAGTATATATACATAGACATACATATACACACACATGCATACAGTATATATACATACACACATACACACAGTATATATACACACACACAGTATATACACACACACACACACATACAGTATATATACACACACACATACAGTATATACACACACACACACACATACAGTATATATACATAGACATACACTGCTCAAAAAACTGAGAGGAACACTTAGAAAACACGTCAGATTTAAACGGGGGGAAAAACTATCTTGAATATCTTTCCTGATAATAAGTAGGTGATGTATTAGTAAAAAAATGATGGCCAATAATTTGATAGAAATGAAAATGATCACCCTGCAGAGGGGGGACTGGTCCATTTTGCCAAAATGATTCCCAGTAGTTTGTGTGGCCCCCACATGCTTGTACGCATGCCTGACAACGTCGGGGCATGCTCCTAATGACACCTCAGATGGTGTCCCTGGGGATCTCCTCCCAGATCTGGACCAGGGCATCACTGAGCTCCTGGACAGTTTGAGGAACAACCTGGCGGTGCAGGATGTCCCAGAGGTGTTCGATTGGGTTTAGGTCAGGTGAACGTGAGGGCCAGTCAATTCCGTCATCCTCCAGGAAGTGCCTGCATACTCTAGCCACATGAGGTCGGGCATTGTTGTTGACCAGGAGGAACCCAGGTCCCACTGCACCAGCGTAGGTCCTGACAATGGGTCCAAGGATTTCATCCCGATACCTAATAGCAGTCAGGGTGCCATTATCTAACCTGTAGAGGTCTGTACATCCTTCCAGGCATATACCTCCCCAGACCATCACTGACCCACCACTAAACCGCTCATGCTGAATGATGTTGCAGGCAGCTTAACGTTCTTCACGGCATCTCCAGACCCTTTCACGTCTCTTGCATGTTCTCAGGTTGAACCTGCTCACATAGGTGAAGAGCACAGGGTGCGTAGTTGCCAATTCTGGTGGTCTATGGCAAATGCCAATCGAGCTCTACGGTGCTGGGCAGTGGACACAGAGCCCACTACCGGACGACGGGCCCTCAGGCCACCCTCATGAAGACTGTTAATGATTGTTTGGTCAGAGACATTCACTCCAGTGGCCTGCTGGAGGTCATTTTGTAAGGCTCTGGCAGTGCTCATGCTGTTCCTCTTTGCACAAAGGAGCAGATACTGATCCTACTGAGGGTTTAAGGACCTTCTACAGCCCTGTCCAGCTCTCCTGGAATCTCCTCCATGCTCTTGAGACTGTGCTGGTAGACACAGCAAACCTTCTTGCAACGGTACGTATTGATGTGCCATCCTGAAGGAGTTGGACTAATTGTGCAACCTCTGTAGCGTCCAGGTAGCGCACCATGCTATCAACAGAGATGTTGATCCAAGCCAAATGAAAAACTACAGCAGGAGAAAGTCAGTCACTAAAAAAACAGCCAAAAGAGATGAGTCAGTGGCGTCAACCTGGAAAAGCATTCCTGTTTTGGGGGCTGTCTCATTGTTGCCCCTCTGATGCTCCTGTTGTTCATTTCATGAACAACAAAGCAGCTGGAACGGATGAACAACCCCCTCTGCTACTTAACAGACCGGATCAATATCCCAGACGTTTGACCGATAGGTTAGTATACTCTGATTAAAAAGTGTTTCTCTATTTTTTTGAGCAATGTATATACATATACACATACAGTATATACATATGTAGCATATGCATGTACAGGTGTGTGTATGTATGTACACACACACGCACACCATCATATATTATTGCAGTGGTATATTTTAGCAATAAATTATTCTAATCTTATTTCATTATTTTGATAAATCATCTGCTTTGTTGGTTGCTTAGACAACTAGACGTTTTCCAGTTTTATAATTCAATCTTCCTTCTACTTGATACCTTTGCATTGCTTTATCTTAATTCCATGTTTGCTAGACGTTACGAATGTGGGATGAACACGTAAAAACCAAATAACTGAAGTTACGGACACATAATTCACTTTTGTACAATGTACAAACTGGTAAAAGCAAATTGGTTTCCGGACGCCACAGTTGCCTGCAACCACTTCTCAGAACATTTGAAGTCTGAGAAGAGTGTACGACACACAAATCTGATAGCAAGCGCTTAGTCAGACTGATGTTCTGCAGACTCAGCTGAGCCGCTTGCGACCCAAACTGTCAATCAAGCCATCACACTTAATCTGGCTCATTTATCTCCACCTGGGTTACCAAATTGAGTTTCTCCG
The DNA here is from genome assembly GCA_024372805.1 of Oostethus manadensis. NCBI lineage: Eukaryota > Metazoa > Chordata > Actinopteri > Syngnathiformes > Syngnathidae > Oostethus > Oostethus manadensis. Next base: position 1,841,268 of record QODF01000039.1, read on the forward strand.
TGCAGAATGCAGAATGAGCCTGTAATGTTCATCAGCGCGGCAGATGATGGCTTTTCCCCCCTCCGTTGCGGACCGGGAGTGTCTTCGCGATAGAGAAATCGGGGGACCTCTGACACATCTGGAAATCGCTACATCCGTTGATAATCTGTTTCATCTACATCCTCTCTCATCACTACATCTGAGCCAGACCGCACTGGAATTAGCAGTGAGCAATGAAATAGTCGCTGAGGCATCCCGTGTAAAACGCCGCCGAACGAAGGAGCTCATATCTGTCTTAGTTAATGAGCAATTGATTTTGCGATGGATGGGAAGCGATTACAAAAGCACTTCTAACTTTTCAACAAAAGCGGGATACGGAAAATCTATACTCCCCTTTCGGCGCTGAAAGCGAGGAGATGCCTTTCTCTTAGCATGCCAGAAGGCAACAGAACCGGTGATTGAATGAGGTCCGAGTTCAATCGCGCATAAAAGGAAAGTGTCGCTGCTGCTGAAGTGCCCTGGGGCAATGTAGCTTTATAGCAGACAAGCTGAGCTTTGACCCTCCTCAAGACTGATGTGTCCTTTGGGTATTACTAGTCTGAGAACAATGGCCCCCGAAACAAACCCCCCCACCGGTGTCACCGATCCGACAGCACTATTTCAGTGTCATTCACAAAAAAACAAAAACGGAGCGGCACTTCATTCGGCTGCCAGAAAGCCAACCAGCGATGCATGAGCGTGACGTGTCTGCTACTTCATGCCACCTTCTGGCAGCCTTCGGACACAACAGTGGACCGGGCCACTCATTCAATGCCGAAGACGTAATTACACGTTTTCATAAACCACCGTTTTTGTGTGTGTGTGTGCGAGAGAGGCAAAAAGAGGCCATGACGCCACCGCACACTAAAGGATGTCACTTTTAGAGCAATTTTAAAGCCATAAAAACTTTCACATGCTGGGCAAGTGTGTTCGGTAAGCGCTTGGGAAAAAAAAGTGAATGTGAAAATTGTACATAGGTCGTATTGGTAAGTACATTATTTTGTGTTGCGGTATAGTCGTGTACATATTTTGGCTAAACTTGTGTCAGAGAAAGTGATGCTTGGATCGTATCGCCACAAAAAGCTGGTTTTCTCCCTTTTTTTAGTTGGGAACTGGTATTTTCCTGAAACGTACCCATTTTTTTTCTCTGAAGACAGATGGGAGTTTATTTTGGTAGGTTCCGTGTTTATATAGCCATAGAACACAATATTCTGTGTGTCTGGAAATATCGGACCAAATCGTCTTCAAAAGGACTGGGATTGGACTTCCTTGAACATCTATGGCAGGGGTAGGGAAGCCAGATGTGGCTCTTCTGATGACCACATATGGCTCTCAGACGTTTCTAACATTTAATTATTTTAATTTAGTTTATTCAAATATATATAACATATCCTCCTCTTACTACAAGGGGCGGTCCAAGTGATTTATTGGCCCGTTCTAAAAATACAATTCATCAAAAAATCAAATCAAAATATTAGGAGAAAAAAGTTGTAATATAACCAAAAAAGGTGTCATTTTTGAAAAATTAGGTTGCCGAAAAGGTTATAATATCAGGAGAAAAATGTCCTATTGTTACAAGAATAACGTCAAAAATGATGAGAAAAGTTTAATAAAATGGTGGGGGAAAAAAACAAGCAGAAACTAAAACCAATGCTGTAATTTTACAAGTAAAAAAAGAGTACAAAGAATTAAGAGAAAAAAGTGGTCACCATTTTACAAGAACAAACTTGGAATGTTAGGAGTCATTTTAGCAGCACCGAGTTCATTTTTATTTTTTTTTAAAATGTCATTATATTATGAGGAGCAAACAAAACAATATAAAGTTGTCATTTTTGGAATATTAGGTTGGGGAAAAACTTCTATGGGAATATAGTTAAACTATTGTGGGAAGAGTCCTAATATTACATATTAGTATAAGGAATATTATATATTATTTTTGTTTTATAATGTAAAACGTGCTTTTTGCTGACATTCTAAAGCAAAACAGGAATCAGTGTTGGAAAGAACATTCAAAACCTTCTAAGCACTTTAATCCATCCAATTCAGAGACTAATTCCTAAAGTAAAAACAGTGATTACAACTAAAAGATAATATGGCTCCCACAGAAATACATTTGAAAAAATATGTCTTTCTTTGCCTCTCTTGGCCCAAAAGGTTCCCGACCCCTGATCTATGCTAATGGATTCATTTCAATTAAACATGCATACAAACTACCTTGCGATACATCACTTAATACAACGGAATATTCCACATACAGCTAAAGAAGAAGCAACGCTTTATTATTTATTCACTTCCTGCATTTGAGTGTGGAAAAGTAGTAGTCAATATCCTTGTCCATCCATTTTCCACAGCGCTTATCCTCGTTTGGGTCGCGGCTATGCTGGAGCCTATCCCAGCTGACTTTGGGCGGGAGGCGGGGTACACCCTGGACCGGTCGCCAGCCAATCGCAGGGCAGACATACGAGCATTCACACCCGTGGACAATTAGCCTCACCTAACACGCATGTTTTTGGAATGTGGGAGGAAAAGCCACACACGCACGGGGAGAACATGCAAACTCCACACAAAGATGTTTTGTTTTTGAGAAGCATCGAGATAATCGCCCGGCCCTACTCACGACATACATACCGGCCTCTCCTTCATGCTCAGGTGAAGGGCTACGTTTTGTCCACCATGGCTTGAATTTCAGCAGTCTCTTTATCTCATCATCTTCAAACAGATCAGCTCTGCAAGGGCACATGGAGCGTCAGCAGACAGCAAAGGAAAATAAAACGCAAATTGATGAAATAAACTGACAGGTAGTGATCGGGGGAGAAGGCGGAGCTCTCAGTACTCAGCCGCTCTTGCCTCCTCTTGGCTATTGCCGTTCCATCTGGGTTCTTGACATCCACCACATCACCGAGCTCTTCCTGTCAATACAAAAAGGTCGCATCCGGCATATGTTTAAAGGTGCATTGCTCGGTCTAGCTTTGACAGGACATGTCATATTCCCGGCTCACCTGTAATCTGGCAAACACTCCGGACCGCTGATTGCCAAAGCCGTAATTCTGCAGGCCCCTTAGCTCCTCTTCAGAGCTCTCAACGTAAACCTCCTGCTCGACCTGCCAGTCAAAGTCGTCTTCATCTTCCCCTTCATTAGTGCCTACACTTTTGCTGCCGTCTTAAAAAAATCAAACACGCATTCATGGCTTTGAGCTATTTTTATCATATCTTCAGGGGAAAAAAAGGTGGTCGAATCAGATTAAGTACTGGTATTAGTATATTTTTATGAACGAGGTACTAGTAGGTACAGTAGATCCTCAGAAAAAAGAGCCAGCATTCACGGTATGCATATGTCCGTTGCAACCCAAATTCTAAATGATTTTGCACAAACCTTTTTGCTTCTAGGATTTGGCAATCCTGTGAATGACAAATTTTTGTATTTTTTTTATAACGGCTTCACATCTGTGTGGCATGGAGTCAACCACCCTGTGGCACCTTTCAGCTGTTATTCCCCTCCAGCAACCTTTGACAACATTCCGCTATTAATCCAAGCATTATTTAATCCAAGTACGCTGTTCTTGTGACCAACGTCTTGAACGAGCCATTTTCCTCAGGCTTTGAAAGAGAAATGATGTTCAACAAGTGCTGCTTTCATCCTAAAATAGGGGCCGCCTGATTCACACAATTGATCACTGATTGATTGCCACACTGCTACTTTTTTAAACACCCCTTTCAACTAATTGCTTATTGCACAGCCTTAAGAGCGTGCATATCATGAATGCTGGGTCTTGCTTGTTTTCTGAGAATCTACTGCACCTACTGGTAACTTGTTTGCCATGTAGCAATAAAAATATACTAATAACAGTACTTGGTCTGGTTAGTCACATTGCACTGCTACACCTGTGACATACCGGCACTGATGTCCTCCAACAGAGGTTTTGCTGAGCGGGACCCTTTGGGAGCAAGGAGACTCGTCAACATTTGGAGGCCTTCAAAGTGCTCTCCAGCCGTTTCCTTGGGGATCTGCACGGTGAACAGCCCTGCGGACGGAGAGGGGACAGAGTACTTCAATACAACACACACTGTGCATACTTCCCAAACTGAAAATTAAAGAGATATATAATGGAAAACACACGTAAGATGAGATGTTACAGGCAGCCAGCATCCTTGAAATCACTGCAGTCGCCTTTTAAAGGGAAAAAAAACATGACAACCTTAACGACGTCTAAATTGGACTTGCATGATTGATAGAAATGCAAACTAACGAGGTCCGGTTTCCTACTTTAGGTCCCAAAAGAGCACTTAAATATTGCAAATGTGTCATTAGGGTTAGTTTAATATGTTTACAAGAGTACTTTACAACCCGAGTGAGGCACACGTATTACAAACGAGCACCCTCCCTCGACCCTGTTTTGTACAAGCTCTTCACAGCATCACCGCCATCTTTCTACACAGAAGCTCCTGTGCTGCATTTCAAAATTCTATTGTGTATTTGAGTGTTTTTACTCATTCAAAATAAAAATTGTTCTGTTTTCTTACCTCTCCTGCCTTGCCTTGGGTTTTGTACGTCGTGGTTTGGTTAATTTGGACATTTTAGCTTGGATTTTGAAAAGGGTTAGCGGAATGACACACCGTCAGGAACATGTTTCATTAATCACTGCTCATCTCTTCCACGCCTGTATTTAACATGCTCACACGCATTTGTCTACCCATTTCTAAAACAAGGAAAAGGAGCTTGATAAGTGACAGAATAAGGGAGTAAATGCCGACAGAAACATTGTGTGATGAATAATAACTATATAATGGATTGATAGTGAATGAACAAATGCAGCAATACGTTATACTGAGGATTCTGCTTCCTCAACGTCGTATACTTGTACACGTCAGATCTGCCCGACGCGGTCATCTCGCATCCTCCTTCGCTAATGCTTTTAAACAACGGTTTGCCCTGCACCGGGGAAGGCTGCAGACGCGGCTTCTGTAAACAGCACTCGCATAAAACGTGCATGTAGTATTCGCTGAAACCGAAGCGTTACTACGTACCTTTATCGATGTCAAACGTGGCCTTTTCTCTTCCGCCTTCCACTACCCTCCCCGGAAGTGTTAACCTGAAAATACAAACTTTGAATTTTATTACTTCCCTTGCACTTCCAGTCACGCAAACCGTCATTACACGCCTCGTAATTCCTATGAAATACCTACTTTCAGAGGAGGTGCATAGTCATACTGAACATTTGATTTGAATGTTGACCGACTCACCTAAGGAAGTACGGTTTGGCGTAGAATTTCACATCTGCTCCGTCTATATAGAGGTCAAACTCCGATGTCCTGGTGTAGGGGACCCGGACGGAGAGGATCAGGTAGACAGGATCCTGGCTCAGGTCAAACATAGGGGTTATCATCGCGACTGTGTTTTGTGGTGTCCGCCTGCAAGACACATGGGAGGGAAAAATAACTTCACGTGCTCCACGGCGGAATCAAAGCCCTGCAGGCTACAGTGCGCCCGTGTGGTTGACTCGGAAAAAGCAAGTTCAGGACGTTCCGTTCAACAAAGCCCGGTGTTTTTTGGGCCAAACATGCACGCCGAATGACAAAACAGACCCTGAAATGTGACACAAGTGTGAAGATGTGTAACCAGGTGAACGCATTTGATGTGTGTTTGCCTGGCGAACCTGACGTGTCAGTTTCCCAATGGAAGTTTGGCTTACACTGCCCACGGACGCGGGTTAGACTTTTACATTTCCTCTCGTTTCATTCCACACATCGACCATGGACACACTTCGTCCACGCCATGACTGTCAGTCCCATAAAGTCCAATTAAACGCAGGATTTGTGCACTCACCAGAAACAGGCGTCACACGCAGGGTTCCGAGGAAGCGGCCATTTTGTTACCGTAATGCACCGCCTAATCGGTAAGCAACAAAATACCCAAAAAAGTGCTGCGCTGTGCACGAAGGGTTGTTTTGAATTTGAACCTATCTGCAACTTCTGATTTTGATTTCTAATTAGGCGTCTGTTGACAGACGCTTGCAAAAACAAGACAAATAACGAAAATGACAAAAAAAAATCATTCATTTTCTATACCGCCTAAGCAGTACTAATAATAATATGAATAAATAATCCACCCACAAGGCCCAAGAAGCCAATTTACTTACCATTCAGCAATGAGCAACGGTGAAACATCTTAAAGTACTTTGAAAATTGCACACAATGAATGAGTTCCATATAATAAATGTTAGGGGACTGGAGACAAGACTGGGCATAAAATGTCTTTTTTGCTTTGTTGTTTAAGTTTTGGCCCCACGATGGCTGAATAGGTAGCCTGTTTGCTTCACAGTCAGGAGGTTCAGGGTTCCAATCTCTGTGTGGAGTTTGCATGTTCTCCCCGTGCCTGCGTGGGTTTTCTCCGGATCTCCGCTTTCCTCCCACATTCCAAAAACATGCATGTTGGCCACTCTAAATTCTCCATTAGAGTGGGAATGTTTGTTTGTCTCCATGTGCGCTGCGATGGACTGACGACCAGTCCAGGGTGTACCCCGCCTCCCGCCCAAAGTCAGCTGGGATAGGCTCCAGCATACCCGCGGCCCCAATGAGGATAAGCGGTATAGAAGATGGATGGATGGATAATTATATTTTTTTGCACAGTCAATGTGAAAAATTGTCTGATGAATTAAAAAAAGATTTCAGTATTTTTCCAATAAACGAAACCGTGAAATTATGTTTAATTATGTTCATGTCATCCGGGAGGAGCTCGGAGTAGAGCCACTGCTCGTTCGCATCGAAAGAAGCCCGTCGAGGTGGCTCGGCCGTTTTAGTCCGCATGCCTCTCAGACCGCTCCATGGTGAGTTGTTCCGGGCACGCCCAGCCGGGAGCAGGCCCCGGCAGTCCTAGGACGCGCTGGAGGGATAAGGTCTGACAGCTGGCCTGGTGGAACTGGAAGAGGTGGCTGGGCACCGAGAAGTCATGAGTACAATGCCTTAGCTTTTGAGAACTTCGGTGATTTTGGTTATTGTCAAGAAAACCATGGCAATGGCTAGATATCATCTCCTGAAGTAAACTCTATTTTTGTTTTCATTAAACTTGTCCAAACATAAATACCTATAGTTGTCCCAGGCATTTAAACAGGGTTGTGTGCCACCAAATGCGTGTAGCTCACACCCCATGTTTCCTCTTTAAATAATTCTGGAGTCCACTTTGCGCGCTATCTGCTTGATGATGCAGAAAATCGCTTTAATATTGCACTTGGCTGAAAAGATTTCGGTGTTCGTCCTATTTGAATGGCATTCTGTGTGTGCTCAGTATAACCTGACTACCATTCCTGTCTACTCCCCTTTTCTTTGCGTCCGTTGCAGGCAGAGCAGAGGAAGTGGCGGCGGCGGCATGTGGAAATCGTCCGGAGGAGGCTATAAATGTCATCAAATCAGCTGTCCTGTTCAGCCTCAAGAAGCTCCAGTTACACATATTTGCTGAAGACTGCTCCATACCACTGTTGAAAGAAAAGGTCGGGTGCCTTCAGGCTGCTGATACCTCCGTAGATGTTCAGCATCCACCATGTTAGAGTTTCCCTTCTCGCTCAGATGTGGCTGAGCAGAAAGCTTGGAGGGAAAAGGAAAACGGTATTTAGTATTCTCACTACAACCCTTGAAGGGAGCTTAAAAAAACAAACTCATCACTGCACGTTTTGAACATTTACTCTGGAAAAAAAAAGAGATCTATGTTCACACTGTCACTCTAAAATCTTGTCTATTTAATGCACAGCATGGGACACATTAACTGTATACTGTGTAATTTACACTGCTCACAACAAAATAGAGAAACACGTTTTAATCAGAGTATACTAACCTATCGGTCAGACGTCTGATATATTGATCCGGTCTGTTAGGTAGCAGAGGGGGTTGTTTCAGTTTCAGCTGCTTTGTTGTTAATGAAATCAACAACAGGTGCATCAGAGGGGCAACAATGACAGCCCCCAAAACAGGAATGCTTTTCCAGGTTGAGGCCACTGACTCCTCCTCTCTTTTGGCTGATTTTTTACTGAATTTCTACCGCTGTAGTTTTTCATTTGGCTTGGATCAACATCTCTGTTGGTAGCACGGTGCGCTACCTGGACGCTACAGAGGTTGCACAAGTAGTCCAACTCCTTCAGGATGGCACATCAATACGTACCGTTGCAAGAAGGTTTGCTGTGTCTCCCCGCACAGGGTGGCGGGGTACACCCTGGACTGGTCGCCAATCAATGCAGGGCAGACATGCAAACATTCACACTCATTCATACCTATGGACAGTTTAGAGTTAATATGTTTTAGAATTTGGTCTTTAGGTCGGTTGCTGCACAGTGGTCAAGTGGTTAGCATGTTGGCCACACAGTCAGGAGATCTGGAAGACATGGGTTCCAATCTCCTTTGGGCTTCCGTTTGTGGTAGTCCGGTTTCCTCCCACATTCCAAAAAACATGCATCTTAGTTTAATTGGCGACTCTAAATTGTCCATAAGCGTGAATGTGATTGTTTAATGTAGCGGTCCACAAATATGAGACTTCTGATCTGTGCACAGATTGTATTAAAGCAAACCTGGCCACAGGAAGTAAAAACCAAAGGAAATATGGTGTTGTTCTTTGTCCTTTTATTGAGAAGATGATTTGTGAGGTTAGACCACAGGGCCGGAATTACAGTATCTGTTGTTCATCCCAAAGCAATTTCATGGGGTTGAGGTCAGGCCTCTCAAGTCTGAACTCATCTAGCCATGCCGTTGTGGACCTTGCTCTGTGCATTGGTGGGAACCAGTCGAGCAATTAGGAGGGATAAACTAGACAGGGGTTAATTCATTGATGAAGACATGCACTTGGGATGTCACATTAAATTGGTGTTAACAATTGCGTGGTTAGCACGTTGGCCACACAGTCAGGAGATCTGGAAGACCTGGGTTTGAATCTCCGTTGGGCATCTCTGTGTGGAGTTTGCATGTCCTCCCCGTGTGTGCGTGTGGGTTTTCTCCGGGTACTCCGGTGTCCTCCCACATTCCAAAAACTTGCATGTTAGCTTCATTGGAGACTCTAAATTGTCCATAGGTATGAATGGGAGTGTGACTGGTTGTATACCTTTGTCTATATGTGCCCTGCGATTGGCTGGCGACCAGTCCAGGGTGTACCCCGCCTCCCGCCCAAAGTCAGCTGGGATAGGCTCCAGCATCCCCGGCACCCTAATGAGGATAAGCGGTATGGAAAATGAATGAATGAATGAATGTAGTAGTAAATGTCTACATTAAAGAACTGGCTTCTCTTCCAGCTGAGGGGGTGGTCCCGCTTTGTCACAGCTAAGTTCCAGTACCAACTCTACCTCATCACCTTCTCGGTGGGGAACGCCGACAGATGGAAAAAGCTCTTCAAGCCCTGCAACGCTCAGAGACTCTTCCTTCCTGTAAGGCTGCAGCGCTTTTTATTCTCTGTGCATAATGTGATTCAAATTATAATAACTAGACCGTCTTTTATTTGATCCCAGCTCTTCAAATGTTTATTGATGATTTCACACCGTGTCTGCAGCGTTGACAAGTGAACCTCCTCGTGGGACTCAGTCCAGTCATTTAATCAAGTGCAAAGCTGTGCTGCGTATTGATTTTGTCTGTCAGCTGGTGTTCATTGAAATAACAACACCGTGTAATAACCGACATATTGCGGGACGGACACATCCAGGGGTGTTTTTCTTTGGCTGCGAGTGAGTCAATCAATAAGCCCATTATTCACGCAACCAAGTCGGGATTTTTAATGGAATCTCCAATAGTTGTGCTAATGTATTCTTTTGTTACAATGTATAACGTGTCCTTGTAGAAGCAACAAATGCCTGGTAGGCTAAACTCCACCATTAGAGTGTGAGCTGAAAATATGTGGGATGTGTTTTGCTGCAGCATTTCATTTGTGACCAGTCCAGGGTGTACCCCGCCTCCTGCCCAAAGTCAGCTGGGATAGGCTCCAGCATACCCGCCACCCTAATGAGGATAAGCGGCATAGAAAACGGATGGGCATTTCATCTGTCAATTATACTAATCTTTAAAGTGGACCTATTATGCTTTGCATCTTTTCCGGATCATAATTGTTGTTACAGTGTTGTACTGTCATGTTAAACGAGGGGTGGGCAAACTTTTTGGTGAGTTAACAAAATGGCTTGGCGCCCCTGGAAGGCCCCCAATTGTCTCACAAAAACTGCTTATTTCTTTCTTTCCTTCAATAAAAAAATCTTACTACTGTTTAGTCTTAAGTCACGTGCTGAAAAAACATCAAAATGCATAATCTCTCATAAGCAATAGTAATAACTGGGCTTATGTGTGACGTACAATATGAACTGTAAATGATAAAACATTGACTATTTAAGAGTATGCAAATGTACCTTCAGTTTTACTTCCCAGACAATGCATTGGGTGTTGGTTTAAGTTGTGCGTCACACACAGTAGTCTTCAAAATAACAGTTGTGCACTTTGACTAACCAGATTAATCACTGTTATTAGTACATTCTTATTGCTACATGGCAAAAAAAGTTACCAGTAGGTGCAGTAGATTGTCAGAAAACAAACAAGAACCAGCATTCATGATATGCACGCTCTTAAGGCTGTGCAATTGGGCAGTTAGTTGAAAGGGATGTCATTCATTCATTCATTTTCTATGACGCTTATCCTCATTAGGGTTGCGGGTATGCTGGAGCCTATCCCAGCTGACTTTGGGCGATGTGTTTAAAAAAACAGTGTGGCATTCAATCAATTATCAGTGATCAAAGCATTAGCGAAGGAGGATGCGAGATGACCGCGTCGGGCAGATCTGACGTGTACAAGTATACGACGTTGAGGAAGCAGAATCCTCAGTATAACGTATTGCTGCATTTGTTCATTCACTATCAATCCATTATATAGTTATTATTCATCACACAATGTTTCTGTCGGCATTTACTCCCATATTCTGTCACTTATCAAGCACCTTTTCCTTGTTTTAGAAATGGGTAGACAAATGCGTGTGAGCATGTTAAATACAGGCGTGGAAGAGATGAGCAGTGATTAATGAAACATGTTCCTGACGGTGTGTCATTCCGCTAACCCTTTTCAAAATCCAAGCTAAAATGTCCAAATTAACCAAACCACGACGTACAAAACCCAAGGCAAGGCAGGAGAGGTAAGAAAACAGAACAATTTTTATTTTGAATGAGTAAAAACACTCAAATACACAATAGAATTTTGAAATGCAGCACAGGAGCTTCTGTGTAGAAAGATGGCGGTGATGCTGTGAAGAGCTTGTACAAAACAGGATCGAGGGAGGGTGCTCGTTTGTAATACGTGTGCCTCACTCGGGTTGTAAAGTACTCTTGTAAACATATTAAACTAACCCTAATGACACATTTGCAATATTTAAGTGCTCTTTTGGGACCTAAAGTAGGAAACCGGACCTCCATGTGCTCTTTGGGGCCTCGTTAGTTTGCATTTCTATCAATCATGCAAGTCCAATTTAGACGTCGTTAAGGTTGTCATGTTTTTTTTCCCTTTAAAAGGCGACTGCAGTGATTTCAAGGATGCTGGCTGCCTGTAACATCTCATCTTACGTGTGTTTTCCATTATATATCTCTTTAATTTTCAGTTTGGGAAGTATGCACAGTGTGTGTTGTATTGAAGTACTATGTCCCCTCTCCGTCCGCAGGGCTGTTCCCCGTGCAGATCCCCAAGGAAACCCAGCCTACCTCCTAGATTTGCAGTTTTGTAGTATTATTCTGGCCTGGCCGGGCCTAGCCCGAAGAAGCCACACTGAAACTCCCCCCCGCAGACCCACCACCTGCAGGGGCAAGCATTAGGGTCCGGTGCAATGCAATTTGGGCAGTGGTCGAGGACGGGTGTCCGGGCGACCTGGTCTTCGGCGACCAAATCTGGTTCTTGGGACATGGAATGTCTCTTCTCAGGTGGGGAAGAACCCCGAGCTTGTGGAAGATGCGGAGACATTCCGACTAGATATAGTCGGACTCACGTCAACCCACAGTTTGGGCTCTGGAACCAAATTCCTTGAGAGGGGCTGGACCTTGTTCTTCTCCGGAGTTGCTGCAGGGGAGAGGTGGGCGAGCTGGTGTGGGCTTATTTTTATTCCCCTGGTTTGGTGCCCCTGTGCTGGAGTCAGCCCCGGTTGACGAGAGGGTTACTTTCCTACGCCTTAGGGCTGACTGTGGTTTGTGCGTACGCGCCAAATAGCAGTTCAGAGTACCCAGCCTTTTTGGAGTCTATCAAAGGGGTTCTGGAGAGCACCCCAGATGGTGACTCCATAGTTCTATTGGGAGACTTCAACGCCCATGTGGGCAATGACGGTGGGACTTGGAGGGGCGTGGTTGGGAGGAACGGCCCCCCTGACCTGAACCCAGGTGGTGTGTTGTTGCTGGACTTCTGTGCGAATCACAGTTTGTCCATAACAAACACCATGTTTGAACATAAGGATGTCAATAAGTGCACTTGGCACCAGGACACCCTAGGTCGCAGGTCTATGATCGACTTTGTGGTCGAATCATCAGACATGCGTCCGCATGTTCTGGACACGCGGGTGAAGAAAGGAGTGAGCTGTCAACTGACCACCACCTAGTGATGAATTGGATTAGATGGCGGGGAAGGATGCCGGACAGACCTGGTAGACCCAAACACGTAGTGAGGGTGTGCTGGGAACGTCTGGCAGAATCTCCCGTTCGTCGAGTCTTCAACTCTCATCTCCAACAGAGCTACGCCTGCATCTCAAGGGAGGACCAGGATATTGAGTCCGAATGGGCCGTATTCCGTGCATCCATTGCTGAGGCAGCCAGCCGTAGTTGTGGTCCCAAGGTGGTTGGTGCCAGTTGTGGTGGCAAGCCCCGAACCCGATGGTGGACACCGGGGGTTAGGGCTGCTGTCAAGCAGAAGAAGGAGTCTTATCAAACATGGATGGCTTGCGGGACTCCTGAAGCAGCTGACAGGTACCGGCAGGCCAAGCGGAACGCGGCTTTGGCGGTGGTCGAGGCAAAAACTCGGGTGTGGGAGGAGTTCGGTGAGGCTATGGAGCACGACTTTCGGTCAGCCTCGAAGAGGTTCTGGCAAACCGTCCAACACCTCGGAAATGGGAAGGAGCACCCAGTTCACACTGTTTACAGTGCAGACGGGAGCTTGCTGACCTCGACTGTGGATATAGTTGGTGGAAGGAATACTTCGAGGCCCTTCTCAATCCCACTGACATACCTTCCGTAGAGGAAGCAGAGTCTGAGGATACGTACGTGGACAGATTGATCACCGTGGCTGAGGTAATTGGGGTAGTTAAAACACTCCCCAATGGCAAGGCCTCGGGGGCAGACGAGTTCCGCCCTGACATCCTCAAGGCTCTGGATGTTGGGGGACTGTGTTGGTTGACACGCCTCTACAACATTGCATTGAAGTCGGGAACAGTACCTCTAGACTGGCAGACCGGGGTGGTGGTTCCCATTTTTAAAAAGGGTGACCGGAAGGTGTGTTGCAACTATAGGGTGATCACTTTCTCAGCCTCCCTGGGAAAGTCTATTCCAGGGTGCTGGAGAGAAGGGTACGACCGTTAGTCGAACCTCGGTTACAGGAGCTGCAATGTTGTTTTCGTCCCGGTCGTGGAACACTGGACCAGCTCTACACCTTTGCAAGGGTACTGGAGGGTATATGGGAGTTTGCCCAACCGGTCTGCAAGTGCTTTGTAGACTTGGAAAAGGCATTCGACCGTGTCCCTTGTGGTGTCCTGTGGGATGTGCTCCGGGAGTACGGGATTGGTGGCCCGCTACTACGTGCCATTTGGTCCTTGTACAATTGAAGCAGGAGCCTGGTTGGCATTGCCAGCAGTAAGTCGAGCTTGTTTCCGGTGAACGTTGGCCTCCGCCAAGGCTGCCCTTTGTCACCGATTCTGTTCATAATCTTCATGGACAGAATTTCTAGGCGCAGTCAAGGTGTTGAGGGAGTCCAGCTTGGTGACCTTAGGATCTCGTCTCTGCTATTTGCAGACGATGTGGTCCTTATGGCCTCATCAGGCTGTGACCTTCAGCGTTTACTGGAGCGGTTTGCAGCTGAGTGTGAAGCTTCTGGGATGAGACTCAGCACCTCCAAATCCGAGGCCATGGTTCTCAGTCGGAAACGGGTGGACTGTACCCTCCGGGTTGGGAGTGAGGTCTTGCCTCAGGTGGAGGAGTTCAAGTATCTCGGGTTCTTGTTCACGAGTGAGGGAAGGTTGGAGCGTGAGATCGACAGACGGATCGGTGCAGC
>QODF01000039.1:1856041-1887320 GCA_024372805.1 Oostethus manadensis
AAGAAAATGGAATGGAATGGAATAGTATTATTCTGCTCATATGGGGTCTGGTATCACATCCTATACCCGACAAGAGCTTTTGGATATTAGGTATTGCAGCGCCAACATTTTATTTAACCAATCTTCAACTGGTCCCTGAGTACTGTAATCTTCACACCCCACCCAGTCGTAAGCGAAGGCAAGGAAGTCGCAGGGAAATAGGAGCTAAGATCAATCAATCTAACACCACACAGATTTTCCTGACTGACTATTTTCCTCTGTGTTGGTGCAGTAAAGAAAATAGCCAATTGACGACGTCACGTAGGAGACTTTTAGACCGACCACAGCATCATAATTTTCAGGAGCCAATCATGAGCTGTGAGAAAACGCACAACAAACTTATCGACCCATTGGAAATCGCAGTCATTACACATTACATCACACAGCAACATAACACTCAAAAGGTAGCTAAGATGTATACAACACAAGTACCAATACGAGTTTCAAATAAAAAACAGCTATTTTAACTTCTTTTCACGATGCATCATTCTGTGCAGAGTGGTTCATTGGACAATGGCTCCCATGGGTGCCCGGCAGTGGAGCTCATGACCTCCCTCTGGTGGTAGTAGTTCTAAAGTATAGGAGATACAGTATCGCATTGAACACTGTATTTTGTTTTTGTTCTAGAGTGTTCCTTGCCAGTGGAATTACATGCCGGATTAGTGTGCGTATGGCAGTGCATGTAGCAGTATCTGTAAAGGAGCCGAAGAGGACGGTGGGGAGTATCGTGATCTCAGGCAGCCGGCCGTCAAAGCAATTTAAAAAGCAATATGTAATGTAAATATCCCGTACGTAATGTAAGTATCCTGAGAATATTTGTTTTTATGGTTAAAAAGTGTTGAGTGAGTTTTTCCAGGTTTAGGGTGGAAAAAGTAAGAGGCAAATTAAAGGCCGTGACGGACGTAAACATGGAAACACTGTAAGCACGTTATCGCTCTCCTCATTGAACATGGGGTTCTGCCGTGGGCCCCTCTCCCATCTCAAGAGAATTAACCTTGTTTGTGACATTAAAACAACAGCAGGAGCGTTTTTGCAGTTATAGTCTTATATGCCGCATTGAGTGCTGAGCCGTACGTCATCGAGGCTGAGAGATTGGATGTGGCAAGAGTCGGAGCAAAGAAGATGCCTCAAATATGTTCTGCATGGAAGTGTACCATTCAATGTACTGCCCAAACCGAATCCTACCTTTCACAGGTAGGACTTGACAATTACCTTTGTTGGTATTTGGCCTATTGACAGCATTATTGGGCCTTCATAACATCGTTTTGACCGCGTAATTTGCCGACGTTGTGGAAAACACTGCATTCCTGCACGCCGTTCATTCATTATACATCGATGGGGTGGCGAGAATGTAAAAAAAAAAAAAAAAGGGCGGAAATAGCGGCAGGCAGACGCGATAGCATTTGCGGGAGACTTCTCGGCAGAAAGTGCCTTGGGTTGCATAAGGTTGTTTACAGCCACGTCGAGAAGCTAATTGCTTTTGCTGTATCCATTAGCCTCACAACAGATGTGTTCATTCCACGACAGGAGATCGGTATCGGTTGATAATAAAACCGGAAATTAAGAGTGGTACGGTATTGGCATATCGGACATCCTTACCATATATGCATATATAAAACAGGTTTAAATTGGCCTGTTACTTGGTGTAACGTCTGCATGCGAAACAAAATGGTATGTTTATTTGATCGGAGCTACGTAAGTATATGCACCCTGTCATAGAATTTTCCCCCGCTCGCGTGACAAAAACATGTTTAAAAATTTACTATTTGTTTTTGGCAACTGGAGTGTTGCTTCCCTCTGCTCCGCTTAGATAAGACACTTAGTCTAGTGAGCACATAATTATTGTAATTACAGAACCCCAAACCGGTCATGCTGATGGGATTTGTATAACAAGTTTTGTCGTGGTATTAAAAACGGTTTTGGCAATGATTTTGGCGGAGCGTGATGTTTTTGTTTTTCTTCCGCAGTTCCGGATTGGGGTCAGCACGTTCCACTCACTGTTCTATCTCGTGTAGAACACCATCAGCAGAGAGTGTGGTCGGATGCATGAGGTTTTCATCAAGCCGATAGAAAAAACCACGAGGAAGGAAGGTTTGAGGAGAACTTGATCGAACACACGAGGCTGCCAGCCCCGTAGGTTTCC
This sequence comes from Oostethus manadensis, assembly GCA_024372805.1. Taxonomy (NCBI): domain Eukaryota; kingdom Metazoa; phylum Chordata; class Actinopteri; order Syngnathiformes; family Syngnathidae; genus Oostethus; species Oostethus manadensis. The sequence goes on from QODF01000039.1 coordinate 1,858,224, forward strand.
CCCTATTTCAATACATTTGTGGACTTCCTGCAGTTAGTACTTTTAAAATGCATAAGCAAGGCAACATGACAGTGTGTTGCATAGTAGTCAAAGTCCTTATCATCACAAATAACATTGAACGATAATCATAATAAATAATAAGAGTGCTGAGTGACATATAAACAATTATAACAAAGCATTGTTGTAGTACATATGATGGTGATAATACATTGACAGCCAACAGACAGAAAATGTACTCTCCAAGGAATGACGTAATATGGCCTTGGATGTACACAATGTCACGAGTCTTCTTCCTTGTATTTTGCAAACATCAACGTTTTGTAATATTTCTTGAAGTCCCTCATTGTAGAGCATTGTTTTACTTCTTTACTTCATCCATTCCACATACCCAAGTACTAAAGACTTTTAGTCGTTTATTCCTGAGATCATATTTTGCCTCTCTTGTAGAGAAAAAGTGTTTGGTAAGTAACAAACAGCAAACTGGTTGTTTGCTTTATGCATCATTTTAGAATTGTTAAGGTTTACCAGATGAGCAAATTTTAATAATTGTGGTTTTTTAAACATTGCATTTCTATGTTCTCTATACGGCGCGTTACGGATTATCCTAAGTGACCTTTTTTGCAGTACATCAAGCGAGTGAAGTGTACTTTTGTAGTTATTTCCCCATATCTCCACACAATAAGTTAATATATGGTAACACCAGAGAACAATTATTCAGTATAGAAGTATTTATTGCTACTTTATGTTTATGTGTATATACACAATTCATTTTTATATGTATATATATATTTTATATATATATTGTGGATGTATATGGATATATGTATGTATTTGTAAATGTGTGTGTATACGTATACCTCATGTGCATATGCATACATATACAAACATTCCACATGGTAATTTAGAATACACATTTTAATGTTTTTTTTAGCATGTTAATGTATGGAATTAATTTACATGAATTATTATTATTATTGGAGTATGTGTGTGTAAATATTTAATTTGTTTTTTGTAAAAAATGAATCATTTCTGCAACATGACAAGATTGTACTAATAGTGTACTAGTGATGTGTCGGTCACGAACGAATCGTCTCTAAGAGCCGGCTCGCGTCATTGGGAGCCAATTGGGAGTCGTGGTTTTGTCGTTGGTCGAGGTGTGTGGCACCCTCTCTGTGTCCTCAGGGGAAAGGGGGTGGGGTTAAACACGCGCCGTGGTGCTGTCAGAGCCGCTTCGTTCGTGGGAAATTTGCATTTGACCAATTTTGATCTAATTTGTCAGTTGAGATGGGTGTTTGTTTTTAACTTATCTTTTGTAGCTGCCCATTGAGGCTGAAATTAATCAATTTCAATAATAAACAATTGACATCGTGTATTTATCACATTAGTAATTCATTTAACACGATTCTTTTAGCGTTTCCGCAGCTTTTTCCTCTAAATGTTTGGCACTCCTGTAATTCCGTGTCCACAGTTTAAGTGCCGGCCGTATTAGACGAATTACGGTAGGAGCGGCGAGGCCACGCCCCGGCCACGCCCCGGCCGTGCAATCCTCTCGGGGCGAGAAGAAGCTCCTCTCAGCGCATCATCACCATCAGACGGCGAGCGGGGAGAGGCAGCAAAATGTCAAGTCTGGCAGCTCTCCCTCCGCCGCAGCCATGATCCGAGCCCCGTGTGCGTCTCCCCCCCCCCGCAAACAGCCGCTCTCGCCATGCGGATCCACTTCAAAGCGGTGCTGATCGCCATTTCTTTCGGATTCGTCTTACTTTTGTACTTTTGGGGAGGCAGCGGCGCGGAGGAGAAAGCGCAGGACGGAAACTCGTCCCCGACTGAGATCGAGCTCAATGTGGGGGTAAAGTTGCTGAGCGAATCCCCCACAGTCGTCCTGGTGCGAGCGGACGAGACGCCAAAGAGACCGAACCCCCCAAAGGTGACAGAAGGAGGGGGCGACTTGAAGGCAAAGGGGTGAGAGAGCTGCTTTTCTTGTTTTCGGTTGCAGATGTGCTCTTTTTCCACACAAGAAGGTTCCGGAAGTTAAAGCGCGTTTCCGAACCTCGATTGTTTTCTGCCAGTATGCGGCCGGCAGATGGACCGAGACCACCTGAGAGATGGGTCTGGGGAACTCCAGTCCTGAGTGACTGGAGGAAAATCCCACGTGTGATGTTACTACATATATTTGACATTGTCCGTCATTTCATTTCCTTACCGACATAATTGACATAAATGCACCCCTTTCCTGTCAGAATTTGGTTGGAAAGTGTCTATTTTTGCCCTTTATTTGGACCAAATCAGTCGGACTAAACTCAGCCCAATTTTCAACGTCTATTTCTGGGCTAAATCACGGCAATGACCAGATTTAGGCTAAAAAAAACATCCAAATGCCGTGTCCTGCTAGATGCATGTTATAAATACCGATACTAGTTATTGGCTTTACAATTATTTGATATTGTCCGTTTCATTTCTGATACTGATATCGGGGGAAGCTCTTGCCTCATAACTAACCCCACAACATTTAGATTGGGTTGAAAAGTGAAAGGTAACAAAAATCTCCATAAAGACATTCCCTTTCCTGTCTATTTTTCCTGTCTAGCGTCTATTTTTGGGCTATATTTGGACCAAATCAGTCAAACTAAACTAAGCACAGTTTTCAATGTTTATTTCAGGGCTAAATCGAGGCAATGACGAACCGACCAAAAAACAACGTCCAAATGACGTCGGGTGTTCTGTTAGCTGCATTTCATAAACACTGTTACGTCAGGATGGCTGTAATTCAGTTGGCCATTTATCTGCATGTAAACACAGAACACCCAGTCATTTTTTGTTCGTTTTAGCATTCAGTCCTTCGAGTCACTGAACGGCAGCCTGGAAGGACGTGCCGTCACAGTATTTATCATGCCCATTTTTTCCAATTTTGTTTTCATTAGGGACCTGACTCACAGAGGTTTGTTACAAAAGCCAAACAATATCGTCGGTTGCTGTTTGATTAAAAAGTCAATTCAGCAATACCTTGTTTGCATTATTTTTAATGCTCTGAAGAGCTATTGTAGAAACCATATTCAATTCTACAAATTAATGTTTGGAACAAATGTTTATTATTTAAAAAAATTATTGGTACCAGATCAGCAAGATTACACAAAAATTGGATCGGAAGCCCAAAAATGTGGATCAGGACATTTCTAAACACTAGAACTGCAACTAACGATTATTTTTTAATAATCAATGAATCTGTCGATTATTTTTTCTATTCATCGATTAATCGGATTTTTTAAAAGACATTTTAAATGTTCCCTTCTTTGCCGTAATCCCTTTAAGAAAGCATGAATGGACGTTTTCCCTCCAAAAATCATAGCAAAGAGGAAGATCTCAGTCACCGAAATGGAAGTAGCAAAGTATAACTATCAGTTGACAGACGTCACAAACACTCTACTGCAGTTTTACTGTTCTACCAGTAGGTTTGGTGAGTATGCAAGGTAAGAGATCATGGAGAGAGTGCAGAAATGTAGTTCTTTTCCCAAGCCCAAGTACAAGTAAGGGATTTACTTTGCGTGGGAATGCTTTTACACACGCTCTACACACACGTCTCTGCAGTGGTTTGCTTTGCAAGATATCAAAAAGAGGCAAAAATGTTGATAGCTCTTTTGGCAAGTCAAAGGTGACGTGTGTGAAGTCCTTGTTTTGCCTGAAACACAAAAGATAATATGTCTGCTTTCACAGATCACTAAGGAAATTCAAAAATAGTTACATAGAGTGGCTAAAATCAGGATATTTATAGTACATTTTTAAATGAAACGATTAATCAATTACCAAAATAGTTGTCAATTATTTGGATAATCGATTTGTCGATTCATCCTTGCAGCTCTATTAAACAACCCTGTAAACTACAACCTCAAGGATAAACTGGCCCATTTTGATGATTTGAATGATTGACCGCTAGACACTGGGTCTACGAGAACGGGACGAGATTTGAACATTGCTTTTTAGAAAAGTACACTGAAAAAGTAATAAAAAATACGCATGGCACTCTACTAATGTCATTTCTACTACGTTACCTTGCATTGCCGCCCACGTGGCTACACTCTTGTGCGCTATGTGTGTATGCCGCCCGGCCCCGCCTCCACCCACCAAGACAGAGACTGAATAACTGACAAAAGGGATGCCCAATGCATGCGTATGAAATGTATTGAGGTCGACCAGCAGAATAAGTCAATAAAATGGCTCAACTCTCCTACCTCGTGGTGTAATGGTACAGCTGCTGCCTCTAAACTAGCGAGTGCATGTTAGATCCCAGTACCGGACAGTAAAAAAAAAAAAAAGCGCTAAAATAAGCTATTGGACAATGTGTTTCCCTTGTATTCGTACTACTCCAATTCAGGTTCAAGTCAAATAGTGCAGAAATAGCTTTTATCATTATATAGCACAGGTGTGCCTAATATGTGAAGGATTATATAGGGGCGGTGACTGGTTAAAATAGAAGAGTGACATCATCATCCAACCTGACCCTCTCAAATTGAGAAGTTAAAAGGTGGAATCCTTTGATTTCATTACACCTAGCTCCCTCACGCTGCGTATAGCAGCCATAGTCTTCCAAAAGCCCTCTGCAGACTCACGTTGCCGGCAGGCGACATGTATTATCCTCTTAAGCCAGACTGCAGGCTGGGGACACTGCTGGCGAGGTAAAAGCCATCAAGGCGTTTTGCTGAGAAAGGACCTTTTGCGTCCACCCAGAAGCCACACTCCCGCATGTGTGCGTGCAACTGATAAGGAAAATGGGCTGGAAGAGGCGTCGTCGGTCGCCGCGATGAACACCGGTTGGAAAAACACAGGAATGACACACAGAGCACTTAGCAAACCCCTTGAAAACTTCCCTTTTTCCCCATTATTGGCGGACTTTATCAAACTCCCAGTTTGAAAGGATTATGCTGCCAAGATTAAGCACCGGTGTGCCTATAAATGTATCATGCTGGGTCAACAAGGACGCGCTTGTAGCATGAATATTCCATTCGCAGGCAGACGCTTTGTTTGTCGTTCTGATTTACATGTCGTGTGTGAAAATGTGAGCAGGCCAGCTTCCTGGCAGCGTGCTCGATAGACAAACATCCCTGTTTCTGCAAGACCTATCATTTCCTTTTCACACATCACAGTGCTTCCTGTGGCCAAAAATACAGAATGCATACACAGAGCCGGGCAGACGAACACATATTGTGCATCCCTGCACATTTAACAACCATTCAGCATTTACAGCTTTTTGGTCTAATAATAGTTTTTTTCCACATAAAGCACATCTCATTCACCCTAAGTTGGCCACCATTTATAAATAAGTGTTAATACACAGTGTAACGTACCACTGTAAATAAAACACCATTTTTTACTCAAGCATTGGGATTTGGCTTTGTTTGGCGGTGCTTGAAAGCACCGTAGACGCAAAACGGTGTAAGACGCAAAAGTGGAACTTTTGCACAGTATTTCTTTGTTTATCGCGGTTAATTGGTTCAAGACCCGACTGTGTTAAGTGCATTTCAGCCAAGTCGGACTCCATACTTAGAAATGGAATATTTTCAAAGTTAGAGCCTAGAGAACCTTTTAATGCGTCTCGTTTTAACATTATTAGAGACTTGTAGGCATGAAGTAACATGCCTACTGCTTACTCACTATTACATTTACACACTTACTACCTAATATAGGAGACAGAGTAAGAGTAAACGTGTGTGTAGCTGTGAATGGGTTCCGGAGGGGAATGGACCGCATGGCGTGTTGCGTGTTAGGCTGCAACAGTATTGCTGTTTTTATTACGGATTATGTTTTTGAGATCATTCATACTGGCAATAAAAGCCTGTTCCGGCAATCAAATGCGGTGCTTGTGTGTCTCACCAAACATTTCAGTATCATAACTGGCGACCAGTCCGGGGTGTACCCCGCCTCCCGCCTGAAGTCAGCTGGGATAGGCTCCAGCATACCCGTGACCCTAATGAGGATAAGCAGTATAGAAAATGAATGAATGAATGAACTGGCCCCTAGTGACCAGTGTTGAGATTATCACATACTTCATACTTGCAAATGCTTAAAAAACGCATACAATTTGCTTAAACTTACGTTTTTTCTGCTAATAATAGGCCGTATTCGACCAAGAAACGGCATGATTTATCAGAGTGGACCTATTCTACTCATTTACGGGCTTTTGTATTAAGTTCTGGACTCCTATAGGGCTGCTGCACACTTTCACTTACACTACGATTTCCAGACTTTGCGCCTCTTCCTGCAGTGTTTCTTGGGGTTTCCTGCTTCCCGCCCAAACGGTTTGTGTAATTTAGTCCACCCCTGGCCCTCCTCCAGGTACGGTTCACACTCCGCTGTGATTGGTCACAGTTCTAAGGACTCCGGAGTACTTCAGGGCAGCTGCCGAACCCCACTTCCTAATTCTGGCGGTACAGGAGTTAATAGTAAACGGCGATTTATCTTTTTAAAATGCCGGCTTTTAACAGCTATAAGCAGCTCCAGACATGGGTGAGCTAGTAATTGGCATGCATGCAACTTTTTGGCCCATTCCTTACACAAAATAAACAGGACTCTGATAAATTGTTACTTAGAGATCGCTCTTTTGACTCTTCAAGACGACCAAGTAACATTGGAAATGTGTCGGACTTCAGCAACAGTTTGGCGGATAGTCCAGCTTTGTATCGCTAAAAGAAAAATAGCTTTCCCTCAGACCCGAACAAACATTTCCTGGGAGCCATTGCTCCATGTTGCCTATAAAAGGAAGTCCGGAGTGCGTGTGTTAAAAAAGACAGCATGCAGAGCCATCCAAAACCGCTTTCAAGGCTCACTTCCAAATGCGCAAACCTCATTACCTGACGCGTTGGCATCGTTTAACACGACAATGCAACATTTATAGGTCAGAAAATAGGAAAAGCATAATACATTTGTGAAAAACCGTGGTAGAGTAAAGCCACAAAATTTGAACCACAGTGTGGGTAGGGAATACTGTATGACTGATTTCCCATTGGAGCCAAAACTAAAGATTCATCCTTCATTCCTGCACAGGGCATAAATGTAAAATAAAATGATATCTACTTTGAAGCTGACATGAGCTGTGTATTATGATGTGTATTCAGTGGCCAGATCTACGTTCCGATATCCGCTTAATTCCATCTTCGGGATTAGATCAGCATTTAGGCTTTGTGTTAAAACAAATCCTCCACGCTGTCACAGCAGATGTTGATGAAATATGCATTAATGTAAAAATGTCATCTTACATGACTGAGCTGCCTGCTTGTTTCATCCGGGGAGGTTATTCACTCATTAGCCATAAGGTGGATCTACATAAAGCAATTTACTGGGCTAGCTGTCTCAATTGTGCTTTAACAAAGACAGACATTCTGAGTTTGGAACAGCGTTGCCAGATGTACGACGTTTATCATATTTATGCACAGTGACGTGCAGTGAGATTTATTAATAAAAAAAAAAATGTTAATACAGGTTGCCCATTAAAAGGATATCAAGAAAAAAATTCACATAATTCAAATACTGATTAGTCCCATACATAGGCCCTATCCCTTTCAGCGAAACTTTTTGATACTTTGTTGTAGTAGTCTGATGGGCTTCTAGTGAGATTGGATATATAATCCTCCATAAAATTCATACATTCAGTCAGCAAAGCATGTAAATATTTTAATCCATCTCAGCTGCTGCTCTCCAGCTGGTGGTACTGCTGTCAGAAAGTAAAAAGCGCTGGCTAGGCCTGCAACGACAACAAATTTTGCCGGACAATATTTCTACAAGTTATTGGTGATAAGTTATGTTAGTTATATTTTGAGACTATTTTAATGCAATAACCATAATAACGAAAGTACACCGCATCAAATGCAATAAACTTCAACTTCAAGAATTTCTCAAGAGTGTCTAACATTGTGATTAGACTGTCAAGAACTTTTAAATAAAATAAACAACATAATACTTTCAAGCAACAAAAAAGTCCTATTGAAATAAAATGTATGTCCTTTAGCTAAGATTGCAATTAAATAAAAACCACAACCAAAAACAATAAAAATGCACTCGCTCAGTCTCGGATGGTAGGCTGGGCTTGTGCACTAAGCGGAGGATTGCTCAAATCCAGCGATTTTTACTTCTGAAAATGTTAAAAACGATAGGAATCACACAGAAAACACATTTACAGTTAAAAGGACACATGAGGTTAGTCGTTTTTTAAGTTCGTCATCCTAGCAGGTGAAGCTCTGCTTTGTGATACAGGACCACACGGCACACAGGTGGGGGCGCTGTTCTACCCGTGGCAGCTTTATTCCAAAGGCGCTGTTAGATTATTTAAAGGTAACGCTTAAAGGCGATCTATTGTAACCATTTCCGGACCTTTTTATTGAGTTCTGGACTCCTACAGAGCAGCTACACACGATAACCTGCGCAGAAAGCTTTCTAGATCTTCCAGACTCTGCATCTTTTCCTGCAGTGTTTCCGTGGGTTTCCTGCCTCTCGCCCAAACGGTCTGTTTAATTTACTCCACCCCCGCCCCTCCACCAGGTACGCCTGGATCCAAGGTGATTGGTCACACTTGCCGAACCCAAATTCCTAATTCTGGCAGTACAGGAGTTGATAGTAAATGTCTATATCTTTTTGAAATGTATGCTTTTATTGTTTATGGAAACTCTTATCATGCTACACAGTCAACCCCGTTTGTCCGATTCCATCCATCCATCCATCCATCCGTTTTCTATGCCTTATCCTCATTTGGGTTGCGGGGGTATGCTGGAGCCTATTCCTGACTTTGGGCCTGAGGCGGGCTACTTCCTCGACTGGTCGCGTTTGTCCGATTACTCACACAAAATAAACACAGATAGGACACTGATAAATTGTTACTTACAGCTTGCTATTCTGACTCTTCAACACGACCAAGTAACATTGGAAAGGCGTCCGACTTCAGTCGGATAGTTTGGCGGATAGTCCAGCTTCTTATTGCTAAAGAAAATTAGCTTTCCCTCACACCTGAACAAACATTTCCTGTGAACCATTGCTCAACCTTGCCCATATAAGGGAGTCCAGGTTGCTTGAGGTCAGTGGAACTCGGTGTTAAAAAAACAGCGCGCAGAACAATCTAAAACTGCTTTCAGGACTCAATTCCAAAAGCAACATTTAGGTGCCCTTTAGAGAAATGTCTTTCTGCTGTTCTGCATGGAAGGTCCTGGAATAGACAGTTGACAGTTGGCGGTAGACTTTGTTGTTAGAAATGAATAGAAATATGAAAAATAAGCCATAAAGTCAAACAGACGGCATGCCCGCTCACTTAACAGTACATTGGGATGGCTTTCAAAACTCTGCTTTAAACCCAAACATTTGAAGCTTTATGCTGATAAGTCAATTCCACTAGGTATTATTTGTCCTAGTTTTATAAAGCGTGCATTCTGGATTGAATGCTATCTTGAAAGGTTCTGCTTTTTTCTCGTGCGTGATGTGAAACATGTGAAACTATGCTGTTGTTTTGGGCTTGCTCTGCAGCAAGCGATGAATTCAATTCTTTTGTTCCTCTGCTGGGCCGGGCTGTTTGACGGCTTCCAGATGTTAGGAACAATGCCACAAAAAGAACCCATCGTGTGTACGGACTAGATGAAACTCTTAGAACTGGTTTTTTTGGTGTTGTATGTATGGTTTGAAGCCAGGATAGATTCAAGGTTATTTCTTGCATGAATAAGTGCAACATTTTTTCCCCGCATTATTCAGAAGCAAAGGCTTGCATGATAGTGGGAGTGGAAATACGTACAACCTTGACGAGGCGACATCCTTTTAGGTGTAGAAGGCACCTTCACATTCATCTTGATCTACACTTCATCATTGTCCTCCAGGCATGCAGAGCAGCGTCACGCTTAGAGGCTGCCCTGCAACCTTCCCTCTTATCATCTCTTTTCAGGCAAATGCTACTATAAAAAAAAAAAAAAAAAAACATAAAATTAGGAAAAAAAATAATTAGGGAAAAAAAAAAATAAAATAAAAAACAAAAAAAAAAAAAAAAAAAAATAAAAATTTTTTAGGTATGCACATGACAGCTGATTGTGTTGTTGTAACGGTATCCTGCATGCAGTGTTTATGTCAGGGGTGTACAGTAGGGATGTCCCGAACCACATTTTTTGGAATCCAATTCGATTTTTAAAATAATTTTGCCTTTTTGTTTTTTTTTAATAATACACTTATGTTACAAACATAATTTGTAGCTCTTCAAAGCAACCAAAGCATTGCTGAATTTGATTGAACTGTAGAGGGCAGTGGTCTTCATGTTGGTTTGATCAAATGTTTGGAGTCAAGTGTGTAGAATAAGAAACGAGCAAGTGGAACGTCTGGAGTAAGTGCTCTGTGTTGGCATGCAAATAAATGGCCAACTGAATTACAGCCATCCTGACGTGGAATTATTCAGCCGCCATTACAATACTTAGAACTAAGCATCCGACATGGTTATAGAGCAATTTGTGCTGTGATTTGGGGTGATAAACAAGAATAAGGGCTAAATGTAACACGTTATTTCCAAATGTCCTCAAGGCATGCTGGGTAGTCCATATGACCTATGAACAATTCAACTAGGGCTGCAAAGAACGATTATTTTCATAATCGATGAATCGGTCAATTATTTTTTCGATTAATCGGAGTTTAAAAAAAACATTTTTAATTTTCCCTTCCTTGCAGTAATCCCTTTAAGAAAGCATGAATGGACGTTTTCCCTCCAAAAATCATAGCGAAGAGGAAGATCTCAGTCACAAAAATTGAAGTAGCAAAGTATAACTATCAGTTGACAAACGTCAAACACTCTACTGCAGTTTCACTGTTCTACCAGTAGGTTTTGTGTGTATGCATGGTAAGAGATAATGGAGAGAGTGCAGAAATGTAAACGTTTTCCTAAGCACAAGTGTGGGATTTACTTTGGGTGGGAATGCTTTTACACATGCTCTACGCACACGCCTCTGCAGTGGTTTGCTTTGCAAGATATCAAAAAGAGGCAAAAATTTTGATAAATCTTTTGCAAAGTCAAAGGTGATGTGTGTGAAGTATCTTGTTTTGCCTGAAACACAAAAGATAATATGTCTGCTTTCATAGTTCACAAAGGAAATTAAAAAATAGTTACATTAGAGTGGCTAAAAACAAGATATTTATAGTACATTTTTAAATTAAACGATTAATCGATTACAAAAATAGTTGTTGATTATTTGGATAATCGATTGATAATTGATTAATCAATTAATCTTTGCAGCTCTAAATTCAACGTTGGATATGTTAACTCCTTGTCTACTTCTCTGACAACATATTTTGCAATCTAGCAAAAGTGCGACAATCACGGCAAAATGTCGGGAAAAAAAAAGAGTAGCACAAGCTACCCAGCATGCCCTGCGGGAGGAATATGTGGGTGTTTTTTTATTTTTCATGGGTACTGCGCATGGGTATTTGCCTGTATGCCCACATGGTGCAGATGGTGGGTTACCTTGTGCGTGTTGTGTGGATGTCTTTTTTGTGCAGGCTACAGATTGCACTGGACTTTTTTTGCACTATAATATTACTGCAAGTCGCTGGCTACAGATTCCATGGTAACGGTTTAACAAAAGGAATTTGGATTGAGACGGTTGGCGGGCCACAGTTTGCCCACCCCTGATGTAGACTCTTTATATCTTTTTTTTAAAAGACAATTATGGTTAAGACCATAACATCATAAGCAGGAAACCTCTGTACTGGCTCCACAAATGTATATAGCTCGCAACCACTGTAGATGTTTGCAATTGAATTAATTTATTTATATGCACTGTTAATATTTTTTTACTGATGCCCTGTGTATGGTCAGTATAAACTGACTATCATTCCTGTGTCCCCCTACCCCCTCCTGTTTATTTTAGTACATTTCAAAGAAGCAGAGGTGGATCTCTGAGCAAGCGCAAACGAGCAGAGGAATCAATGCACTTGGCTGTGGTGGCGTGTGGAAATCGTCTAGAGGAGACTTTGACTCTCGTCAAATCGGCTGTCCTGTTCAGCCTTAAGAAGATCAAGTTTCACATTTTTGCTGAGGACGTCTTGAAACCGCAGTTTAAAGAGAAGGTAGGGTTCCTTCAGGCAGCTGATACTTAAATAGATATTCGGCGTCCAGCATGTTAGAATTTCCGTTGTGGCCCATATGTGGCTGGGAAAAAAAAAAGGAAAATCCATCCCAAACTGTAACTGGAGAAGGGGAGAAATAGAAAGACAATAAAACTAAATGACATTATGTTTGATGTCTGTGCATTTATAAATCATAAACTTAGACAGGCTGACTGCTTATAAGATAATGAGTTTTTGAAGTGTTCAGAGTAAAATGAAGACACCTTCTGTAGTGGAACACATTCCTTGATTGCATTACAGCATAGTCTGCTAGAAATGAGCAGCTGACTATCCATCCAATTTCTATACCGCTTACCCCCTATTAAGGTCACGGGTATGCTGGAGCCAATCCCTTCTGACTTTGGTAGGGTGGGTTACACCCTGGACTGGTTGCCAGTCAATTGCAGGGCAGACAAACAAGCATTCACATTCACACTCTAATGGACAATTGAGAATCGCCAATTAACCTAACATGCACGTTTTTGTAATGTGTGAGGAAACCGGAGTTTCCCAAAACCCACACACGCACGGGGAGAACATGAAAACTCCACACAGAGATGCCCAACGGAGATTCGAACCCTGAACCTCCTGAAAGAGGCCAACAGGCTACCGAGTCATCCACTGTGCGACCAGCTGCTGACTACTGAGCTAAAATGTTTTTATTGTCCTTCTGCAGCCGGGATAGGCTCCGGCGATCCTAATGAGGATAAGCGGCATAGAAAATGGATCTTCTTAACTCACAGCGCTGTGGTTTTGCAGATGAAATAAAGCCTGTATGAAGCCACGTTGCCATCATAGTAAAGTGTCACACGTTTGACAGTCGTAATAATTAAGAGAAAGCTAATGTAATGTTAGTGCCTACCTTGTCTCAGATCTTCTGCTCCATTCAGGAGGAGATGGTGCAACATACAAGATGTTTTCCTTCTCTATCTCTGGCCTCTTCAGTCTTCCCGTGACTTCAAACATTCGCTTCCTTCGTCGTCCTCTGCTTGGGGGAAGTAAGCGATTCCTTGAGGCAGAAAACAATACCAAATTATTTGTTGTTGTTGAGGTACTCGAATTGTTCGAGGAGTCGTAGCACCCCTGCTGCAGTTCACATCATATCCCTCATGAATAACCACCTTCATGAATAAAAATGCATATCAATGCTTCGTCACAACAGCGAGCAAAAAATAAAACGGATTTTGTTGGGCCTTTTGAGACATTCACAGCAAAGTTGATAGAAAGTTAATATCATTAAACAAATGAAGTCCATATAAGAAGTTCAATAACTCTGTTTAGGACCCTCATTTGAAACCATGCAAACTTGTATGACCCTGCCTCTTAAAAGCATCTGCATCAAGAATTGTTAGGAACCGGAATCTAAGCAAGGAATCGGAATCTGAGTCATTCAAATTCAAAGGACGCCCAAACGTACATGTTACTATGCTCTTCACATCCTCTAACAATGACATAGAATCCCTTTATCTGTAGTAGGGTGCAATCTATTATCAACACCCTGCTGTGCTCGCGCACTCTTCAAAGTCACCTTTAGAGTGGAGTCGGAGAGGAGCAGCATTACTGTTTACTCTGTGAAAAAACGGTTTTGGACACACTTTTCTTAGTTTTCTTCATTATCTTCTTTTCCTTTCGGCTTATCCCTTCAGGGGTCACCACAGCGAATCAATTCCCTTCGTCTAACCCTGTCTTCTGCATCCCTTCTCTCTCTACCTTCATGTCCTCTTTCAGAACATCCATAAACCTCTTATTTGGTCTTCCTCTGGACCTCCTGCCTGGCAATTCAAAATTTAGCATCCCTCTACCAATATATTCACACTCTCTTCTCTGGACATGTCCGCACCATCTCAGTCTGGCCTCTTTGACTTTATCTCCAAAACCTGATCCTGTCCATCCTGGTCACACCCAACGAGAACCTCAGCATCTTCATCTCTGCTACCTCCAGCTTTGCCTCCTGTCTTTTCCTCAGCGGCACTGTCTCAAGCAACATCGCTTTTGTACACCTTTTTACTTTCATTTTAGTTGAAACTTTTGCATCAGACTTGACACTTTTGTGATGGATTTTTTCTTCATTATCAGTAATCAAAAAAATAAACAGTTAGGTGGACGCCGTTGCCCACCCTAAATAAGAGATGACATTGTCATTTGGTGCTGTAGAATTAAATTGAAATTGAATTGAATTTTTCATCTAGGGTGTGCCCCAGGGCACAAACCAAGGTCCATAAAGCCATGGATTTAAAGAAAAATGCACTTACATTTTTATTTTTTTTTTTACCACCAATTACTGTGTGAAAAAACAATGCACATTTTTGCGTTGCCAGTTTTTCACTAACAATGCAGGTAATGGAGATTCGCCCATTTTGCCTGTCAAGCCCTCTAAAAAAAACACCCAACAATGTACTACATACATGCTGTAATCAGGTAGTAACAGACACATTCATGACAATACTTTTAGTATTGCGGTCATTTTTCGAATTACCGTCCTTACTCTGTGCACTGGTAGGGATCAGTCACGCAATTAGGAGGTATGAAGCAGATGAGGGTTAATAAATTGATGCAAAGGTGCATTTTGGATATCACATCAAATTGGCCATTACGACTGAGCATTAAGGAGTGGCTTCTCTTCCAGCTGAGCGGGTGGCCTCGCTTTGTCACGGCTAAGTTCCAGTACCAACTCTACCCCATCACCTTCTCGGTGGGGAACGCCGACGAATGGAAAAAGCTCTTCAAGCCCTGCGCCGCTCAGAGACTCTTCCTCCCTGTAAGCTTCTTATTCCCTGTGCATAATGTGATTCCAACGATCCTAGCCGAACCGCTTTTTTGCCTGCCTTTTATTTCACCCCTGCGCTTCACATGTTCATATATGATTTCACACCGCGTCTGCGGCGTTACGTTGACAAGTGAACCTTCTCGTGGGACTCAGTCCAGTCATTTAATCAAGTGCAAAGCTGTGCTGCGTATTGATTTTGTCTGTCAGCTGGTGTTTATTGCAATAACAACACCGTGTAATAACCAATATATTGCGGGACGGACACATCCATGGGTGTTTTTCAATCAATAAGCTCATTATTCACGTAAGCAAGTCTGGATGGATCTTTATGGACTCTATTCTTTTGTGACAATTATATAATGGTCCGCTCACTTTAAATGGTGATGCCGCTTCCCTCCAGTTGTATAGAGAACAGTTCCATTTACACTGTGACAACTGATCAATAGCATAGGACAGCCATCGCCAAATAGCGAACCTTGGTACTGATCCGGACCCCTCTTTTGCGGCTCCGTGACCAATTAGAGTGAATCGGGAATACAATACCATGTAATCATGCTCGCGGACCGATCACAGCGGCAGTTTGCAGGCGTACTTACTTCAACAATAACGGTTAAGCGCGGTCACGTCACTCAAAATGAGCCGATGAAATTTGTTTGTTTACTTGCCGAGGTGTCACGAGGAGGCGTAGTGTGTTGATGCAAGACTTCAGAAGGCAGAGAACGGGAAAGTGCAGGTCAAAAGTCTTTATTTAGTAATGAATTAGGGCCGTTGTGTTTAACGCGTTAACGGCAGTTTCCTTTAACGGCACTATTTTTTTTAACCTTAACTTTGACACTCGATCAATGCCGTAGTTTGAGGAAGAGAAAGATGCGAGCTGCAAGAGGGTACTGAGGTAACGGTATTTAAAAATATTTTTCAAACAGTTTGGCATTCGAGTGTCCCAACTAAACTAGATTAATAAAGTGCGTGAGAGGGTGCCTTCAAGGGCTGTGGACAAAGTGGGACAAATTGCCGCTTGCATGAAACGGGGAATTTATAACTGTATATTATTTTTGAAAAAAACAGTGGTCCATGGTTACATGAAATTTGATTTTTGTAGTTGCGTATTGAATCTTTTACAACAGTTTAACATTCCTACACATTAAAAACTTTTTTCCTATGCGATTAAATGTAATGATTTGTGAGTTAACTATGGACAATAAAATGTGATTAATTACATATTTTAATTGATTGACAGCCCTTTTTTAATGCTACTCAGAAAAAGCGATCTGGAACATAAACATAAAGCAAGCAGAAAATAGAACAGGGACAAACAGGTACAACTACAAAATAAGAGCATAAAACAGGAACTACAGCAAAAAAGTGAAAAAGTGTCACGAAAGCTGCAACACAGAGCGTGACACATGGCTGGCTCAAAAGTTGATAGACAAAAGCGAAAGGACGGACCACAAAAAACACCCAAGTCTGATGTGAGAGTGCGGAAAATAAAGCGCTCAGATCTCATAACACATTTGTTTACAGCACAGCAAGGTGCAAATGAGTGTAGTGGCGCACACACTATGGATTGCGTGGCTACCGGAGCAAAAGGAAATGAGTGCTTCCGCTAAGATTCCACTCAAAAGTAAACAAAAAGAGAAATTGTGTGACAAATTAAGGCAAATCCCAATTTCAGATACAACAGTAACAAGAAGATGTGAAACTTTAAAAGAATGTACTTTTAAAGTAAATTGTTATTATTTACTATGTTTTTTAGAGATACCAGTGCAGTTAATTTGGGTTAAAAATGAGCCTCTTGTGTTCATCCATTGTTTGTACAGTCAAGCCTTTTATTATTTATGTGAAATTTGGTCCTGTTTTGTTTGACATGCAAATTAGGTGATAAAATAATTGTGTTGTATTGAAAGAATAGTGTGATGTGCAGGGTTTCATTACATTTTGATATGAGCTTGTGTGTTTGATGCAAATTAAGGTTTGCACCTTGACTGTGAAACAAATCGCATAAATTAACATTACTCAATTTTAAATGAATAGGATCTCTGCTAATCTAAACTCTTCTTTTGCTGCACCATTTCATTTGATTACATTCATTTTTTAAGTCATTTTGTATAAAAAGTTCAGTATTAGTATTGACGGACAGTAAATACGCTGCAGGGCATCCTAAAGGATGTAGACTCGTTGCTCTACGTGGACACGGACGTGCTGTTCCTCCGGCCTATGGACGACATCTGGGGTCTGCTGAAGTCCTTCAACGGCACCCAGCTGGCAGCGATGGCTCCCGAGCACGAGGTCCCCAAGATTGGCTGGTACAGCCGCTTTGCACGCCATCCTTTCTACGGCGTCTCGGGACTCAACTCTGGCGTCATGCTGATGAATTTGACACGGATCCGCAGCGCTTTGTTTAAGGTGAGACCAAAATGCTGCCATATGTTGAAAGCTAGTCGTGATTTTGCGTTTCCGTTCTGAGCTCAAGTGTTTGGCTGAGAGCCGAATGAGTCTGTCTGATTGAAGCTCTGTGCGATTACGTCTTCCCTCGAAAATCAATTCAGACGCTCTCCAATTTGCAACTGAAGGCTGAAATGCAAATGTATCCCTCTTTTGATGATTTGTTTTTGCTCAAAAGCAGCTCTTAAGCTGTGTGTGAGGGAACGCTGTTCATATTTCAGAACAGTCTGATTGCCGGCGGCTTGTCCTGGGAGGACCTTTTGCACCCGCTCTATCAGAAGTACAAGAACCACATCACATGGGGAGATCAGGACCTTCTCAACATCATCTTCCACTATAATCCAGGTAGGCATTTACAGCATTACAGAGGAACTTCAGGGGTTGACTACAATCAAAGTGGGACACCGCCCACTTTTCTCAACACTTTTTTCCCTATAGGAAAACATGTAAATTCATCTGTTAAGGGGTCAAACTGTAACTGCCATCAACAGTATTTAATAAAAAATTTATTATTTTTTAAATTTAAAAGCATGTAAGTCATTTTATTTTGGAAATAATAATTTGACTAAAAGAAAATACATACCCTTAAAAATATTTTAAAATAATATTTATAAATAATTCATAATGATAATTTTAAAATAATATACAGTATATATAAAACAAAACTCGGAATGTGCAAAGGCAGCAGTGTTTTCCATACATTCACTTATTTTTGGTGGTCCGCTACAAATTAATGTGAACTGCCACAGATACATTTGATATGTTTTTGTTTGTTTATCTGTTCGTCCTTGCTCACTTTACACATTATAACGGGACCGTCCTTGTAAGTTGCCATTCCAACTCTGTACAGTAGGTGGCATCGTCGCTCCGCTTCTTAACACACCTCATGCCACACCTCATTTTCTCATTGCCCTCTTTTATATTTACATTTTTGAAAAAACCAATAAAAAAAAATTTTTTTAAAATTTAAAAAAAATTAACACTGTTTATTTTAATTGCACCACGGAGGG
The DNA here is from genome assembly GCA_024372805.1 of Oostethus manadensis. Lineage (NCBI taxonomy): Eukaryota > Metazoa > Chordata > Actinopteri > Syngnathiformes > Syngnathidae > Oostethus > Oostethus manadensis. The sequence continues at coordinate 1,876,548 of QODF01000039.1, forward strand.
GATAAAACCAATTAATATTGACACTGTTCAATCACATAATGCATCTGTTCAAGTTAGTGAGACATTACATGTGCAACGACGTGTACCGCTGCACAAAGTAAAACTACCCGTAAGCCAATAACTTCTTGTTAAATAAGGTGTCCAAACATGAGATGCCACACATTTGTTACAAAGCAAACCAAAAAGCCACGCATCATGGCCAATTATACAAATATTATGTACCTTCTGCCATCCAGGGGAAGATAAAGTGCTCTGTCTGTCACGATGCGTCGGTGGCTGAAATAGATGAACAAAGATGCATGAGTTGTATTGTATTTTGTTTTTTCCCAGAGTGTGTGTTGGTCCTTCCTTGCCAGTGGAATTACAGGCCTGATCATTGTATGTACGGCAGTAACTGTAAAGGAGCCGAAGAGGAAGGCGTGTCCATCCTCCATGGCAACCGTGGGGTGTACCACGATGACAAGCAGCCGGCCTTCAAAGCAGTTTATGAAGCGATACGTGATGTAAGTATCCTGGGGGTGTTTGTGCTTTATGGTTAAAAAGCAAGGAAGCATCTTTAAATGGCGTTGGTGGTATTGTGGTCGCTTAGCAACTGTTGAGTTTTAACGAGTTAACTTGGGGTAGTAGATGTGTGTGTTCAAGTTGAACAACACCCCAGTTTGTCGTCTATTTGGTGGATGTATTAAGTTGTGGCAGCGTCGGAAAACGTTACGCGCGGTCGTCCCTCGTTTATTGCGGTCAATTGGTTCTAGTCCCGATGCCAATACGTGGATTTCAGCCAAGTAGGACTCAGTATTCATTCATTAATTTTCTATACCGCTTATCCTCCTTAGGGTCGTGGGTATGCTGGAGCCTATCCCAGCTGACTTTGGGCGGGAGGCGGGGTACACCCTGGACTGGTCTCCAGTCAATCGCAGGACACATATAGACAAACAAAGACATATAACCACTCACACTCATGGACAATTTAGAGTCGCCAATGAAGCTAACATGCATGTTTATGGAATGTGGGAGGAAACCGGAGTACCCGGAGAAAACCCACGCATGCACGGGGAGAACATGCAAACTCCACACAGAGATGCCTAACGGAGATTTGAACCCAGAACCTAATAAGCGGAATCATTTTGTTGTTAGAGCATATCAAAAATATGGATTTTACTATTATTTAACACCCCTTTTGGAGACTTAATAAAAGAAAATAAGCCATTGTGTACATAAATAAGATAATATAGACTTGCACGTTAGCATACTTCATGGTGGTTATTGTCTACTACAAATTCTACAACTCTACTGCTGTAATTTGTGGTTAAGGAGAAACAGTGTACTTCAATCGCTTTATTAACGTTAACGTTCACACAGGAGCTGCTGTCAGCCACTCTCTACTCTGCTAACCTGTTGCTAGCACTAGCTAATGGTCTACTCTGGCTAGCTGACATCACACACATCACTCCCACAGGCACACACAAGTCACAGATACTGTATTGTGTTTGTTATAATATTTAACAAGCTAATATTAATACTAATGTACTAATACTGTATTGTAATGTACTAAGTACTAATAAGTTGTAATGTACTTCATTACAACTACGGCTGTCAAATGATAAAAAATTTTCACCAAATTAATCAGTTTTCAAAGGTAAAACCCGAGCGTACTTAAATGCAGCAAATTTTACTTCCGCAGTAAGAGTTAGGTTAGTGAGCGACAAGAATATCCAGTTCTTTATTTAGACCTAGACCACACGTACACTCATAATAAAGACATTATTGTGACTTTCAGAGTGCCAGTGAACGCACCTCGCGGTTGTCTAGTGACAATGAGGAAGTGGAGTTCCGAGAAGGACCACAGTTGTGAGTTGGACGTGATGGAATTGCACTGCTGTTGATGTGTTAAGGTCAGAAGAAAGTTATTAAAAAGTAACAGGCTGCGTGTGGGGAGGCTACACTATGCTTCCGTTTGCTGTCAAAACACCGAGGCGTGGCCTGACGTGATGCGCGTGCGTCAATTAAGCTTAAAAAAAATTACGTAATGAATTAAATAAATTAGTTACCGCCGTTAACTGGCTATTTTTGACAGTCCTAATTACAACCTTTTTCACAGATTTTTTCCCATTTTTGCTGCCATTTTTCTCTCTCGCTAAATTATATGTTTAGGATGTGCTGTGGACTTGTATTTTTCATGTTTTTTTTTCTCACTTCCTCTCCAACGGCCACCATTACAATTAATGCATCACGGCCAATTAAACAGCCACATTAAAAACTGGTTTAGGTTACGTTGGTGACGTGAGCTAGGTAGGAACAGCGTGTACCCTGTAGTACAATTTTCTTCTGCTCACATAACAACAAATCTTGTGTTTTAGCGTTTGTTTCCACGATGGGAGTGTCGCTTCTCTCTGCTCGGCTGAGATAAGACACTTAAAAGTCTAGTGAGCACATAATTAGAATAATTACGGAACCCCGAGCCCGTCACGCTGATGGGATTTGTGAATAAAATTTTGGGTGTTAAGAAACTGCTCTGACGATGAAACGCACGGAAAAGTGTGACTGTCTTTTTCCTCTCCCGCAGTTCCCTTTTGAGGACAACATGTTCCAGTCGCTGTTCTATCCCATGCAAACCAAATTCCTGGACACCGTCAACACCCTGTGTGGTCGGATTCCTCAGGTGTTCCTCAAGCAGATAGAAAAGACCATGAGGAAGGTGTTTGAGGAGAACGTGATCCGACATATGAGGCCGCACAACTGACGGCTGGCGCGGTGGACTTCCCGCTTAATGTGACGAGGACCAAGGACCGATGTAGTGGGCTGGTTGTGGTCATTCGAATAATGTCAGAGAGCGGTTTTGCTTGATTATTCTAAGAATTCATCTCAGTAGTTTTATATAAACGTGTATGTTTTTTGTTGCATGTTTTTTTTTTGCATACAATGTTATTTTCTTTTTCATTATAATCACGTTTGTTTGCCATGAGAGACCTATACACTAAATGAAGTGACGTTTGGAGCTTGGCAGATTTTACTGCTATGTAGTGAACCCGAGACAGTATCGTGAATGTTCAAAACAAATAACTAGAAATGTGAGCCTGTGCAGAAGGAGTTGACTGGTCCGGCCTTCACCATACAGCACAGAGAAGAAGCAGATTCTTATGTTACATGTGGGTTATAGAAAATGCACTTTGATTATGCTATTTCAGCTGGGGGCTGAGAGACAATATGGCCACTTTAGCAGTTACAAGCGCAAGCATTGAGAATGTGCCATATAAATATTGTGTGCCTCGTTTATTATTTCAACAAAATGAACTCTTTAAACATTTGCATCTTTGTTTTATTGTCTTTTATATTTTTCAGTGCAGTGTACTGTACAATGGTTGCACAGTCACAATCTGGGTCGAAATAAAACAATGCCATTTAATGAGCCTCAGTCCCAGTCATTAATTTATTCAATAATTATAATAAACACATTATAATGGGACTGTCACTTGTTGTTCCATCTCCATACATGCTACATTTAGCCAGCATCCAAACCCATCTACATTCTGTATATTTTATTATACTTAATTTTACACAAAGCTATTCCATTCATCCATTTTTGTTGCCCTTATCTGGGTCACGGTAGCAGCAGGATCTGTAGGGAAGCCGAGACTTCTCGGTCACCAGTTCCAGTTAAACATAACCCCTCCAAGTGTGTCCTAGGTCTGTCCTGGGGCCTTCTCCCAGCTGGGCATGCCCAGAACACCTCAGCAAGGAGGTATCCGGACTAGATGCCAGAGCCACCTTAACTGGCACCTCTTGATGTGAAGGACCAGTGGCTCTACTCTGAGCTCCTTCCGGATGGTCGTTACCCCTACAGAGAAAACTGATTTCTGCCGCCTGTATCCGCAATTTTGTTCTTTTTGATCGGAATCTCCTGACCGTAGGTGAGGGTGGGTACAGATCAACCGGTAAATTGAGAGTTTTGCCTTCCAGCTCAGCTCTCTCTTCTTTACGACGGTCCGATACAGCGAAAACATTACTGCAGACACTGCGCCGATCCCGTCTGTCGACCTCATGCTCCAATCTCCCTCACTCGTAAACAAGACCCTGAGGTACTTTTAACTCCACCACCTGGGGCAGGACCTCACTCTCAACCCAGAGGGAGCAATCCACCCTTTTCCGAATCAGAACTATGGCCTTGGATTTTGAGGTGCTAAATTTTGATTTTTGAGGAAGCTTCACACTCAGCTGCAAACCACCCGAGTAAATGCTGGAGGTGACAGCTTGATGAGGCCATCATCGTCTGAGAATAGCAAAGACGAGCTCCAAAGGCCTCCAAACTGGACTCCCTCGACGCTTTGGCTGTGCCTACAAATTCTGTCTAAGAAAGTGAACAGAATCGGTGACAAAAGGGCAGCCTTGGCGGAGGCCAACGTTCACCAGAAACAGAATCGACTGACTCCTGGCAATGCGAACCAGGCTTCTGCTACGGCCGTACAAAGACCGAATGGCACGTGCTCACCACCAATCCCTGACTCGCTTAGCACCACCTACGGGACACTGTGAGGGACACCGTTGGATGCTTTTTCCAATTCTACAAAGCACATAAACACTGGTTGGGCAAACTCCCAAGTACCCTCGCAAGCGTGTAGAACCGATCCAGTGTCGTACCCCTCTCTTCAGCACCCTGGAACAGACTTTCCCAGGGAGGCTGAGGAGTGCGATCCCCCTATAGTTGGAACACACCCTCCGGTTAATCACCCTTCTTAAAAAGGGGGACCACCTACTCGGTCTGCCAGTCCAAAGACTTCCACGCAATGTTGACGAGACGTGTCAGCCAAGACATACAGCCCACCCAGCAAAAAATTCATTGAAATTCCTTGAAACGACATCATTACCACACGTTGAAACAACATGATAGGTAAGAAGACGTCTCCATGCCTTTCTTGTCTAAATTTGGTTGAAAAGCGTCTGTATTGGGACCAAATCAGTCTGACTAAACTCAGCCCAATATGTGTTTCTGGCCTAAATAACGGCATTGACGGACCTACCGGATTTTGTCCAAGAAACAAGGTCCAAATGACGTCTAGTGTTGGGCGGGAGAGCCTTGAGGAACTCCATCCATTTCAGTGAATGCATAGAAGAAAATGTCAGTATTATTTTCTGAAAACGTGACTGTTGAGGTGAAAAAAAACACTGTAACTGTAGAACACAATAACACTTTATCTTCAGGATGGTGGCCACTTTGTGTGCTTTTCTACCAAAGCAAAACATAACAAATAAACAAATGAAAATAAAATGCAATAAGTATTATATCAATATGTAAGTAATCATATGGTATTATTGTTTCATTGGCATTTACAACTCCTATTTCAGATATATTCTTCGGAGATGAAAAACCGTGTTCTCTTTGAAAACATGAAAGAGTCCCGTACTGGGATCCAGCGTCTGGGTTTGCGGTTTACAGGCGGTGACCTCACGGCGCCATGTTAATATGCTCCCTCCTCTTCTGCCAGCTAGCTGTTAGCTTAGCATTAGCCGCTAGTCCGCTTACCACAGCCGCTGGGTTGACGAGAGGGCAACGGCGTGATGGAAATTGACTCGCTTCAAGAGGCGCTCAGAGGTCAGCTCGGTTGATTTAATGTCTACGGGTAGTCGTGCGTCGGGGGGGGAGGTTTGTTGTTGTTGTTTTAAAAAGTATATTTGAACGAAAGTGAGCGGAACGCATGAGCTAATGTCGTCGGCTAGCTAACTAGCTGCTCGTCACTAGCTAACACTTCGAGGTGTGCGGCGGAAGCGGTTGCTTCTCTGACGACTTAAAAGGGCAGCTAACCGCAGCGTTCGCATGTTGTTGTTTGTTTTTTTTACTCCCGCTTGACCCGTTTACGTGATCGCTTACCTCACCGAATGGCATAACTTTTAATGCCCGAGATGAAGTTACCCAACAGCGGCGACGGCTACCGCTCGCCGGCTACGCCGTGGAGGCTAACGAGCGCGTCAACTTCGGCTAGTCGGCTAGCACGAGCCATAGCGCCCGCTGCTCCATTACGCTTTGACAAGAACTGTCATTTTATCTGGTGGCACACGGACAAGGTTCGCTTGCGGTGTCTAAAATAAGGGATACTGTCGGTTGGGGTATTTTGTAATAGGTTGCCATTGAAGGACATTTTTCTATGGTTTTTTGTGCGTGACGTGCCTATGAACTCAATGCTCCTTGTCTTTTACTACAGACTTTGATAAGAAAACTAAAAGGGAGCCATGTCCCCTGCTGGAGCAGTTTTTATGTCACATCGCCAAGACAGGAGAAACCATGTAAGGGACCACGGCATAGATGGACCCCATCCCCAATCATTCATTCAACATGCCTGTTATTCTGTTTTTACTATGTCCGACAGGGTCCAGTGGTCTCAGTTTAAGAACTACTTTCTGTTTAAATTGGAGAAAGTCATGGATGACTTCAGGGCCTCGGCTCCTGAGCAAAGAGGTCCCGCCAATCCCAATGTGGAGTCAGTTCCTTTTGAAGATATGAAAGAGAGAATCCTGAAGATTGTAAAAGGATATAATGGGTAGGTACTAAAGTATCCTTTCAGGGTCCACTCCCATTACCCACACTGCCTCTCAAATAGTGGGGCCGTGGTAAAGTGTCAGGGGCGAGAGGCTCGGACTACTTTCAGTGTAGACCTGCCAACATGTACAAATGCTTGTTTGCTGCACAGCTCTCAATTTTGTTATATTTCCTTGGTTTCAGTTTCAAGTTCAGTCTGAAATGGATATTTTCGGTTTCGCAATAGCATTTCAAATCTGAGAAAATAAATGAGAATGAGAATAAATGAGAACCACTGCACTAGCCCATTCAACCGGTCTTGGGCCTACTTAACCCCTACAGCTCTGATCTGCATCGCAAGTTTCTGTCACTTTTTTGGTACCATTGGAATGACTGGGCTAGGACATTTCATAATAGAAATAACCGCTCTTGTCAACATGTAATTTGGGTAATTCCCATGAAAAGGTTCTAGTCGCGCAGCAATAAAACATGCTCTCAGTGACTTCCTGTTTAGTTCAATGTGAGCTTAAATATTGATTTTTTTAAGTCTTTGCTTGATTTGAAATAAAATATAGGGATTTTGTGGTAAAATACAGAGATTAAAATGTGGCACAATATCTTCAATATATCGGACTGTGAGACTGCGACAAGGCATTAAAAGAGAAGGAACACAAAATGCAACAAACAGCCATAAAATGTGGCTAAACCGCAAGTTGAACGCCATGACGTGTGTCGGTTGTAACGCGGCACTAACGTACCACAACAGTGAACATCTTGAAAGAAAGATTTGAATTATCAGCGAATAACCAGCAAATTATCTCCTCCCGAATTAAGCGGAGGATCAGCATCTGCATCATGGGAGAAGTAGTTCTTTTTTTTTTTATTCGCTCTGATGCGGTTATCCTGTCACTGCAGAGTAATGTAGATTTAATGTAGATTTGTTGCACGTNTAATTCCCATGAAAAGGTTCTAGTCGCGCAGCAATAAAACATGCTCTCAGTGACTTCCTGTTTAGTTCAATGTGAGCTTAAATATTGATTTTTTTAAGTCTTTGCTTGATTTGAAATAAAATATAGGGATTTTGTGGTAAAATACAGAGATTAAAATGTGGCACAATATCTTCAATATATCGGACTGTGAGACTGCGACAAGGCATTAAAAGAGAAGGAACACAAAATGCAACAAACAGCCATAAAATGTGGCTAAACCGCAAGTTAAACGCCATGACGTGTGTCGGTTGTAACGCGGCACTAACGTACCACAACAGTGAACATCTTGAAAGAAAGATTTGAATTATCAGCGAATAACCAGCGAATTATCTCCTCCCGAATTAAGCGGAGGATCAGCATCAGCATCATGGGAGAAGTAGTTCTTTTTAGCGTGAACGTAAAACTAATTACTGCGCTGCAGTCTATTTTACATTTGTCTGGACAGAACTACACATCAACATAAACAATTAGTAGTAGTGTATCTTGACACTTTCTTTTGCTACCCCCTGCAACTTTTGGGCCAAAAAACCCCCCACAAAAAATGTGAATGCATATTTCAGGCCATAACCAATAACTTCCCACTTCTCAAGACCAATAACATTTTAACGTATTGAATTGACTGTAATTTTTAACTGTAATTAGCAGAGCATTTTGGTGTGTGAGGCAGTGGGGAGCTTCAACACGATCCATGTTTGTTTACAGCACGTCCCAGGTAGGATTCCTTTGCTTACCCCACAGCACTGCAATCTTGCCTCAATAGAGCGTTACTTTCAAAATATGGTGCTATTTCGTGTTTTAATTATTAATCATATCATGTCATAATTCGTCATATGCACCCCTACCAGAAATGCTCGTACAGCTGAGGCAACATGCTACCTTAAGCTGTGGTTCAAGGCCAATCAAAACAATACACAACACTTATTTTTCATAAACTGATCTCAAAAGATCTAACACTTCTATGTGCACAAAAGGCCTACTTGTCTCATTGTGCGCAAATGTGTGTAAATTTGTGTGAGTGAGCACCTCTCAGCCGAGAATATTCATCCACCTGAGAAGTGTGGCATGTCAAGATGCTTATTTAGACAGCATGATTATAATATCAAAAACAAACACACAACAAAGACTCTTGTATTTCAGAATCCCCTTCACTATTCAGCGCTTGTGTGAGTTGCTCACAGAACCCAAGAGGAACTACTCAGGAACAGATAAATTTCTTCGAGGTGTGGAGAAGGTCGGTGCTAGGCATGATATTTATTGAATTTATTGTAAAGTGACGCTGACTAATTGTGCTTTTTTAAAATGTAGAACGTAATGGTGGTCAGCTGTGTTCATCCAACATCAGAGTAAGAAAAGGCGTCTTAACAACATTAATCCAGTTTACCTCATTTTGTTTCTAATTGAGAATGATGTTTTTACTTGCAGAAAAAATGGATGCAGTGCCGTGAACAGAATGAATGGAGTGATGCTTCCTGGGAACACATCTTCTTTTACAGAGAGGTTTATGCTTAAATCCGTTTTTATTTACATTGTTTTAACATACCGTTTCTCAGTCAGTGGCGCTTGTCTTGTCATCTGATGCTGTTAGAAAAGTGAATGGCCCAGGAACTCCGCGGCCGCTCAGCCGACCTAAGTTATCACTAGCCAACAACTCCCTTGCAGCTAATGGCCTGCCTGACAGCACAGAAAACAAAGACCTCAGACCAGAGCAAGAAGGTGCTAAAGATGCGTCCGGAAGGTTGGTCAGAATGTTTACAATACCCGCTTAATTGGAATGAATAAATCCTCCGGAATCACCCCGGTACTGTTTTGTTACCTTTTGTGTTCCAGCGAGGTTTCTGCTTCGGGTGATACACTGGGGAGCGCAGTAAAGAACAAACACTCTGACATAGAAGAGGACATGGAATCTGAGCAGCAAGAGGTGAAGAGACTTAAATTTGGTAAGGAGGATGACGAGGAGGAAGATGAGGAAGAAGAGGACGATGAGGACGAGCAAGAAGTGCAAACGACAAAGCCTGGAAACGCCACTTGCCTCTCCAAAGAAGCAGAAGCCATGGTCCAAGAGGACGAAGAGCGAGACAGTTTTAAAAACGACGAAGCTTCCAGCAGTGCCGCAGCCGTGGAAGACCAAGGTGTGTTCTCAAGGTTTACATTATGCAGAAAAAAAAAGTTTGACGAGGAAAGACCAAACAGGATAGAAGAACATAATTGCTAATGAATATACATTTTATTTGTAATGCTTAAGCAGGCACGTTCCCAGAGTTGGAGTTCAATGCGTGCAGTCGTCCACTTGCCACATCGCAGGGCAAATTTTGCGGCTTCACTCATCAGTCTTTCAAAAATATATTCATTAATCATGATTAATGGTTGAATCCAACCTATTAGTACAAAGAAACAAAGAAATGATCAGTCTATAATTTAAGGGGTAGGTTTATTTGAACACTGAGAGACAACAATGACAAAAAAAATCCAGAAAAATGCGTTTCAAAAAGAGTTATAAATTAATTTGCATTTCCACGAAGAAAATAAGTATTTGATCCCCTAATCCGTCAGCAAGATCTCTAGCTCCCAGGTGGATCTTATACAGGTAACGAGCTGACATTGGCAGCCCTCTCAGCTCGTTACCTGTATAAAAGACACCTGTCCACAGAATCAATCAATCAATCTAGATGCCAAACTCTGCACCATGGCCGAGACCAAAGAGCTTTCCAAGGATGTCAGGGACAAAGTTGTGGACCTACACAAGGCTGGAAGGGGCTACAAGACCATCGCCAAGCAGCTGGGTGAGAAGGTGACACCAGTTAGCGCAATTATTCGCAAACATAAATTACCTGCCAATCTCCCTCGGTCTGGAGCTCCATGCAAGATCTCACCTCGTGGAGTTTCAATGATAATGAGAACGGTGAGGAATCAGCCCAGAACCACTCGGGAGGAACTTGTCTATGATTTCAAGGCAGCTGCGAGCATAGTCACCACAAAAAACAGTTGGTAACACACTACGCCGTGAAAGACTGAAATCCTGCTGTCCCGCAAGGTCCCCCTGCTCAAGAAAGTCCATCTACAGGCCCGTTTGAAGTTTGCCACTGAACATCTGACTGATTCAGAGGAAGACTGGGTGTAAGCGTTGTGGTCAGATGAGCCCCAAATTGAGCTCTTTGGCATCAACTCAACTCGCCGTGTTTGGAGGAGGAGGAGTGCTGCCTATGACCCCAAAAACACCGTCCCCACCGTCAAATATGGAGGTGCAAACATTATGCTTTGGGGGTGTTTTTCTGCCAA
>QODF01000039.1:1887711-2078324 GCA_024372805.1 Oostethus manadensis
GACATCAAAGCACGCGACTTAAGGAAGCAGGGGACAATTTGAGGCACTTGGAGCACTAACTGCAAAATCTACATCAAGTTAATTTGAACACCATAGGAAACCAAAGTACAGTCATCCCTCACCATTTTGTGGTCGCCGCTTTACTCCTTCATGGTTTTTGAAAAATATATTAATTTATAAATCATGCGGTTTTGTGGTTGAACGAGGCCTATTTCTGAAAAAGATGCATATAGAAGCAAATCGGACAAATTTCCTGCTTAAATTAATTATTTTCAAACATAAAATGTCTCCATTAAATAAGATACATGTACTGTAAGTTTCAGCTAAAATGAAATAAAAAGGTGTGCAAAACTGTGGTGAGACCAGCGATGTTGTTTGGTTTAGAGGCAGTGCAGCTGAGGAAGTGACAGGAGGCAGAGCTGGAGGTAGCATAGATGAAGATGCTGAGGTTCTCTTTGGGTGTGACCAGGATGGACAGGATCAGGAATGAGCACATCAGAGGGACAGCACATGTTAGAGGTTTTGGAGATAAAGTCAGAGAGGCCAGATTGAAAAGGTTTGGACATGTCCAGAGAAGAAAGTGCGAATATATTGGTAGAGGGATGCTGAGTTTTGAATTGCCGGGCTGGAGGCCTAGAGGAAGTCCAAAGATGAGGTTTATGGATGTAGTGAAAGAGGACATGAAGGTAGTTGGCGCAAGAGAAGAGGATACAGAAGACAGATGGAGGCAATTGATTCGCTGTGGCGACCCCTGATGGGATAAGCCAAAAGGAAAAGAAGAAATTATCTTAAAACAGGAACAACAATCCATTTTCTATGCCACTTATCCTCACTAGGGTCCTGGGGTTATGCTGAAGCCTATGCCAGCTGACTTTGGGCAAGATGTGGGGTACACCCTGGACTGGTAGCCAGTCAGTCACAGTATGATGAATATGATGATAATAAAAGCTTACTATGATGTCTGCCTTTTTTAAAATATAGTGCATCTAGTAAACAAATGCCTGTTTCAGTATTTTTGCCCTGTGTAGTGCCGGTACGCTGCTTGAAATGGTTCTACTTGTGTTACAGAGCCAACAAGCAGCACTCAGCCTGAAGCTGGTCCTGTCTCAGACCAGGGCCGCGAGAAGACTGAGAGGGAGGTGGCGTGCAGCTCCTTGCATGAGGGCAATGACATGGATCAGGCGGAGCAGCAGGCACCTTTATGCATAGCCAAAAGTCCGGAGACCAGTGGAGACAGCGAGGAGAGTAACGGCGACCCAGTGAGCAGCAGCAGTAGCAATAGTAGCAGTTATAGCATAGACGAAAGTGTCGACGTGGCCCGAGAAGACGTTGCTCCCACTCCTTCCAGCAGTACGAACGAGCCCCCTACAGAGAGCGCCATGGAAAGTGCCATTATAGACATGGAGACCACTGAGGAGCCCATGGAGCAGGACTAGACTGAAGCACGCCCTGCAGCCATGTGACACCACAAACCAGCTTGTCCTTGAATCCAGCTTGACTGTCACTGGGAATGAGGATAACGTCACCTCGTACACAAACACCTCTGCAAGCTTTTGGATGCCCCTCCAAAATGGCTACCTGGCATTGATGTGAGCAAATTAGTTTTTTTTAACTGGAATATCTTACTGATCTTATCTTGTCTTTATAAGTTTTTCTAAAGCGGAGTTGGTTTCAGCGACCTTCTTTCAAAGCTGGAATTTTGTCTTTTGTGTTGGGGCTTTATGGAGGATTTACGAATGGATTGTGTTGTCGGGTCTCCTTGAAGGCTAGTGGGTGCCAGCGCCACACTACAGGGGTCAGAGTGGAGCTTTTACCATCCATGTTTGTTTCTGAGGCACCCTGTGCGTTAACCTGAGCCCATCTGCCAACTCAGCTACCCAGTTTGTCCGCTGGGACGTAGAGAGCGCTTCTTATTCCACCCCCGTGACGGAGCTTTCTGGTGTGTTCATTGATACACTACCACTCCCTACCATTGCAGAGGTGTCCTCCGAAAAATGACATATTGTAGATGCATGAATCCACCGTAATTTATATGATTATTTCACATCTTCTGGTTATTTTGCAACTTTTTGTTTGTCTTTCCAAAACCAGCTGCAAGTACAAAGATGACGTCCCGCTTTCAATGTATTGTGATGTCACATGTTTGTTTCACCGACTGATTTCCGAGCAGTCTCCGGTTGCAGTTCTCCACCTATTTCTGCAGCTGTACTTTTTGATATTTAGGATTTTAAATTTCTGTAAAGTAGACTTTTTGTAGTTTGTAATACGGTATGTGTTCACTGCCTCTGTGAAACAACGTCATTGTATCATTTCTGTGTATACTCTGAATGCTTTTGCTTTCAAACGGGGTATTCAGAAACGGCAATAAATGTTAAAATTTTGTATGTGTCCCAAATTTTCTTTGCATTTATGTTGTTTACTTGGAATCCTGAAATAATTGTACTGCACCAGACACTTTTGTGCTGAGTACGTGTAAGCAAGACGAGTCGTTGATAAAAATATATGAAAATAGTATGAAATTGGAAGACCTTCATTTGACCTTTTAGCACCCCTAGTGGATGCATGAGATTGCCGCTTTACCGTCCTGGAGAAACTTAAATGTATCAGGCAGACAACCATTAGAGCTTAACAAATCACACTTTGTAAGAGTGATTGTGCGCAATGGACACAGTACTGGTTTAGGAGAACCCCTTTCCCCTTTCCTTCCTCATTTAAATGCACTTAAAAGGGACGCTTAGTCATGGAGAGCTACACGCAGTGTAGTAATAACGCGACAAAGACGAGTGTCATGTTGTAGTGTACATAAAACCCAGGGAAAAAAAATTGACCATCGATTTTGGATGTTAACCAAAAGACATGCTCACCGAAGGTCCACCGTGTGTATAAAAATACAGTAGAAAGACTTAAAATAATCCAAAAGCTAAAACTCAAAGCAGCTGCAAAAATAATCTCAATGACTTGAAATAAAACAGTCAATACGCTCTTAGTCAGGGATTAAATGTTCTCTAACTGGGGGGTCAGGCATTGCAATACCCGTGTCCGCCAACAGAGGACAGTGTGTAGTCTCAAAGACTTTGTGAGTGCTGACCTGTTCAGTACGCTTTAAATGACCTGAACCCCCCCCCCCCCCCCCCCCCCAAAAAAACCCCTAACGCCCACTTTCAGCTTCATCCAGCTCTGTCCGCAGCATGAACCCTCGCTCGCCTACTCCTGAGTGAGAGAACCCTTCAAAGCCTGCGGCCTCTGAGTGAAGTGGAGGTGACAATCTTTTTCAGTCAGACGCTTGGCCCCTGCGAGTGTTCGGTTGGGGGGGGGAGGGGGGGGTGCATTCAGCACTCCTGAAGCCACAAACTCTTACGTGTCTCGTTTGTCACCATGCAGGGGCGTCCGGACACCCACAAACGGAAGGATGTATGGCCCGCTTTGATGTTTGGTATTTCAAGAACGAAGTGCAGGTCAGCTTTGTGATATGCGTGAAAAAGTGGATAATTATTATAAATTTCAGTCTTTCCCCCCATTTTTCCTGTTTATTTACTTTTAAATGGAAATCATCCTAATATTTTTTATTCGCAAAATACCTCACAATATTTGGATTTATTTCCATATTATTTCCAACTTTAACAAAATAAGGTAATATTATTCCTCATGAAATTTCAATTTTATTAATCCTTCCATCCATCCATTTTCCTCCGCTTATCCGGGTCCGGGTCGCAGGGGCAGCAGTTTCAGTAGGGAAGTCCAGACTTCCCGGTCCCCGGCAACCTCTTCCAGCTCCATCGGGAGGACACCAAGGCGTTCCCAGGCCAGCTGTGAGACATAGTCCCTCCAGCGTGTCCTAGGTCTTCCCCGGGGCCTTCTCCTGGCTGGGCATGCCCCAAACACCTCACCAGGGAGGCATCCGGACTAGATGCCCGAGCCACCTCAACTGGCTCCTCTCGATGTGAAGGAGCAGCGGCTCTACTCTGAGCTCCTCCCGGATGGCCGAGCTCCTCACCCTATCTCTTAGGGTGAGTCCAGCCACCCTACGAAGGAAACTCATTTTCGCCGCTCGTATCCGCGATCTCGTTCTTTCGGTCATGACCCATAACTAATGACCATAGGTGAGGGTGGGAACGTAGATCAATCGGTAAACAGAGAGCTTTGCCTTCCGGCTCAGCTATCTCTTCACCACGACAGTCCGGTACAGCGACCGCATTACTGCAGATGCTGCACCGATCCGTCTGTCGATCTCACGCTCCAACCTTCCCTTGGATAGAACTGTCCACGTACGTATCCTCAGACTCTGCTTCCTCTGTGAAAGGCATGTCAGTGGGATTGAGAAGGGCCTCGAAGTATTCCTTCTACCGACTATATCCGCAGTCGAGGTCAGCAAGCCCCCGTCCGCACTGTAAACAGTGTGAACTGGGGGCTGCTTCCCCTTTCTGAGGTGTCGGACGGTTTGCCAGAACCTCTTCGAGGCCGACCGAAAGTTGTGCTCCATAGCCTCACCGAACTCCTCCCACACCCGAGTTATGGACAAACTGTAATTCGCTCAGAAGTCCAACAACAACATAGTGCTTTTTTACTTATTATTTTTTTGTAAGTTAATAATTTAATTTTTTTTTAATATGACTGTTTTTGCTTCATATAGTCGTCCCTTGCAATATCTTGGCTCGATTATCACCCCCTCGAACGCGATATAGCGAGGTCTATTATTAATCAAAACATATTATTCATCAACACATATTAAAATAGTAGTTATGTGTACTATTCTGGTAACTAGGTGGCAGTAATGAAGCGAAAAATTGAGACATTACCTCACATTTCATTACCTTAACACTCCATGAAGTCAGCTATGGCTTGCCTGAAATAATAGTGGGAAAAAGTTTCCCTCCCATTTTGTGTGAAAGTGGTTCGTTAGCTTGCTATGTAGCGGTCGTCTTGAGTCCCTGCAGCAATAACAGTTGTTGTGAACAATGAATAACACGAGGGGTGGTATTTCATGTCTACAGGGCTGAGTGATAAAATAGTGATAAAAAAAACGTATTTACAAAGTCATAAACAGGCTTTCTATGCTATCTGTGAAGAGATCCCATTAATCGCTGTCGGGTTTGGAACAAATTTTTTTTTGGATGTTTTTGTTCTAATTTTCCAGCTATTTCATCGTCCTTTTTGTGTATTTTCTTTTAATCGTTATGACTTTCCATTCCATTCCGTTTGCTTCTGCTTATCCGGGTCCAGGGTGCGGGGGCAGCAGTCTCAGTAGGAAAGTCCAAACTTCCCGGTCTCCGGCAACCTCTTCCAGCTCCACCGGGAGGACACCAAGGCGTTCCCAGGCCAGCTGTGAGACATAGTCCCTCCAGCGTGTCCTTGGTCTTCACTGGGGCCTTCTCCCGGCTGGGCATGCCCGAAACACCTCACCAGGGTGACGCCCGCGAGGGATCCGGACTAGATGCCCGAGCCACCTCAACTGGCTCCTCTCGATGTGAAGGAGCAGCGGCTCTACTCTGAGCTCCTCCCGGGTGGTCAAGCTCCTCACCCTATCTTTTAGGGTGAGTCCAGCCTACGGAGAAAACTCATTTCCGCCACTTGTATCTGCGATCCCAATCCCGTACTCCCGGAGCACCCCCCACAGGACACCACAAGGGACACGGTCGAATGCCTTTTCCAAGTCTACAAAGCACATGTAGACCGGTTGGGCAAACTCCCATATACCCTCAAAGTATTCCTTCCACCGACCAACTATATCCTCAGTCGAGGTTAGCAAACCCCAGTGTGAACTGAGGACCGCTTTCCCTTTCTGAGATGTCAGACGGTTTTCCAGGACCTCTTCGGGCCAACCGAAAGTCGTGCTCCATAGCCTTACCGAACTCCTACCAGACCCGAGTTTATGCCTCGACCACCGCCAAAGCCGCATGCCGCTTGACCTGCCGGTACCCGTCAGCTGCTTCGGGAGTCCCACAAGCNATGACCATAGGTGAGGGTGGGAACGTAGATCCATAGGTAAACAGAGAGCTTTGCCTTCCGGCTCAGCTCTCTCTTCACCACGACAGTCCGGTACAGCGACCACATTACTGCAGATGCTGCACCGATCCGTCTGTCGATCTCACGCTCCAACCTTCCCTTGGATAGAACTGTCCACGTACGTATCCTCAGACTCTGCTTCCTCTGTGAAAGGCATGTCAGTGGGATTGAGAAGGGCCTCGAAGTATTCCTTCCACCGACTATATCCACAGTCGAGGTCAGCAAGCCCCCGTTCGCACTGTAAACAGTGTAAACTGGGGACTGCTTCCCCTTTCTGAGGTGTCGGACGGTTTGCCAGAACCTCTTCGAGGCCGACCGAAAGTTGTGCACCATAGCCTTACCAAACTCCTACCAGACCCGAGTTTATGCCTCGACCACCGCCAAAGCCGCATGCCGCTTGACCTGCCGGTACCCGTCAGCTGCTTCGGGAGTCCCACAAGCCATCCATGCTTAATAGGACCCCTTCTTCAGCTTGACAGCAGCGTAACCCATGGTGTCCCGAAGGGGTAGGGAAATAACCCTCTCGTTCACCGGGGATGACTCCAGCACAGAGGCACCAAGCCGGGGGGCTATGAATAAGCCCACCCCAGCTCGCCGCCTCTCCCCTGCAGCAACTCCACAGTAGAACAAGGTCCAGCCCCTCGCAAGGAATTTGGTTCCAGAGCTCAAACCGTGGTTTGGGGTGAGTCCGACTATATCTAGTCGGAATGTCTCCGCCTCTTCCACAAGCTTGGGCTCCTTCCCCACCAGAGAAGTGACATTCCATGTACCAAGAAACAGATTTGGCCGCCAAAGAGCAGGTCGCACGGACACCCGCCTTCGACCACTGCCCAAATCGCATGGCACCGGACCCGTTATGCTTGCCCCTGCAGGTGGTGGGTGCGGGGGGAGCTCCTGTGCTGCTTCTTTGGGCTGGGCCCGGCCAGGCCCCACAAGTGAAGGCCTGGCTACCAGGCGCTCGCCAGCAAGCCACTCCCCCAGGCCTGGCACCAGGGTGAGGCCCCGGTATACCACGTCCGGGCGAGGTGTGGTCACTCCTCTTGATATTCTTCATAGGGGTCGTCTGAATCACTCTTAGTCTGGCCCGTCACCTAGAACCTGTTTGCCTTGGGAGACCCTACCAGGGGCATAAAGCCCCCGACATCGTAGCTCCTAGGATCACTCGGGCACTCAAACCCTCCACCACGATAAGGTGGTGATTCGCGGAGGAGAATTATGACTTTATTAAGATGACTTAATATTCGGACTTTTTCATCAGTATAACTTTGTCTGAAATCTGATTTTCCAAAAACATACAACCTTGCTTGTTTAGATTATTTCGCCCAATATCACGACTTTTGCAAATTTTTTTATATTTAACGATTCGACTTTATGCCACAATAATGACGTTATTTGTCCTCATAATATTAGGATGTTATTCTGGTAAAATTAAGACTTTTCCCCTTACTAGTTTTGTTCCATTATATATCAATTTTCCATTTTCTCTGTTAATTCTTTTGGTGTCTTGTGCCGTGGGCCAATAAAAACACAAAAAATGGGCCCGACTTCGGAATACTGATGATGCGTTTTTGAAGAGGCAAATTATATTTTGGTACTTTCACGGTCTGGGTCATGGGTCTTTTGGTTTGATTCTTTTGAGAATGCCAGACTTCCGAAGCTCTGCTTTACCTCACGTGGACGGTGAGAAATACTGGAAGAAAAACAGGAGAAATTCAATTATGCTGACATCCAGACTGCGGTGCATTTAAGTGATGGATTTTCGTGCAGGCAAGCTCAGACTTCAGGTGGCTGCCGTTTGGATTTTCCACGACTCCTGCCGAAGCCTCGTCGCCGAGGAGAGACACTGATGGAAGGCTACTTTGATTTACCGCGTCTGTTTGTGGCATCGCTTTCTCGTCCGTCTTGGCTTGAGGCACGCAACAACATCAAAGACATCAAGCACGTGATGGACTCACAAAGACTTGATGCTCGCCATGGACGTCAGCTAAAAATCGACAAACAGCCAATAGCCCCACCGTTTGCAAGGTTTTTAGAACCGTATTCAAAAAAAAGAGCGATGAATTTTGGTTTCAGTGCTGGACCCGGTCGACATGCCCGGAATGCAAGTACGTAGAGCAGCACCAGCACCCCTATAAAATGTGAAAGTGAAAGGTAAGCTTGCGTAGAAGTGTGAGTGGGAAGTGTCTGCCTCTCCCAGTAATTCTCCATCAATCCTATGTAAGTCGTGCGCAACTCTGATTGTGCTATGTGAGTGTGTCAAGAAGGCTTTCTATGAGAAGCTAGTAAACTGAAAATGTACTGAGCTTTTCAGACTGTTATTAGACCGAATTTATAGGTGTAATAATATCTGATCATTACAACAATTATTGGGCTATGTGAGTGTGTGTTTGTCAAGAAGGCTAGCTAAATTAACAATTTAGTCCTATTTTATTCCGTTTGACCATATTTTTTTATTTATAAACTGCACAATAGTAATATCTGAAAATTACAACTGTAATTGTGCTATGTGAGTGTGTGTGTGCCAAGAAGGCTTTCTATGAGAAGCTATTAGACTGAAAATGTACTGAGATTTTCAAACTGCTATTAGACCGAATTAATAGGTGTAATAATATCTGATCGTTACAACAATAATTGTGCTATGTGAGTGTATGTTTGTCAAGAAGGCTAGCTAAATTGACAATTTAGTCCTATTTTATTCCATTTGACCATATTTTTTATTTATAAACTGCACAAATCCAGGGTGTCCAAACCTATTCCACCGAGGCCCTGAAGAATCAAAGGATATGAGGACCACGTTTACATTTTCTAAACCAACCCAGCTTATTGTTATGACATTACTCTTTTATTACAGACAAACTCTGAATATTTAGTCTTTATTCTTGTGAGATTGCTGCGCTTTATTCCGTTTTACTGTTGTGGAGGGGGCGCATTCTCGGCAAATGCGTAAAAGAGGCGGGGATGTAATGGTACAGCTGCTACTGTTTTAAAAATGGTTAAAAACATAAACAGTGGTTTGATGCCTGCATATTTTGTAAACAGGTACAATACAGTATAATAAATAAAACATCATTTAAAGTGGGCTTAATGACCGCAAGAGGCAAATTATAGGGTTTGGAGTAGGCTTTTCAAGGGTGGCTTTCTTGCCATTGACGCCGCTTGATTTCATCCAGATACCAAAGCACTGGAAGACCCGGACTGCGTTTTATTTTCTCCAAGGTCTACCACTTCTCTAATGAAGTGCAATTATTGACCCTACGCAACATGTTGCCAGCGCTGGGCCTGCGTGCCTCTCCGCATCCACTCAGCCTAATGGCACTGAAGGGGCTTGTTTGCAACCGCCTGATGCTTTTAGAGGCCATTAGAGATGTGACCTGGTCTTTGGACCCGGCTGTAAAAAGTGTGAACGTGAGACTGATAAAGGTGCAATTACCCCAATTGAGTGTGTGTGTGGATATTACTGTTCAGTGCCATTGTATTCGTGTATCCTGGCGCTGAGGAGGTGGATGGCTTTAATGCTGTATGATGATGATAATGGATCACACGGGAGGGTTGGCTCTGTCGGAGCTGCGACTTACTCTTTAGGCTGACATAAGGCGTTTCCATCGTTGGGCCGTTCGCTTAGACCGGAGGAAGGCAAACTTTTTCCTTCATTGAATTAGGGATCCCTTTGAGACTTTTTGTACATTGAATATGCTCAAATCAATATGTGCTGGGGGAGGTGGCATGGCTCAGGTGGTACAGCGGTTGCTGGTTCGATCCTCCGTCCGCCCGTGGTTACGTCGACGGATCCTTGGGCAAGATACTGTCCATTTGATCCTTTAAGCCAGGGGCGTGGCACAGTCTAAAAAAATATAATTTAATACTTGAAAAAAACCCAACAAAAATGGAAATATCAGCAGTAATTTAAAAATAATAACATAAATAAGATATATTATACATGTTATGTTATATATGTTATATATATCGTATAAATTATTTAAAGAAATATAAAAAAATATATAAAGGCCGCACGGTGGCTGAGTGGTTAGCACATTGGCCACACAGTCAGGAGATCTGGAAAAACCTGGGTTCAAATCTCCGTTGGGCATCTCTGTGTGGAGTTTGCATGTTCTCCCCGTGCGTGTGTGGCTTTTCTCCGGGTACTCCGGTTTCCGCCCACATTCCAAAAACATGCATGTTAGGGTAATTGGCGACGCTAAATTGTCCATAGGTATGAATGTGAGTGTTTGTTTGTCTATATGTGCCCTGCGATTGACTGGCGACCAGTCCAGGGTGTACCCCGCCTCTCGCCCAAAGTCTTCTGGGATAGGCTCCAGCATCCCCGCGACCCTAATGAGGATAAGCGGAATAGAAAATGGATGGATGGATGGAAATATAAAAAGATAGATGACGGATAACTAGATAGAGATATCTTATTAATCTCCAAGAAAAATGTAATTTAATTAATACTAAAACCTTATTAATATTTGGACTTTATTGCTGTTAAATTCATTACGTCAATATTATAATTACATTTATTTGGAAAAATGCATATATTAATAAATTAGTAATGTAGTTCATATAAATGTATTTCTCAATATAAATAAATCTCCAATAGAAATTGAATTTAAATAACTACAAAACCGTTACGCTTGTGTGAGTGAGAACAATGCCGTTATTGTGTCTCATGGTGTTTTTCCGTCAGTCGTATGTAAGTGTTGTCTGATTCTGCTACGAGAGTGCATGTCAAGATGGCTTTCTATGAGAAGCAATTAGACAGAAAATGTACTGAGCTTTTCAAACTGCTACTAAACTGAATTTACAGGTCTAATAATATCTGATAATTACATCTATAATTGTGCTATGTGAGTGTGTGTTTGTCAAGAAGGCTTTCTATGAGAAGCTATTAGACTGAAAATGTACTGAGCTTTTCAGACTGCTAGTAGACTTAATTTAAAGGTGTAATAATAATATTTGAAAATTACAACAATAATTGTGCTATGTGAGAGTATGTTTTTCAAGAAGGCTTTCTATGACAAGCTATTACACTGAAAATGTACTGAGCTTTTCAGACTGCTATTATACTGAATTTAATGGTGTAATACTTCATTCATTCATTCATTTCTATGCCATTAGGGTCGCGGGTATGCTATAATAATAATATCTGAAAATTACAACAATAATTGTGCTATGTGAGTGTATGTTCGTCAAGAAGCCTTTCTATGAGAAGCTATTATATTGAAGCTATGGCAATGGCAAAGGGTGCGAAAAAACACATTTATTTAATTTTGGCTATCATTACATACAGATACATACTGTATAGAGTTAACTATGAAATCTCGAGATTAATCATGATTAAAACCGTTCCTCAGTATTAAACAAAATGACTGTTCTCAAATGTTCACATACATTTGAATGAAAGCTCTTTTTGTTCCATTCCCTGCCCTGCGGCTACAATGCCGTTGGCAACGTGTAGGACTTGGAATGTGTTCTGACCGTCGTAACAAATTAATTAGCTGTCAAGCAGTAAATCAGTGGATCGGGCGCCAGAGACGATCTCGTCATCTAACCCAGGAAACTGCTCCTTAAACTTGCAAAGACGTGACGAGCTGCGGGAGGAAGCGCTGCTGTGAGTTACGGTTGGGCAAATCACAGCCATCAACAAAGCGTTGAGCGTTGCATTCGAGGGGATCGCAGCTCTCGCAGATGTTCGTAGTGGAGGCTGTGGCCGTGAATGAGAGCAAAAATGTGTCAGGAATAATTCAGAGTGCCACAAACGTGCTGGAGCATAGAGCAGCTCTGTATTGCAACCTGAGGACGCCTTTGTTTTTCCATTTTTGGTTTTGTTCCACAAGATATTATTAATCACCTAGTCTCAATTCAGCATTACCTCCCATACCTGTCATTGCAAGGAGGATCCCTTGCACTCGATGTAGTAAAAAACAGAAGGTTTTCCCATTCCGTGGGGAAGTGGTAAGTTTGTGGCTTCTTACCTCTTTCCCACTCTGTTTGAAACCCTTTTTTTAAGTTTAGAAGAAATAAATTAGAGGCCTGTGTCAGTTGTGCAATCGGGGTGTCAACAACATATAATAGGAGTGAGTCGGTGATTATAGGGGTGTTACTATATCTCTACAGAGCTCTAATGTCAAAAGCTGCATTTAGAAAGTCATAAACGTGTTCAACCAACCTAGTATTAAATCAAACTTTATTTTGTTTTCCTTGTTTTTCATGATTTTACAACTTTACATACATATTTTTTCCTTAATATTTCAACTCTATGCATAGCATAGCCTCCTCCCTGAGTCACCACCTTATAGTGGTGGAGGAGTTTGCGTGTCCCAATGATCCTAGGAGCTAAGTTGTCGGGGGCTGTCATGCCCCTGGTAGGGTCACCCATGACAAACAGGTCTTAGGGGAGGGACTAGACAGAGAGTGGCTCAAAAGACTCTGATGATGAATAACACATTTGGACTTCATTTGCCCTCGCCCAGGCGCGGGTCACCGGGGCCCCCCTCTGGAGCCAGGCCCGGAGGTGGGGCACGATGGCGAGCGTCTGGTGGGCGGGCCTGCACCCATGGGGCCCGGTCGGGCACAGCCCGAAAAGGTAACGTGGGTCCCCCCTCCCATGAGCTCACCAATCATGGGAGGGGCCAAAGAAGTCGGGTGCAAAGAGAGCTGGGTGGCGGCCGGAGGCAGAGGCCTTGGAGGTCCGATCCTCGGCTACAGAAGCTTGTTGTCGGTACATGGAATGTCACCTCTCTGGCGGGGAAGGAGCCTGAGCTGGTGCGTGAGGTGGAGAAATTCCGGCTAGATATAGTCGGACTCACCTCAACGCACAGCAAGGGCTCTGGAACCAGTCCTCTTGAAAGGGGCTGGACTTCGTGGGGCTTGGTTTCGTGACTCCATTGTCGATGCGGCCGATCGGAGCTGTGGGCGTAAGGTGGTCGGTGCCTGTCATGTCGGTAATCCCAGAACCCGTTGGTGCACACCAGTGGTAAGGGATGCCGTCAAGCTGAAGAAAGAGTCCTTTAGAGCTGTCTTGGCCCATGGGACTTTGGAGGCAGCTGACAGGTACCGGAAGGCCAAGCGTTCTGCAGCCCTGGCGGTCGCTGAGGCAAAAACCCGGACATGGGAGGAGTTCGGAGAGGCCATGGAAAATGACTTCCAGATGGCTTCAAAGAGATTCTGGACCACCATCTGCCGTCTCCGGCGGGGGAAGCAGTGCACAGTGAACACCGTGTGTGGTGGGGACGGTGTGCTGCTGAACTTGACTCGACATGTTGTGGACAGGTGGAGGGAATACTTTGAAGACCTCCTCAATCACACCGACACGCCTTCCAACATGGAAGCAGTGCCTGGGGACTCTGAGTCGGGTTCGCCTATCTCTGGGGCTGAGGTCACCGTGCTGGTCAAAAAGCTCCTTGGTGGCAAGGCCCCAGGGGTGGATGAGATCCGCCCGGAGTTCCGTAAGGCCCTGGATGCTGTGGGCGTGTCTTGGTTGACAAGATTCTGCAACATTGCGTGGACGTCGGTGTCAGTGCCCCTGGACTGGCAGACCGGGGTGGTGGTCCCGCTTTTCAAGAAGGGGGACCGGAGGGTGTGTTTTAACTATCGTGGGATCACACTCCTCAGCCTTCCTGGTAAGGCCTATTCAGGGGTTCTGGAGAGGAGAATCGGTCGGATAGTCCAACCTCGGATTCAGGAGGAGCAGTGTGGTTTTCGTCCTGGTCGTGGAACTGTGGACCAACTCTATACTCTCGGCAGGGTCCTTGAGGGTGCATGGGAGTTTGCCCAACCAGTCTGCATGTGTTTTGTGGACTTGGAGAAGGCATTCAACCGTGTTCCTTGGGGAATACTGTGGGGAGTGCTCCGGGAATGTGGGGTATCGGACCACATAATCCAGGCAGGTTGTTCCCTGTATGACCGGTGTCAGAGGTTCGCATTGTGGCATTGTGGCAATAAGTCGAACCCGTTTCCAGTGAGGGTTGGACTCCGCCAGGCCTGCCCTTTGTCACCGATTCTGTTCACTACTTTCATGGACAGAATTTCTAGGCGCAGCCAGGGCGTTGAGGGGTTTCAGTTTAGTGGCCGCAAGATTCGATCTCTGCTTTTTGCAGATGATGTGGTTCTGTTGGTTTCATCGAGCCGTGACCTTCAACTCTCACTGGATCGGTCTGCAGCTGAGTGTGAAGCGGCTGGGATGAGAATCAGCACCTCCAAGTCAGAGTCCATGGTTCTCGCCCGGGAAAGGGTGGAGTGCCATCTTTGGGTTGGGGATGAGGTCCTGCCTCAAGTGGAGGAGTTTAAATACCTCGGGGTCTTGTTCACGAGTGATGGAAGGATGGAACGCGAGATGGACAGGCGGATTGGTGCAGCGTCTGCAGTGATGCGGACTCTGCACCGGTCTGTCGTGGTGAAGAGAGAGCTGACCCAAAAGGCAAAGCTCTCAATTTACCAGTCGATCTACGTTCCTACCCTCACCTATGGTCATGAGCTTTGGGTAGTGACCGAAAGGACAAGATCGCGGGTACAAGCGGCCGAAATGAGTTTTCTCCGCAGGGTGGCTGGGCTCTCCCTTAGAGATAGGGTGAGAAGCACTGTCATCCGGGAGAGACTCGGAGTAGAACCGCTGCTCCTCCGCATTGAGAGGAGCCAGATGAGGTGGCTCGGGCATCTGGTTAGGATGCCTCCCGGACGCCTCCCTGGGGAGGTGTTCAGGGCACGTCCAACCGGTAGGAGGCCTCGGGGAAGACCCAGGACACGTTGGAGAGACTATGTCTCTCAGCTGGCCTGGGAACGCCTCGGCATCCGCTGGGAAGAGCTAGAAGAAGTGGCCGGGGAGAGGGACCTCTGGGCTTCCCTGCTTAGGTTGCTGCCCCCGCGACCCGACCTCGGATAAGCGGAAGAAAATGGATGGATGGATGGTATAGCATAGCTAGACAATAATAATATATAAATCATCGAATGTCATCTTTTTAATAATGTTATACAGAAACAAACCAATAATAATAATAATGATCAAATGCTTCTTACCATTAATGCGCCTTCCGTTGCTGCATTATTTTTTTCCTATTTTATTCCACCATCTTCTTTCCCTGCAGAATTAGCAAGCTGACTATTTGATTAATGGAGGGACGCTTACTTCTTGACTTCTCAATGACCCGGGCGGGCTACTGCATTATTCCATAATAATCGAGTTTTGGTGTCTAGCCGGGAAAATCTAGGAAAGGACGGCTGGCATTGTGGTAGGAAAATGGATGGATTTAAATGCATGAGAATGTTTTGGACCAGCAAGGGCAAACTTTGACTTGTGGGCCACATTGAGTTAAAAAAATTGTCCAAGGGGACGTCCATACATAGGTGATCATCAAACAGAACGACAGAATAGAACACATCCACAGCGAGTTAATGCATCCCATAAATCAACTACTACTAGTACACGGGTGATAAACAACTAAGAGCTAAACATAGCATGCCCAGCATGCCTTGCGGTAGGAATATATGGGTTTAAATTTGGCCTGGCATTGTGAGTAGATGTGTTTGCATGCCCACACGGTGCGGTAGGTAGGTTGCGTTGTGCGCTGTGTTGTTTGGATTGCCTTACAAATTGCATCTGGCTATTTCCTGTACGACTCAAGCGTGCCACAGTAGTACTGCAAGTCAGTGTTAAAGGTTTAAAAAAAGATTTTTGGAAACATCCAAATATGGTGGCCATATTAAGACACTTGGTGGGCCTGATGTGGCGACTAAGAGACTAGCACTGGTTTTCGGCCTTTGCATCTGGGGTTCGGACCTACGCAGCACGTAACAGAAGCGGTTATGTACAGCCCTGCCCACCATTATTGGCACCCCTCCATGTTTTGCATAACTGTCTTGTCAGTTGTTATTTCAACATGGATATTGTGATTGGCTCCAGTACCAAATGCAGCAAAGCAGCATTATGGATCCTCCACCATGCTCAACTGTAGGTATGGTGTTCTTTTCCTTAAAGCCTTCCTTCCGCCGTCTGTAAAGATACAGCTCCTTTGTCTTTAGCCTTGTCACACATGACCAAGGAGTAGCAGGTGGCTTTTTAAAACACCAGAATGATCATTCATTGGCTAATTTATGGCAACCGGTGAGCCACAATGGGTTTCCGTACTGATTTGCAGCAAGGTGTGCCAATACCATTGACACGGCAAGCGTTGTGTTTTGCTATGTTTTCCTCATGATGTTTATCTTTTGGAAAACGGTCCATCGGTAGGAATGTGAGTGTGAATGTTTGTTTGTCTATTTGTGCCCTGCGATGGACTGGCAACCAGTTCAGGGTGTACCCCGCCTCTCGCCTGAAGCCAGCTGGGATAGGCTCCAGCATACCCGCCACCCTGATGAGGATAAGCGGCATAGAAAATGACACTTTTTTCCTACCGCCAGTGCTTCCTTGACAACGATAACAAACAATTCCGACAAACACGCTCGTCATATATAAAACAATAATTTATTTCTGCCATTTTACAGGATGTCAAATGATGATTCTAGCTAAGGATTTATCAGGATGTTATTCTCTTCAATACACGAAGGCCTAAGACAGAAAAAGTGACTATCACAACGTGTGCTTAAACAAACACAAATAAATGCCTTTTCCTAAAAGTAGGCACGTGCACTTTGATGACCTCTACGTTATGTAACAGCTGGTACATCGTTGTTGGGATTAACTTTGGGGACTCAGCACCATTTAAAGGAAATTCAAGTTGAAGGAGAACTGCACTTTTGGGGGGAATTTTGCACCATTATCAAAAATCCACTTTTCACTTTTCTGTGCATTCTAAACATAATAAAACAGCTAAAAAGACTCTTAACAAGAGGCACCTATATATATATAGCCTTCTGAAGAAAAAAGTGCTGCATTTACTTTGTTCTTATTATTAACATTATTACACCAAAGAACTACTTGACTGGCGTAGTGACACCTCGTCACACCACTTCGCTAGCGCTTAGCCTCACAATGCCTCAGGCCACTAGTGAAAGGCATTGCCACGTATTGGAGCAGCCATCACCTTTTTGAGTTAGGCGTAGCGTTCCTTTTCTTTGTTGCTATGTGAAATCAATGCGCCCAAAAAGAAAGTTCCGGTAATGCTTAAAATGCACATGTTATTATGAATGTATCTGGTACTACATGGTCACAGCATGGTGTCCCGTTAATGAGCGGACACTTTTTGATGTGTTTTTCGAAGGCACAGAAAAGAGAAAGACTAGACTAGTATTAGGGCATAAACAAAATAAAAATGTACAACGTTATTTTTCATAAATTTATTCTCAAAAGCTCGGATGATTGTTATAGTCCCATCGCCTCTATAAAGAAATGGGACTTTTTTGCCAGGGTCAAAGGTAATAATACGGCTTTTATTCTCCTAACATCACGACTTTTAACCTCCAAATCTTGGATTTTTTTATGCGGATGAGGGGCCAACTTGAAAAAAAGTGCAGATTTCCTTTTAAAACATGTATCTGCAGCAAGCATAAAAAAGTCCTTTTGGAAAGGATCACTTTCTAATATTATCTTGCAAAAACGCCAAGCAGAAAAAATACTGATAAAAGATATACAACAGAGTAACGACAACATCAGGTAACATAGTGTAAATGCTGGTTGTTTATGTATGGCACTTTTTTTCATACTTCCAATACAAAAGTATGTTTGTTATTGAAAAGAGCAAGCAACAAGGGCAGAAAAAGTTGGGTAAAGGTTTCCTACAGCCACCCCCACAACCACATCCAGTCAAATCAAAGCCGTCTTTCCCCAAGAGCAGTGGAAACTTTCCATAGAAGTCTTTTCCTTATTTCTTATTTACATTTTGCCACATTGAACGAAGCAGAAGTCCGGTAGTGTCCTATTTACACTTCTTCACCCTCCGCTCTCCACCCTCTGGTTGACCTGAGAGCAGGACTCAGACTGTGGTCACAGACAAGAGTGAGGTGTAAACCTTAGTACCGTCCGGTGACTTGGTACCGTGGGTCAGCAGTTCCTGGATGGTCATCCAGTTGTCAAATATTTTCTTATTTCTCTTTTTCATCATCTTTTTGTGGCTGAGTTCGATGATGTTGGGTTCTTTTTTGTCCTCCACGCTGACCTGCTCTTTCAGGCAATCGGCCCGACTTTGCTTCATGAACTCCCGGCGTTGCCGCTGCTCCTTTGAGCGGACGGCGTGCTGCTTCCGCTCCTCCTTGCTCCAGTACCGGCCCATCTTCATCTCGCTTATGGCGTCGTCGTCGGTAGTCATGCCGCTGCGCTCCTCGTGTATCCGGAGGGCGCGCTCCCTCAGAAGCTTGTCACGAACCGGCCGCTTGGTGATGTAGCGGGTGCCGTCACTTCGGATTTTCACCTTCCACTCCATCTTTGGGACCAGGTCATTGGGAGCGTCGGGGTCCCGGCACATGCTGACCAGGCTCATCTGGCTCTGGGCGTACTCTACGGCGGATTTCTGCTGGATCAGCTGCATGTAACTCTGGTAGTGCTGGGCGTGGGCGGGGATGTGGGCATGCTTGTAAGGCGAACGCGGCTGAGCAAAGCTCCGCCCGGCTTTGCTGGACTCTCCCGGTTTCCTCTCCTTGCTTTCTCCCTGTAGAGAATCCGCATCCTTTGAAACGGCTTTGCTCCGGCTGGGGCCACAAGCTTCCTGGGCCGGGGACAAGAGAGGTTTGAGCAACCCGCTGTTGGAGCCGGACGGCCCGGCTGGACCTTGGTTCTCTGGCCCACGACGCAGAGAGTTGTCTGGAGACAATTCCAAAGTCAGAGGAGTACTGCGGCAGCTTTCCCCGGTATTGTAGGCACTGGAGCTATCTTTGTCCGATTTTTCCGGCATCTCGGTGATATCCGACAGCTCGTGGCGGCGTGCATCTATGCTAGTGTTGTAGTTACGGAAGCCGCTGTTGTGGAGCATCCAGGATTCACGACACTGCTCCCTGAGGTGCTGCATCTTGTGGGCACGAACGATATTAAGGCACTCCATCTCGATGTTACGCAGCTCCTCATTGAGCAGCTCCAGATCTTTGTCCACTACCTCCTGGTCTTGACCCTCCGCCCCGCCTCCTTGGCAGTACAGGCTCTGAATTCCACCGTTTCTCATTTGGCATTTGAGCTCCAGCAGTTCTCTGAAACGCTCACACTCGTCCGCCGGGATGCCAAGAAAGTCGGTGTCGGCGTAGTCTGCGGAGATGAACGACTCGCCGCTGAAGGGTAGGTCGGTGCTTCCGAGGGTGTCCTGGCTGTAGGTCAGTTTTCTGTAGCTGCTCAGTGTGTTGGAGGATGTGGTCTGGTCATCAGCGAGGTTCTCCTGCTCGGAACTCTCGTCGTTGCGTGTGCTCTCATCCGTACGACCGACTCCGCTGTCCTTTTCGTGGTGATTGGAAAGAAGTGTGGCCGTGTCTGTGGTTCCTCCATCCTCCTCGTGCTTCTTCTGCACAAACAGACAACACACACGGCTCAAAAATCCCGTTGCACTGTAAAATATAATGAAATAACTTGTTGGTTGTCAGTCAAAACGACTGTATTAAGATAATATCCATTCTTCCGCTTTCTACCAGTAAGCAAGTTCACCAAGCTCCCAATCTCATTCCACTTAACGGAATCCTCCTTTAGCGCCCTCTGTCGGCGATAATGTTTCACTCCTTGGTTCAGTTTTCAATGAACATGTTTTTCAATGTTCATGCAAAAATAAAGGGTGTTGGTTTTCTCGAGATTAAAGAGCGACGAGATTTCTGATTGTCTTCCGTTATCGTCCGTTTACCGTTCAGAGTTTCATCCCTGCAACCCATCCATGGATTTTCTGTGCCGCACAAAATCCTGTGCTGCCTGACCATTTTTGAATCACATTGAAGTTCAAATGAGCTGATTACACAGCAGTAGATAAAACCGTACTTAGCGGATGGCCATCAGATAACGGAGATGCTACCCGCCCCCCTAAACTCGCTGCCCTTCATTAACGCGACAAACGATACTAATATCCGTCAAACACACATTGATGATGAGCTCAACGTCCCCCTCCTGGGAAAAACTCTCAACCTTGTTGTCCCGGTCGAAGCAAAGAAAGAGGAACCCAAATCTGTCAATTTCTCAGTATAATCAATATGTCACCATGACAGGCTACGTACCGCAATCGTTCCAAGTGGCCGTGATCAAACCGACCTTGATCCCCACGTCTTGGCCAACTGCAGACCAATACCCAACCTTGCATTTTTCTCCAAGAACCTAGAGAAAGTACCGCTAGTTGCACCATTTCCTTCAAAACAATCATCTCCTTGAGGTAGAATGGGAAGTAGATCTTTGGTTACCAGGCTCGTTTGTTATTGAACCATCTCCCCCGACCCAATCCGGGGGGACAGACACCCTCTCTTTATTTAAAAGTCCACCTAAAACCCACCTCCTTGCTGAAGCATACCGTTAGAACTGACCCCTGATACACTAATATGTCCTTTGGCCTAAGACTTCTGGCTTGATCTACCACGTATCCCTATATCACTTTTATATCTCAACCCAACCGGCCCCACAGATCCCGGGTTCTGTCCCAGGTATCTTCCCCAGAGGGAGTTTTTCCTTGTCTCCGATGCCAAGTGCTTGTGAGGTTTCAGTTGGCTCTCTGTGACCTTCATGTGTAAAGTGTTATTTGGCACTATAAAACTAAATTAAATTGAAAAAATAAACATGTTTAAAAAAAAAAAATCATTAATGATCGCTGCTTTGTGGTTACGGTATATGTAGTATTCTGGTCAATACAGTAGGCATCCGTTATGTTATGAGACATGCCGTTAAATTGCATTATCTTTTTGCCTTTTACACTGCATGGAGACTGGCAATTGAGTCAGGAGAGCCGAGCCGACATGCCACGGCTGATGAGAAATGAAAAAAAGGTTCTTCTCTCGTTCTGTGTGGAAGTGGTAAGCTTTTCTTTTCCTTGTCCTGTTTAGAATAAGTAAATTGGAGAGGCTAACTAGTTAGCTCAGTAGCTTGCTATGCAGTCCCTGCAGTGATCCCATAGAATGCATAATGCGATGTAAACAAAGAATAATAGGAGTGTAAATGTCTACAGGACTCTATCAATGTTAATATTTAGAAAGTCATGTTTTGTATGCTCTAAATGCAAAAACATTCCCTTTATTAATACTGAATCCTACTTTGGGGAAGTTGACCTATCACGGTCGGGCCTACAACTGATTAGCCGTGATAAACGAGGGACGGTTGTAGATGAAAGTACCACTTGAGTCTCTTCTACTCGACAAAAAAACCCATTTGAGTACCACTCCAAACAAATGATACGATGATTTCCCAAATAAAAATATGAGAGCTCTTCTAACACAAAAGTGTGCCGGTGAATACATAAATAATATCTTTTATGCACGTTTATTTGTTTCTAAGGCAGGTTTTTTGCGCTCTTTCATCTGTCAGATGAATAGAATATTCAATGGGTGAGCCACCAGCAGGGTTGGCTCATGCAAAGTCATTTATGTTTTAAAGCCGATTAATAATCGCTTCCTCCCACTCAGTGTGTGTGTATGTACAGTAGTGTGTATGCATGCATGCGTGTACAGCGTGTGTGTGCGGCCGCGTACCTGCTGCAGCATGCTGGCAGTGAACTGCATTGCCTGATGGTGCTGCTGCTCCAGCATGTCCATGTGGAGCTCATCCAGGAAGTCATTTCTGTCATCATCCATCCAGCCCTCATCCAGCTGTGGGGAGTCGATATGCTTTATGAGTTATGAATATTCGACGAAAACATAACTTTATCATCGGGTGTCAGACTTCAGTGCACTGAAATATTCAAACATGTATTTTTGGTGGCACCCATACGATCCAAGTTACCTGAATCTCCGGTCTGGCAAGCAGTAGAGAGATATTGTGGTTCCCCTCACTGGTGAGCAGCATAACTGCATCTTCACGGTTTTGGATCTCGATGCCATTGATCTGGATGACAGCATAGGAAATGTGAATATGCAATACTTTCTCAAAGAAATCTGTGTATCCTCGAGAGATACATCAATAAATCCAAAATGTGGATGTCAACGCATGGTAGAAACAGGAGAAAATGTTTTAACATAAGACATTTTTGTACATATAATATTCAAATATTTGATGACTAAGAACTAAAAAGCAACTGTTCCTGTAGATTTGTCCTTACCAAAATATCATGACATCACTACCATTAACAGAAATTGTTAATAGTAATAAAAATCGTTTGCACTTTTCAAACGTCGTAGCAATGCTGGCGTTTCATGCGGCTGATAAGGTTTGATGTGATGGAGGTCAATGTTGCATTTGACACATTTGGCAAAACGTCTTCCTCTGAAACAGTGAGAAGTCCCACGCAATCGACACCATGTTTGTTTCCAAGTGAGCTCAGAGAAGCTATAACAGCTTTATTCTTCTAGAATAACGTTATCAGATTTATCGGTACAGTGTCATAACTCCTCAGACCGACTAAACAGCCCGACTGTCACCAATTGTGTAAACATACAACAAAATTAGCTCGCACTCGTAAAGAAGGCTAAAAAAAACAAACACACACAAAAACAACACATTTAAAGCATAAAAGATGAAAACATCTTACCTGGACAATTTTATCACCTTCCCTAATTCTGCCATCTTTAGCGGCAATGCTGTTTGGGTCGATCTAGAATAAAAGCAAGAAACAATAACAAGGCATGAAGTACTTTTCAAGTTTCTCCCTTGTTTATTGCCGTTAATCGGTTCCAGGACTGACTGCGATGTATACAGTATATATATCTATACACATATACATATATACAGTATATACTGTATGTATGTATATATACATAATTACAGTATATACAATATATATACACATATACATATATACTGTATATATGTATATATACTAAATTACAGTATATATACATGTATACAGTATATACTGTATACATGTATATATACAGTAGGCACTCATTTTCATAGTTAGAGCAGAGAAAACCTGTTCATGACCTTCTAAATATGTTTTATTACCATTATTAGAGCCTTAGTTTATTACAGCCTAACACCCCTATAGTCACCCTTATACGCCTAATATTATTTGTTTACACCAAATTGCGCAACAGTGCTACGGGATCACTGCAAGGACATAAAAGACCGCCATAGCCTGTAGCTAGCTGCCGAGCTAACGAGTTAGCCTCCCATTTATTAGTTGTTAACCTAAGAAAGGGTTTCAAATCGAGTGGGGAGGACGGACAAAGTATGAAGTTAAAAACCTTTTTTCGTGTCGGACATGCTGCGGCTGACTTCATGCGCTGTAAGGTACTGTCACATCAATGTTTAAAAATAAAATGAAAACAAAAACATTAGTGATACCTACCGACCAGAATTCTAAATTTAACGTGTATTTCAAGATACCGTATATGCATATATACAATATATGGTTTTACCGAATAATAGGCCATAGTCAGCCATCAAACAGCGACCATCAATTAATTAATTAATGTGACAGTCAATTAATTAAGGCATGAAGTAATTAATTCAGGCAATTAATTAATGCTTGAATTAATTAATTGATGCATTAATTGGGCAACTGCAAATTGTACTGTGTTGCAGTGGACACCTTCTACTACTTGTGAGTTCAACGCCAACCCTGCTCTTGGGGAAAACCCGTTTTTCTGGGGATTTGTCCTTCCTTTCATCGCACAACATCTCCTGCCTGATGGCAGAAGCTCACTTGGGCGTGTAGGTTGCTGTGAAAGGAAGCGGTTGCTTTTCCATCGCTTTTCTGCAAAGTCGTTCCAAAGCTCAAAGGTTGAATCGAGGCAGCCGGACTGTTCTGGTTTGTCGCCTTCTTCACCTCAGTCAAGAGTCCAGTTGCCTCGCTTCATTCAGCCGTTGTGGATGACCCAGAACCGGACGACTGAGAATCTACACGGACGGGTTTTGATCGAGATTGTCAGAATACCTCGCTAATATAGATCCCAGCTTCATCCTCATCGTCAGTCCTGTAACAGATGGTCAGGCCGAGCTTCTCCTGGGTGTTGGCTCGGTACAGATCCACCTCCTGTTCAGACACATTCATGTTAACCGGGCACAGAAGTCAGATACTTTTTTTTAGGAAGAAAATTGCTGTATTTGTTTTGCGTGTGAGTCTGCAAGGCTGACTCTGAAATGAGATCCCATCGCAAGAGTGACATATCAGTCACTGCAATTAATCTTGCAGCTGGACACTGAGCAGCTATCGGCTTATTAAGAGGCCCGCTGACAGAATGAGAAATGATGCAGCGAACAGCGGGCGGACGTGGTCCTGCTTCCACTTGTCAACACCTGAAATCTCCTAGACACAGGTACAGATAGCGGCTGTCTTGTTTGGGGATCGGATAAGCCATTGTGAGGAGATAAACACACAAAAGTGGGTCAAAGATCCGAGCTGTGCCCTCTCCTAAAGAGTCACATTAGCAAGTATGTGCATTTATTTACCTATGCATTGAGAAATATCAACAAAAATGTATTTTCTCCTCGATATATTATAAAAGGGCTTGTTTATATACATTGCAAGTGTATCGGTAATCGTACAATATTGCACTTGGAATGTACTGTGTTGCAGTCNTTCTCCTCGATATATTATAAAAGGGCTTGTTTATATACATTGCAAGTGTATCGGTAATCGTACAATATTGCACTTGGAATGTACTGTGTTGCAGTCTTATTTAATGTAAACAATTATAACAATCCAATAAAGTGAAACTCATTGAAAATAACTCATGCTTGCATCTGCTGATCCCACTGCAGTAATGCCTGCTTTATCCCAGTAAATTGGCTCCGTGAAAAGTATTAGTAAATCAAATATTTTCATAGTTAAGTAAACCTGTGGACAACCTTCTATATATGTGTTTTAACATTACTAAAGCCTTGTAGACATGAAATAACACCCCTATATTCACCCATACACTCGCACTAGCAGACATACTAAGACAGTTAAGACATAAATAAGACACAATGTAGCCTCCTTAGCATCGGGAGAGTTCCTTGTTCCTCGTTTTTTCTACTGCCGGTTACTGGAGAGTACTTCTATTGTCCTATCAGTGTAATATTATTGAAAACGACACATCATCACGTCTTGGGAATTACTCATATGTGCATTTTAGTTGATTTAGCCAGTCCTGTGCTTGAAAACGCTTAATTTCATATAAATATGTAAGATTTGGTGAAATATGCATGAATACTGCATAATACAGTGTTTCTCGGTTTTGATATGCAAACCGTGCAACTGCATATTTTCCGGGTGACGTTGAAAATGCATGCAAGTATTTGACCCTTTTCCCAGGAACACAATTTCTTATGCTAAAAATGGATTTGGTTCACTTTTGGCTCGGGTCTAAAGTCGGAAAAACTAAACTGGATGAAAACGTAGCAGAATTATAGAATGTTTATCGTAGCCGAGCCGATTCCAACTGGAGAAACACTACAACTGTTGGCCTTCTATACGAGTGTGGCCTGGCTGGTCCCCTCACGAGCCAGCCGTGGCTATTATTCATTCCTGGGGGTGGGTGGAGAGCCTGTGACCCCGCAGCTACATTACGGGCTCATCCCGGCCTTGTTAACGTGCATCAGCAGATTCATCAATACCGCCATCTGATTATACGCCATCCACCTCTCGGAAGATTTATTAGGCCCTGTCACTAATAGGTGATGACGTCGCCATTTTGCATCTGCTGGCGCAAACCAGCGACTTGACTCCTATCAGGACTACGTATCAGGGTCTGTATTAGGAAGAGAGGCCATCAATAAGTAGGATGCATTGGGCCATAGACTGGAGACACAAAGGCGAGCCGGGGTCTTGACGGGACCACAACGCAGTTGTTCGGAAAACACGGTTCTTACCTCATATTCCAGCTCTTCGCGTTCTATGTCCTGATTGATGCCATCCAGGAAATCATTGGGGTCAAAGTATTCATTCCTAGGAGGACGCCTGAGTAAAGAAAAGAAAAAAAAATACATTTTGAATGAAAAACATGTCATAAATGTATTCAAATTTGGGCCAAGACAGGGAGTCAACGTAAGATACCGCACTTGAATCAAAACTGCAGAGCGACCTGGAAGCTAATCACGAATTAACATGCTCAGTTATTAATTTGACGAGAAAATCAATTAGGAGTTCATAGTAATCCCTTCGAGGCAAACGCTGGCCATGAGTGCAAAAATGCAGCCAGACTCTTTATGCTTAAGGACCGGATGCAGAAGGGAATATGCAAATTCACGCTCCATTTAATTTGCCCGTGTGCCCGGGGGGAGTCGTCCACTCCAGTCAAAGGTACGCGTTCCCATCAAGGCGCAAAGCCATCCTGTGTGATCGCGGCACCGTGGGCTGGGGGAGAAGATAAGGTGTCACGCTCCCAATTAATCCGTCTGTGTTTGAGTGCTAAGTGACTTTTTCAACGTAGCACGGTCACGTAATGGAACTAAAAGGATAATTTCATGTTAGTCTATTCCAGGGGTCTCAAACCTGGGCCACGGAGGGCCGAGACCCTGCAGGTTTTCTTTCCCCACAGCAGGTGAATTTAATGATCATCACCTCTTTCGGTTTGAGGGAAGGAGCTCATCAATTAGAGCACCTGAGGTTGAGACCCCTCGTCTATCCCATGCTAGAATGGCATTCTTTATGACTGGATGCAACTGTTCACTGATCCGACACCGTGTGGACGCAAAAAATAAAAATTTAGTCATGGTCACAACGTATGAACACGAAAACATTCCCGGGATTTATTTTTTTCGTTTGACGATTTGAAAAAAAACTGCGTCCGCACTACGTCAGATTCGTAAACAGCTGCGTCCAGACGGGAACGGATGACTGGGTGAAAACGATGTAAGATCCCGTGTGCGGCGCTGTCAACAGTCACAGCCGGAACCACTTCCGGTCACGATGTTGTCGTGTTCGTAAAAAAACTGCAATTTCAGGCGGTCTACACGGAAAAATATTTCCACATTGAAAGCTGTTTAAAAAAAAATCCAGTTTCAAGGCACCCAGGACCCCGTTTCTGTGTGAATACTTTCCGTTCTGACATCAACAGCCCCTCTCAGTTTTGCAAGTCTCAAATCTTTATTCCCAAGTCTCGAGTCGTGTCTCAAGTAAAAATGTCAAAGTCCAAGTCAATTCTCAAGACAGTTTAAGTCAAGTCCAAATTCATAGTCACAGACATTGGTTAGTGTCTCCTAAAGAATTGGAACAATGTAACAATCTATGAAATTTCACCAAAACAATGGAATTGTTTTGTTTTATAACAAAAGAAGACCAGGTCTTAGTCACAGCAAAAAGAGTGCTGACGTACGACCGAGGACTGAGTAAATAGTCTGTTTTGTGGTAGACTATTATTAGTCCAAAAATACGGAAATACAAATGATATGTAGTATTCTGGTCACTAGGTGGCAGTACTGACACCAAACATTAATGGGAAATGACCTTACATTGAATGACCTTAACACTTTGGGAAGTCATGAAGTTCCCATGACATATCCGACATGGAGTGTCTATCAAAAGCTATCCGCCAATTCGGTGTGGAAGTGGTATGTTTGTGGCTTCTTAGGTTTAGAAGAAATGAATTTGAATTTGCTATCTATCTCGACAGTTCTCTAGCTTGCTAGATAGCGGCCGTCTCAAGTCCCTGCAGCATAATAGTTGCTCGAGGTGGCGTAAACAATGAATAATGCTGGTGTGACGGTGACTATAGGAGTGTTATTTCATGTCCTCAGGGGTTTAATAATGTTAAAAAAACGTATTGAGCAAGTCATAAACAGGTTTTCTGTGCTACAAAAACTACAAAAATATTTCTTTTATTAATACTAACTCCTGTACCGCTGATTTTCATCTATGGCCGTTGGGTCTGGAACCAATTAACCACTATATTGTATGATATACAACTATACTTTGAATGGGGACACACTGCACCGAAAATTGCTAATTTCAAGTCATCAGACTTAAAGTCAGAGTCAGGTCCCGAAGCAAGAGCTGATGTCCAAGTCGAGTTTCAAGTCTTTCTGCCATGTTGGTGACTCGGTCTCTGTAACGAATGGGACACTATAGACAGATTCCAGTCAGAGAATCCTTTACTTTTTTTATTATGCGTGATTATGGTTTATTAGTCTATTGAACAATAACTCAGTGTCAGCTTCCTTTCTTCCTCAGTGTACCCCTGTGCTGATGAGGCCAAAACCGAGGTTCCACTGCATGAATGAACAATACAAGATAAATTTTTTTAAAAGGGTAGGTACTAACTCCTCTGGAAGCAGGTATTCCTCAAGCACTGCCATGGAGGGTGAAGGCGGAGGCAGCTTGGCAAGGGGCATAATGTGTTGGAGGGTGATTTCTGTCTGGGTGCTGGTATCTGACAACTGGGTGTCACTGGTAGGGGTGACCACTTTAGGCAGTGGGCCCCGGCGCAAAACTTGCACCATAATGGGATCCTTGGCAGTGCGGAAGGCCTCCACAGCTTGGTCATGAGTTGCTTTTGACAGGTCTTTGCCATTAACCTGGGGAAAAAAATAACATTTGTTAGGAAAAATTCTACAAGGTACACATGATTTCTATGGTAGTCATCATCCACAATGAAGGTCTGGTGATTTGTGGTGCCGTAAATGGGTTTTGCTCAAAATACCTTGAAACACATTTCCAATCAAAGTCTTAAAATCATACATATAGACAAATATCTAACCTCTCGTCGCAAACTCTCGATTTTGTGCCATGCATAAATCTCAGAGAGGCTCACAGCAGGGATGTGGACCACCACTCTAATAACGCAATAGTCTGATGTCAAATGAATGTGTAATATTTTGCACCCTAGAACCAGGAACTTTACCCCAAAACTATAAGCGTTGGATGGCCCTGGGTCCGTACTTTCTAAGTCATCATTCCAGAAGAATGAGTTAAGATTGCAGGTTGGTGGCAATTCTTGGTGGTTGCTTGTATCTGAGGTAGAATTCCGGAGACTAAGTCATTAGGTCAATGGCAAAAATGTGAATACATTGAATGGCAGGTAATGTTTTTAGTAATTTGCTGTGTAAGGGCAAAACACATCGGGCTGCCTTTTAGTTCCAGGGAATATAATTACCAACACCAAAAGGTTCCTGGACATTTGGTGGTAAAGATGCTCATGTGTATCCTATGATAGTCTAACAAGCAGTCAGGGGTGTACCCTGTACTCTTGCCCAAGGTCAGTTGCCCAGCTCACCCATGACCCTGGCTAGCAGGGTGTTGTGTAGGGTGGAGGTTGCAGATCTATTTACAATAGGGTTCAATATAATAGCAGTCTAATGGGACAAACCAGACGAATCACTATTATTAGTATATTCTTAATGCTACATGGTAAACAGTAGGTGCGGTAGATTCTCAGAAAAAAAATCCAGCATTCATGATATGCACGCTCTTAAGGCCGTGCAATTTGGCAAATAGTTGAAAGGGGTGCTGGGACAAGCTCCAGATCAGATTGAATCTCTTTTACTTAAATGTATTTATTTTTGTTGCATTTTCGTATTTTTTCCCGTGCGTGAGGTATTCCTGCCATGCAACTGAAGACGCACGATCAGCTTTGTTGCAAGCCATTCAGTGTGTCGTGTATCCTGAGTGACAAGGTTGTATTTGAATAATTGCTATTTCTGCAGTGACAGCTGCACATCAGAATTGAAGAGGTAGAACAAATACAGCAGGGAAAAAGAGGGAGCTTCTTGCAGAAACCGGAGAGTATGTAACAACTAACAGCCAGCACAGATTAGTTCTAATCCTGACCTTGATGGGTAAATGGATCATCTCAGTGGACTCAAAATTCCAATTTGTGTACATTGCCAAAATACTTACAAACAATATACATTCTGTATGATGAATAATCAGCTAGCAAGGTTTCAGACTGTTATTCAAATACAAAAAAATTGAAAAACAACCGGTAAACAAAAGAAACAATGACTGATTTAGATTGTTGTTCTTCTAGTCAATTGGCAATAAACCATCCTCTAAATCAGACCAGACGCCCAATCCTCATTTGTGCTCCCCAGCAAGCCGTGATGTTGCACATCAGCTGAGGAATACGAGCTCTTTTGTGCTTTCTTCCCTCTGCATGCTGTCTCCAGCAGTCGAACCTGGTTGCCAGGAATCCTTGAGTTACTTGAAGGCAGTGAACCAGAGACAAAGCCTTTAGCCCCCTTCTTCTGTTGAGCCTGGAGCATTCTGCTTCAGTGCTCTCAATGGGGGGACTCTCCTCCCAGCTGTGAAGGGGGTCCCACGGCCTCTATTCACTACCCTCACCTCTGACACAGAACGGTCCTTTGCGGCACACTGGGAAAAAACACACAACCCTCCTCTAACACAATACACACTGCCTCATCACCGGAGGGATGTCTAAATGTGCTATGGTGACCTTGGTTAAAGTTGAAGTACAGTTGTTTGAATATATTTACCAGTAAAAAGCTGCCATGGTCCAATGTAAAGTAACTTCTTCATCTAAGGCCGGATTTGCCTCATTGATGCAACTGAGCAGTTGTCCATGTTGACCTAGCGACCCATGACTGTCTTGCAGAAATGACTCTGGTGCTTCAACCTCTGGTGCTTCCTCTGAAAGAGGTCTCTGTTAAATCATTTTAATGACAAGACAGCAGCCTGGTCCTACTTTAAGGCATACAAACTCATTCCAAATCACGTTTGTCCACTTTTCTTTCTTGTTCTTGTTTCTTTGTTGGTGCCGGGTGAGGAATTTACACAGCAGTGGTGTTGTAATTCATCGCCAGTAGACCGGTATTCCCATGTAACATATCTGTATCCCTATGCAACAGACCTGTATCCCCAGGTAACAGACCCATATGAAGATCAAAACTGACCTGCATCCCTTTGAAATAGGCCAGAATTTGCACTTAACACTGCTCTTTACCAGTGACACAGATCAGTGATTCAATGTAACAGACCGGTATCCCCAATTAACAGACCCAAATGGAGATAAAACCGGCGTGTATTACTTTGAAATAGGCAGAATCTGCATGTCACAAACCTGTATACTTAGTGGTAGAGATCTGAATCGTCGACTGGACTGGGTAGTAGAGTTGCGGAAGATTCGCCTCTATTCGCAGAGGATTCCTTAGCCAGAGTCTTCAGTAAGAGACGTTTCTTAGACTTCTCTCTGGTAAGAGCAGTCTCTAACAGACTATATGCAGATAAACAGACCTTCCTCGCAACCCGGAGACCAGAATCCCCCCAACAGATCAGTATCCATACGTAACAACATCAGATCCTCAATGCATGACATATTTCTGAATCTGTACATAACACAGCTGTATACCAGTATCTCGAGATAACTTGTATACTCATAGAAAAGACATGTATCCCAATGAAACATGTAACAGACCTGGATCCACGGACCCATATGCAGATAAAACAGACTTTCCCTGAGACCGGCAGACCGGTATTCCAATGTAACACTACTGGTTCCTCGATGTAACAATCATGTAACATGCAGACCGGTATCCCAATGTAACACTACTGGTTCCTCGATGTAACAATCATGTAACATGCACCATGCTTGTATCCTTATGATACAGAACTGTATCCCTACGCATTTTACCCGTGTATCCATTTAACAGCATCCCTAACAGACCTACGTCTGTGTAAAACAAGTGCATGCCTTCCTTGTCTACGCCAGACCTGTATTGAAAATGATTCCTTGTCTGCCCTCGGGACAGACAGACTGGATTCTTGTAGAGAATCATAATGAGGACGGCAGGAGTGACTTGTACTGCAACGGAGAGGATAATACTATCGACATACTGTATTTTACAACAAGGTATTAGCTCATAGTCTTTTAATGACACCATTAAAAAGGGTTTTGGGGAAGAGAACCAAAATGCCGCCCAGCAAAATAGAGCATTTCATATTCAGGAGAAAACCCTGGGAATTTCACCCTTTAGGTGAACATTTTAAAGAAGAGCTAAACGCCTTCCACCGCTTTCTGAGCAAACTTCTTAAGACGTTTTCTTCAAAGTCTGCCTTTCAGAACAGTCCTGGGGAGGGAAGACGTGATGGAGAGCGTGCAGGCTTATTTTGGGAACTTTTTGCACTATTTGAGTGGCAGCCTGAATGTGGGTCTCCTTGCTTGAAAAACACTGTTATCCCCCTTTTATTTCAAATTACAGCGCACACAAGACTAACATTACCGGACCGGTCACTTATATCTCATCGTGTTTGTGGATACCTTTAAATCTGTACAAATGCTTCTTTGACAGCAAAGACGGTACAGCAGTCTTTTGAGGATCTCAGCATGGATTACAAGACGGCTGCAAGATACTTGAGATTGCTCAAAGACACGTCTGATCGGATTTAGGCGTGGGACGGTGGAACAATTACAAAATCATTTTGTTTTTTGCGCGCCAAGGTATGTTCTTCGTTTGACAGTTTCTGAGTGAGGAATTGTGCGAGACAACATCACATTTAAAGGGGCGTGTTATGCAATTACATCACATCGCTTTTACACGGCTCTAAACTATCCAACCGCCTGTGACAGAAGAAATAAATACAAATAAATTGATATCCACCAACTGGAGATGGCAAATGCAACCGGCAGAGACAACCCCTGCCAACTCAAAGGTTTGGTTCCCGCCACAGATTTTCAGGAGACTCGACCCACTGAGTCACTCCTGTGTTTTGGGTCGTTGTCAGCTGGAAGATCGATCCACGACCCATTTTCAGTCTTCTGGCTGAGGCCAGGAGGTTCCCATCCAGGTTTCTACAATACATGGTCAATTAGGGCCCTATGAACGGACTTGCGGAATCGGTCGATAAAAACAGAATCTACTGTTGAACGTGAAATCTCGCAGAAATTGATGCTGTCATCACGAGGAGACGGAACATTGATCTCGGGAAGTATTTCCTCCGCGGACCGCTCAATCGTGGCAGAATCTCATAACCAACACTAACCCGTCACCTCTCTAATTAAACATGCTGAGAGGGCGACCTCAAACACTGACAGAAGTTGGCAAAATCCTAATCCTCTCCCTGAGCTTGAATGGAAGCTAGCAAGGTCAGCTAAGTTTAGCAGAGCATGCTAGTGCGGCTGTGTGTGTGACTCAGGCTGTATGAGTGTGTTCACACCGTCCTGTCTTACCGCTTGATAATGCAAACGAGCACTTTACAATGCCTGCTGACCTTGTGCAAGTTCTGAGTGAAATGAGGATGACAGGCACGTTTATTCTTATTCTACACTTGCGGCCTTCAAAATAAGAACACTGTCCATCACATACAGTAATTGTGTTGTATTGTGAAAACATTGGTTGCGTTCCTTAACCTCAAGCCCAGTCATCACATATTGTGGCCAATGATGTGTTGCATCAGTACCTTCTTGCATTTAATGAACATACATTTTCTTCATTGTCACAGAAGTGTGACGGGTAAAAAGCAATTCAAAACATTAAAACGGAATTTGGGAAAAAATAAAGTGGATTTGATAGGGCCCTACTCAATTCGGGGAAGTCTTCCTGGACCCCTTAATTACTGTACCTGTTTTCTTGTCCATGTGGTGAAATCTTGCATCCTGCTTAAGTCGTAACCAAATAAGCCAAATGCCTGCTTTTTTTTTTGGTTTGAGGAGAATGCAGCCATGGGGACCATGAAGGAGTATCCACCAAACACTAGACGTCATTTGGACATTGTTTTTTGGGGGCTGAATCTGGCGCAGAAATAGACGTTAAAAATTTGGTCGACTGATTTGGTCCAAATATAGTCCCCCCAAAAAAGCTTTTTAAGCAAGTTTAGGAAAGGGAAAGGGACGTCTTCATAGAGAGTCATCTTACGTTTCACTTCTCAACCAAATATATACGTTGTTTCAAAGTACGGTCTTCGTTTTGTGCTGGGTGGTTAAGGTCTGGACACACATGGAGGGT
Source organism: Oostethus manadensis (assembly GCA_024372805.1). Taxonomy (NCBI): domain Eukaryota; kingdom Metazoa; phylum Chordata; class Actinopteri; order Syngnathiformes; family Syngnathidae; genus Oostethus; species Oostethus manadensis. The sequence goes on from QODF01000039.1 coordinate 1,921,562, forward strand.
GTACAAAATATCCGATCGTGCGTAATTACGTACAGTATGTGGGGTGCACATGTGGGGCACGACACTCTTAGGGGTCCGCAAGTATGCCAACAGCAACAAAATGTGACACACGCTGGGCCATATGGACGCCGCATGAAGTTTGTTTTGCAACCTGAACAAAACATAAAGCTCCGTAGAGTTGACTTGACCGGTTTCGTCAAACCATCGGTCTGCAGCCAATCTACGACTCGAAATAGTTTCTTCTGTTTTTTTGCACATAGACCGGCCGTAGGAGCACGTCGATTGGTTGAGACCTAGGCTTCAGAGCACCGCCATTGTTGTCTTTCTCACTATGATTCTTGCTCATGCTCCATTACCCCATTCCAGCTCTGACCCGGCCAACAATCTTGTCTTCAAGTCTTTAATACACAAAGTCATTTGTGTGCCAAATGGCCATGCCCCCAGAACCACCCTGGTCTCGGCTTAGGGGGTACCGTTTGTGCACCCCGTTAGGGCAAACATTAAACATTTCCCTTCGAGGGAATCAAAGTGAATAATCGGAAGAATAAAAAAATCTTGTTAATAATAATAAATGCAATGACTCAATATGCATGCAAATGTTATTCCGTAATTTAGATTAGTTTGCCTCTGCGGGGTTGGTGGCTGATTTTATGTCTCCGTTGGGACTGTGATATTTTCTGTCATTTGCTTTGGAACCAACATTATGTAGACCCAGTCCTGCTCCCCCTGGCAGAAGCCACCTGCTCCAGTATCTAACAGATGTGACGGCACACCAGTGCTGATCTGAGCCGTTATGAAAACCCCACAGTGTCAGGCTTCAGTAGCTGCACTCGGGGGCTCGGGATCCCCTCTTTGTCACTCGACACCCTCGGCGTCAAGCCTCATTACAGAGCTGCATCCATCGGAGAGTCGTGTGGGTTTTAGTAACCGCTTTGATGACAGCGGTGTCTGACGGTGGGGCTAGAGGTGGCAGATGGCTGACTGTGTTAAACACAAATGTCTCCATCTCAATTGCCAAGATATCAAACTGAGATTGTCTGGCAAAACGACTGGTTGGTTTCTTGAGCTAAGCGAGACATCTTTGTAGCCTTCGCTCAGGAATATGGATAATGAGGCACTGGCACCTGGGGAGCTTCAAAGGCGAAGCTTCATACGCTCAGCAGATCAGTTGATTCTGCTTAAAACGATGTTCCTTGACAGGGAAGTCGGGTTGGGAGGAGGTGATGAGTAGGTGGAGAAGTAGACGGGGGGGACTGACGAAATAAGAAGGACTTAGCCTACAAACAATAGTCCGGATCACTGAAGTGTGAGTCAGAGCCCCAATGGTCATCTTCTGCTGAGGGCTCTAATTAGGCCCTGGGTCCTCCGTGAGCCACAGCACGGCGCCACGGCCATCGCGGGGTGCTTTTGGAGAGATTAAATGCACTTGGACTGTCAAACTGAGTTTCCAAGCCTGTACCAGAAAGTCGCTGACTTGCCAAACTTGCGTCTCTGCATGGTGCTTACCGTTTGCTTTCAAGAGCGCACCGAGGGCTTCCCTGCTGCCAGAAGGGTCAAGTTCAGAAGGAGCCCCGTGGCTGACAAAGCTCTGCTTTTTAATGGTCTTTATGTAAAGGAAAAACAACTCTCTTGAACGCCGTGTTTGCTGGCTTGAACAGATCTTAACCAGGTCTGGACAAAAAAAATATCTGCCCGTGTGGAACATATTCACCTGTCACCTGTCCTATACCACACTTTGGCCAATCCGAAGCCTGAAAAAGGCCGCCACAGCTGGTGGACTTGACCAGTATAACGCCCATGTTCATCAATGTAGTGACATATTGATTGATATTGAACGGTCCTAACCTCAACGGTCACTTAAAGAGAGCCCAGGAAGCACCCAAAAGCCCAGTTTTTAAGGACAAAAAATACCTCGGAGTAAGTTTGGACCGAAGGCCAAAAGCCTTAGAAAAACATGCAAAGTTAAAAGAGTTGCGGAAAATCCAATACATGAAGTTATTAGAGCTTTTTTGATTTGATCAAGACCGTGTGCCCGGGGCGAGGATTTTGGCACGACTACAGAACCTAAGACAAGACACCTCATTAAACATAATCAGACTGCAGATAAAACTTTTTACAGACCAAACGCATTAAAGAATGCATAATCATTTAGCGTTCTTGGTGCGTGCACTGTTATGCTATTCATTCCAAGACGCCATTTTTCTCCCACAGCGCCCCGGAAAGAACTCAATAATCCTCTCTGCTACTGTCTAAGGTTTGACAGGTGACGGGCCTGTCGAATGGCTGTAACCTGACCTCCGTAAAGAACGGGAGCGCTAATAAAGAACTGCATGACATGAATAATGAGCCAATTCTGGATTATTGGCTGGGCGAATTCCATCGTGACCCATGAAGAGTCACAACAAAGGCAGGTTTTGCTGTTTTTGCTGACCAGTTGTGGGTGGAGGTTCATAATTCATTTACTATAGCGCCGTCCTTTTTTGGGGACGCGTCAGGCGCCACTTTCCTCAGCAGCTGTTTGCCGACAGAAACAAGAACCCCTTTTCAGTCCCTGAACCCCCCGCTTTTTCGGAGAGAGCTCGATCATTACATTCACTTAACGCAGCCGCTACCCCAGGACCTAAATTAGGATGTCATTTGGTGTGATGGGATGAAAATGCTTGGTTGGAGTCCATTAGGGATGAAAAGCAGGGGGGGGAGGGATGCCAAAGTGTAACAGGAAGTGCCAAACCGCCCGTCACAGCATCATATGTCGTGACGCCGAGACAAGTCGGTGTTTTCACTCCGTAGACCACACTGGCACTCCAAGCCAAACACCCGCATGGAACACAAGCTCTTCATTCAAGTCGGCAAAGGAAACAAGACCGTAAATGAGAAGTCATTTCGAGGGCTTATAATACATTATCTTGTCTTTGGAATGGCTTAATTTGGGGAGCAAATGCAGTTAGTAAAATATCAGATATTCATACTGGAAATTTCAGCAGAACTGACCGGCAATGATAATAACGACATCCCTCATTATGCACATTTAAACAACTCTTTGCCTAAATTAAGCATATGCAAGAGAAACAGTGAATATGAAAGTGCAAGTGAAACAGTGCAGTGTGTACTTCAACAGGAAGTACACAACAGGATGCAAACACAGAACTAAGAAACGATCCCAATGCTAATGGGTGAGTCTAGATTATGTCTACTTTTCTCTTATTATGTCAACGATATTGGGGAATCTGAGTGTAGGTGTGACTATAGGGGTGTTATTTCATGTCTGGAGGGCTCTAATAATGTAACAGGTAATGTAGTCGTGTAGCCTCTAACTGTAAAAATATTCCATTTTAGAGAAAACCACGATAAATGAGGGATTATTGAATTTATTTAGGTATACTGTTTTAAAAGGAACCCGTGACCCTAATGAGGATAAGCGGTATAGAGAATGAGTGCGTGAATGATATTAAAAGGAAGCACATCACGCTGATAGGTCAATATTGTTATGATTATTATGAAAAATCCAATCACCCTTCGCCGGCATGCAAATTTGCAGATTTTTGACAGTGTTTTGATCATTTCACCCCTTTTTCATTAAATTATTTCATTAAGTAATTATGTTGACTTGTTCTTACTTTCAGGAAAAATGCATGTTTAGTGTGCTTCCAGTCGCCATCATTAAACCGTTAATTGTTAGCAAAGCCATCTCATTTGCCCGAGCTTGCTGACCATTTATAATTATGTAGTCACGAGTTCCATAACACCGGCGAAGCACGTCATTGTGGCAATTAGGTTGCACGGGACCCTTACTCACACATCACAAACCACACGTGCGGGACTCACATGGTAACCGTACCAATCAAAATAAACGCATGTGCACGCAAACCAACAGTAGCTTTTATAAGCCGCAAGGCATGCTGGGAGGCCGAGGCACAGGAAAAGTAGGCATGTACTGTATTTTAACAAGTGCCTTTAAGGGGTTTAATAAATGTAACCAATCGAATTAGAACATCACTTACTAAGACACTAATTAGGAGTGTTCTAACTAAGAGACCTGTTCACGGTTCCTGCCTTGCCTGTTTTGCTTTCTTTGCTGGCTGAAAATGTGCAAAACAAGCAGTAAGGGGCGTTAAATATAAACTTAAGCAAAAGTCGGACGGGGGTTAAAGGAGAAAGCTCAGAGTCAGCGTTCGGGTGACAATGAGGAGGTGGGCGGCGCTCGCACAGATACCAGCAGACACATTGACGGAGCTGTCCCCTCTTCATCACCCTCTCCCTTTAAGCAAAGCGCGCCACCTCGCAATGACCCCGGCGGCCGGAGTTCAGGCTGCTCAGCTGCACGAGCCCCGGCCGCCGACAACAAATCCACTTTATTCCCGCGCAGCAACAAGCACCAGTCCCGCAGCCGGCTGGTGTCAAGGCAAAAAAAAAAGTTTGGTTACAGTACCTGGCAGACTTCATAGAGAAGGTTAAAATGCTCCTCGGGCTTCTGGGGGGCACAGAAGCTGCATCCCATGGTGGAGGAGGTCACACCGTGCAGGCTCCCCCTGCGGCCGCTCGGGCAGTAAGAGTCAAGAAGCAGACCTCTTCCTCTCCCTGGAATGATTCCCTCTTTGGCCGACAACACCGGACTCCCCCAGCTTGTGTCCTTCAGTGTAAAACACCCCCTCCCCGCCTCCTCACTTCACATGCTCCCTCTCGCCAAGCCCTGTGCTGAAGTACTGGTGGCCACCCGAGCCCGAGCGGTGCTTTATACACCCCCTCATGTTTATTCAACAGCCCCTCATTGATTATTCATGAGAGGGGGCTAACCCATGGATTGTGTTACCGTGGGGATAACATCCTGTCATTCAAGCGGGTGACGTCCTAATTAATGTATATCATAAGGAGTTTATGCATAACATGACTTGGCTATGAAGCTGTTTCAGCAGCGCCTGAAGGTACTGCGATCTAAACCCCTTGTGCACGGTTTGAACAAGAACGAGCAAATGGAGCTCAGTTTTGTCAGAAACAAATGATTTACCAATGCAGTTTGCAGTGGTGTGCCGCTGCAGTACACAGCGTCGTACTGAGTGAAGTTTCTTCTGGTTCGCTATCATAGCTATATGCAGTAATTCATATACAGTACATAAAGTAGGGACGCCCCAGTCCACATTTTTTGGCATCCGGTCCGGTGCAGCATGCTGGGTAAGCGTTTGGAGTCAAGTGCGTAGAATAAGAAAGTAGCAAGTGGAAGGTCTAGTCAAAGGAGTGATGCTCCGTGTCGACATGCAAATAAACGGCCAACTGAATTACAGCCATCCTGACGTGCAATTATTCATCCAGCATTACTTTTAGGGAAGGACTAATCAATTGACATGGTATGCCGTTCCATTTGTGGTGTGATTTTGAACAACCAGTGGTGAGAGCGGCACTTCCCGTGCGAGCTCCCAGCACCATGACAGAGGAGTCCGGGCACAGCAAAGGAAGTCAAAAACTGTAGCCGTGAGCCCAACATCCAGCGTCCAAAGTGAAACTAACTAACATTTACCGCACCTACTACATTGTGTGGCCCAGAGTTACGGCAACTGGATCAGCCCGATCTTTTTCGATCTTCAAAATACAGCTGTTCGGGAGCCGGTACCGATCCTGAAGATCGGATCAGCACTTCTCTAACATATAGTAAATCAGTACGAGTACACCCGTCACATATCTGCAAATACCAAATTATATCTACTACTCTAAAGAAACAACTGAGTTCTATGCCACGAAGTTCCACGCTGAACGTCCATGAGAGACTGTAAGGACCAAATTTAACACATCACATCTGAGGCGGGTTACATGTCTCCCGGCAGAAAAAAAATGTCTGACTGGGCCTAAATAGTACAACTTAACATAAGGGTGCACAGTAGTCGGGTCTGGGAACCAGTTCACCGCAATGTGTAGTGAATAGGATTTAATACTATTAAATGAAATATTAAATATTTTACAGTAGGAACTTCAATGTCTGACAGGAAGTGTCGACGAGGATTCAGAGTTGAGTTTTGGCTGTTTACATAACAAATACAAATGAAACATTTGCGTAATTATGCATTTGAGTTACTAATAAAAACTGGCCTCGGTCATTAATAAATGAATTGATTAACTGCAATGGAGCCCAGCAGTGCATATTCTTTGGACTTTGTATTGGAAACCATTAGATTGTACCCATTATGGTCCGGATGGGGGAAACAGGTGCCTCTTTGAATTATTCTGCTCTCCCGCCGTGCTTAGCGGGAAGATATCCACTCTATCTGCGGTTTGATACTGACCCAAACTGTGTTGGTTCTAGTATACTAATCCATCAAAAAGCAAACGATTCATTCCCAGTCTGCGTTTTTCCATACACAAATGAAATCCGGCCCTGTGTGTGGACAACTCGTCTGGCCGAGCCTGGCATCAGCCCCGCGGCTTAATCTGTTGTTGCCAAGCGCATGGCAGTTGCAGCAAATGCTATTTGAGTTTGACGTTATGGGACTTTGCGACGTGACACAGCGGGGTGAGGAAGTGGTGGTAATATCCCTGCCGTATTTCAGGCTAGCGTTTTGCTCCGTGCTGCGATCCTGCCAGTTCCTGACGTAGGATAGAGTGATTCAATTTACCACATACCTCGAGTCCATGGGTAATAGGTGGAGGGCGCTTGTAAGGTCCTGCTAGTGATATCTATGAAGACATGCATCTCAGAGACAACTGCATGTATAGTCAAACATTTCGTGCACCCTTCTTTGCACTTTGAATTCCATCAAAGTGGCTTCTCAAAAAATATATGAATGAATATATCATGCAGTTTCATACTATTAGTGAAAAATACGCACGTTAAAGCCAATTGGGGCATCTAAACTGTCCGTAGGTAGGACTGGTCGACTGGCGACCGGTCCAGGGTGTAGCTCGCCTCTTGCCCAAAATCAGCTGGGATAGGCTCCAGCAGACCCCGATGAGGATAAGCGGCATAGAAAATGGATGGGGTGGATGGAATTCTCTCACAACAGGCCCAATAACCCCGTACACATCTGAAACTCAACTCTGAACCCCTGATGTCACTTCCTGTCCACCCCTCAAGGTGCCCTAGGGAACGCACACAAGCATGTCTTAAATGGCTTATTTACTCTTATCATGCCTACTATACTGGGTAATACAAGTGGAAATGTGACCATAGGGGTGTTAATTAAAGTTTAGAGGGCTCTTATAATGTTAAAAAACGTATTTAGAAGTTTTTTTCTATGTTTGAACTATTGCATTTATAAATAGGGAATACTACTTTTCGGAAATTCACTTGTAACGGTCGGGTCTGGGCCAGTTGTGGCTGCGCGGTACTTTGATCTTTGGTCAAACTCTCACCTCTGCAAGATGTCAACAAGTGTAATACATGTGAAGGTCAGAAATCGTTTTTTTCTTGTTTTGTCATGTGATTGCTATCACTGTTGAGATGCCCAATAAAATGCCTATTGTTGACACTACACTTGTTACTAATAACTAGTAGTAACTAGCTGGTAATAACTAACAAATAACTAGTAATATAACATTTTCTTAAGTAAAAATAGAAGAATTTGCTCATTTCCCGATCCTGAGGCTGCCACAAGCGTGTCACACTGCATACAGTTGGATCATGGCGCCTGACGTTTGTGTTCGGAAGTTTCTGTTTGTCAGCCTGTGGCCACTAATATAATGTTATACACCATGACTTTCTAATGTACTGTAATTTCTTATGTAATTATTTGAAATGTTAAGTGTGACATACTTATTCTTGCAATAAAATCCAGAAAAATGTCGGCATGTTTTGTACTGCTGCATCCCGATGGGGTCAGGCGAGTGTGAGCTTGAAGGTGCTTGTCGCTGCCGCTCTTCCACAGACAAAAAGTTTTTTTGTTTGTTTTTTACAGCAGCATCTCTGGCTAGCAGAAAGTCAAATGCATTCAAGAGTTTTATGCTCTGCTGAATGAAATTAAATAATTTGACTGCCAAGATATTATTATTATTATTCTTATTATTGTATACCCAAACTCACCAGGAGGTAATCAGACTTTAGCAACCAAGTGTCAGAACTTTTCCAATTCATAAAAAGTGAAATTAATGTGACTACAAAGTATTTAATAACTTTTTTTTGTAAAACAACCTGGAGGAATGACAATATTCACAGGTAAGTATATTAGTCTTAGTTTTGTGTCTCACGGACCAGCAAACAAAGTGCGTAATCTCAATTTGTGACAAAAAAATCATCAGTGAAGCACAAAGACACAAACATGTAAAAATATGGGCTTTTTGAAGTATATGCTGGGATTTTGCCTGAATTATTTCTGATTTAGGGTGAATGAGATGTCTTTTCTGCAGAAAAAAACTAAGTGTAGTGAGAGAGTAACATGATAAGGACGCTGTGTGTGCATTTATGATCTTAAATATTTGTATGTTGTTCTTCTGGGAGCTTTTTTAATCATCTTTTGGCTGCAGTGTTGCTTCGTCCTAACAAGAGCACGCTGTCGTCTCAAGGCAGTGGGTTTTATTATTGTTTTCTTGAGTTTTGTTTGGGGGTTTCTGCTCATGAGTCCTATTTATCAAAGCCGCCATCGAAAAACTGGCCTTTTTCCCACAGTTCTGGACAACAACAACAAAAATCCCACCAAAATACACTTACGGCAGAATCTGTCACTTGCCGGAGGCAAACTGCGAGGTATCTGACCGTGTGAATTTTGCAATCCTTCTTAATTACGGCGGGACTGAGTCGGGTCCAGGACTGAAACTTCCATCCAGCGTAGCATGAAAACCAATTCTGCGCTCACATTAGCTGCCCGGGGCTGGGATCAGCGGAGAGTTGTAGCCGGCGCTCTCGTCCGACTAATCTTTCTTTCACACTGAGATTATCCCGTTCCGAGCGGAGACTACGCTCCGATATGGAGCGAGTGCGCTAAGGGTTTTCCGGTACCGCTGCACAAAAATGTGCAAATTAAAGAATAATCTGCAGCTATAGACTGTGGAGAAAGAAAGTCAAGTGCGGGCCTCTTTAAGTACAAACAGCAGGTGGAATAATCCTCACATGCTCCTTCATTGTGTTCGCGGCTTTCATTTGGACTCTTGCTTGTGTTGATTTCATTTGCTGGCTGTTCTGGTGACAAAGCCTCTCCGGTCCGTGCTGTGTACTTAGATCAGCAGGTAAAAACTACACACTGACTTGCACGCTGCTCGCTCGCTGCAGCTTTTATTCTTTACCCGTCCAGGCACCGACTCGGTTCTGTTTCAGCACAATATGTTCTTTTGACACACCAAAAACATTTTGGATTTCCATTTCATCTCGTTTTCTCTTCTGGAACCGTTGATGTATGCACGACTGGATCGTTCGTATTCATGGGGCTACTGGGGTCCGTGTCCCACTGGGTCCTTGGGCTACTTTTTGCACCGCAGGGTATGCTGCCCGATTTGTTTTTTTGTTCAAACGCTGTAATGTAAAAATAATGTAAAATTTTTTGTGTGGTTGTTGTATAAAAAAGAGTGTGACTTGTTAAAGAAGAGCTGTTCTACTCATTTCCGGGCCTCTGTTTTGACACAAGAAACAGAACTGAAAACCTTATAGANCGGTGTTTTCACTCCGTAGACCACACTGGCACTCCAAGCCAAACACCCGCATGGAACACAAGCTCTTCATTCAAGTCGGCAAAGGAAACAAGACCGTAAATGAGAAGTCATTTCGAGGGCTTATAATACATTATCTTGTCTTTGGAATGGCTTAATTTGGGGAGCAAATGCAGTTAGTAAAATATCAGATATTCATACTGGAAATTTCAGCAGAACTGACCGGCAATGATAATAACGACATCCCTCATTATGCACATTTAAACAACTCTTTGCCTAAATTAAGCATATGCAAGAGAAACAGTGAATATGAAAGTGCAAGTGAAACAGTGCAGTGTGTACTTCAACAGGAAGTACACAACAGGATGCAAACACAGAACTAAGAAACGATCCCAATGCTAATGGGTGAGTCTAGATTATGTCTACTTTTCTCTTATTATGTCAACGATATTGGGGAATCTGAGTGTAGGTGTGACTATAGGGGTGTTATTTCATGTCTGGAGGGCTCTAATAATGTAACAGGTAATGTAGTCGTGTAGCCTCTAACTGTAAAAATATTCCATTTTAGAGAAAACCACGATAAATGAGGGATTATTGAATTTATTTAGGTATACTGTTTTAAAAGGAACCCGTGACCCTAATGAGGATAAGCGGTATAGAGAATGAGTGCGTGAATGATATTAAAAGGAAGCACATCACGCTGATAGGTCAATATTGTTATGATTATTATGAAAAATCCAATCACCCTTCGCCGGCATGCAAATTTGCAGATTTTTGACAGTGTTTTGATCATTTCACCCCTTTTTCATTAAATTATTTCATTAAGTAATTATGTTGACTTGTTCTTACTTTCAGGAAAAATGCATGTTTAGTGTGCTTCCAGTCGCCATCATTAAACCGTTAATTGTTAGCAAAGCCATCTCATTTGCCCGAGCTTGCTGACCATTTATAATTATGTAGTCACGAGTTCCATAACACCGGCGAAGCACGTCATTGTGGCAATTAGGTTGCACGGGACCCTTACTCACACATCACAAACCACACGTGCGGGACTCACATGGTAACCGTACCAATCAAAATAAACGCATGTGCACGCAAACCAACAGTAGCTTTTATAAGCCGCAAGGCATGCTGGGAGGCCGAGGCACAGGAAAAGTAGGCATGTACTGTATTTTAACAAGTGCCTTTAAGGGGTTTAATAAATGTAACCAATCGAATTAGAACATCACTTACTAAGACACTAATTAGGAGTGTTCTAACTAAGAGACCTGTTCACGGTTCCTGCCTTGCCTGTTTTGCTTTCTTTGCTGGCTGAAAATGTGCAAAACAAGCAGTAAGGGGCGTTAAATATAAACTTAAGCAAAAGTCGGACGGGGGTTAAAGGCAGAAAGCTCAGAGTCAGCGTTCGGGTGACAATGAGGAGGTGGGCGGCGCTCGCACAGACACCAGCAGACACATTGACGGAGCTGTCCCCTCTTCATCACCCTCTCCCTTTAAGCAAAGCGCGCCACCTCGCAATGACCCCGGCGGCCGGAGTTCAGGCTGCTCAGCTGCACGAGCCCCGGCCGCCGACAACAAATCCACTTTATTCCCGCGCAGCAACAAGCACCAGTCCCGCAGCCGGCTGGTGTCAAGGCAAAAAAAAAAGTTTGGTTACAGTACCTGGCAGACTTCATAGAGAAGGTTAAAATGCTCCTCGGGCTTCTGGGGGGCACAGAAGCTGCATCCCATGGTGGAGGAGGTCACACCGTGCAGGCTCCCCCTGCGGCCGCTCGGGCAGTAAGAGTCAAGAAGCAGACCTCTTCCTCTCCCTGGAATGATTCCCTCTTTGGCCGACAACACCGGACTCCCCCAGCTTGTGTCCTTCAGTGTAAAACACCCCCTCCCCGCCTCCTCACTTCACATGCTCCCTCTCGCCAAGCCCTGTGCTGAAGTACTGGTGGCCACCCGAGCCCGAGCGGTGCTTTATACACCCCCTCATGTTTATTCAACAGCCCCTCATTGATTATTCATGAGAGGGGGCTAACCCATGGATTGTGTTACCGTGGGGATAACATCCTGTCATTCAAGCGGGTGACGTCCTAATTAATGTATATCATAAGGAGTTTATGCATAACATGACTTGGCTATGAAGCTGTTTCAGCAGCGCCTGAAGGTACTGCGATCTAAACCCCTTGTGCACGGTTTGAACAAGAACGAGCAAATGGAGCTCAGTTTTGTCAGAAACAAATGATTTACCAATGCAGTTTGCAGTGGTGTGCCGCTGCAGTACACAGCGTCGTACTGAGTGAAGTTTCTTCTGGTTCGCTATCATAGCTATATGCAGTAATTCATATACAGTACATAAAGTAGGGACGCCCCAGTCCACATTTTTTGGCATCCGGTCCGGTGCAGCATGCTGGGTAAGCGTTTGGAGTCAAGTGCGTAGAATAAGAAAGTAGCAAGTGGAAGGTCTAGTCAAAGGAGTGATGCTCCGTGTCGACATGCAAATAAACGGCCAACTGAATTACAGCCATCCTGACGTGCAATTATTCATCCAGCATTACTTTTAGGGAAGGACTAATCAATTGACATGGTATGCCGTTCCATTTGTGGTGTGATTTTGAACAACCAGTGGTGAGAGCGGCACTTCCCGTGCGAGCTCCCAGCACCATGACAGAGGAGTCCGGGCACAGCAAAGGAAGTCAAAAACTGTAGCCGTGAGCCCAACATCCAGCGTCCAAAGTGAAACTAACTAACATTTACCGCACCTACTACATTGTGTGGCCCAGAGTTACGGCAACTGGATCAGCCCGATCTTTTTCGATCTTCAAAATACAGCTGTTCGGGAGCCGGTACCGATCCTGAAGATCGGATCAGCACTTCTCTAACATATAGTAAATCAGTACGAGTACACCCGTCACATATCTGCAAATACCAAATTATATCTACTACTCTAAAGAAACAACTGAGTTCTATGCCACGAAGTTCCACGCTGAACGTCCATGAGAGACTGTAAGGACCAAATTTAACACATCACATCTGAGGCGGGTTACATGTCTCCCGGCAGAAAAAAAATGTCTGACTGGGCCTAAATAGTACAACTTAACATAAGGGTGCACAGTAGTCGGGTCTGGGAACCAGTTCACCGCAATGTGTAGTGAATAGGATTTAATACTATTAAATGAAATATTAAATATTTTACAGTAGGAACTTCAATGTCTGACAGGAAGTGTCGACGAGGATTCAGAGTTGAGTTTTGGCTGTTTACATAACAAATACAAATGAAACATTTGCGTAATTATGCATTTGAGTTACTAATAAAAACTGGCCTCGGTCATTAATAAATGAATTGATTAACTGCAATGGAGCCCAGCAGTGCATATTCTTTGGACTTTGTATTGGAAACCATTAGATTGTACCCATTATGGTCCGGATGGGGGAAACAGGTGCCTCTTTGAATTATTCTGCTCTCCCGCCGTGCTTAGCGGGAAGATATCCACTCTATCTGCGGTTTGATACTGACCCAAACTGTGTTGGTTCTAGTATACTAATCCATCAAAAAGCAAACGATTCATTCCCAGTCTGCGTTTTTCCATACACAAATGAAATCCGGCCCTGTGTGTGGACAACTCGTCTGGCCGAGCCTGGCATCAGCCCCGCGGCTTAATCTGTTGTTGCCAAGCGCATGGCAGTTGCAGCAAATGCTATTTGAGTTTGACGTTATGGGACTTTGCGACGTGACACAGCGGGGTGAGGAAGTGGTGGTAATATCCCTGCCGTATTTCAGGCTAGCGTTTTGCTCCGTGCTGCGATCCTGCCAGTTCCTGACGTAGGATAGAGTGATTCAATTTACCACATACCTCGAGTCCATGGGTAATAGGTGGAGGGCGCTTGTAAGGTCCTGCTAGTGATATCTATGAAGACATGCATCTCAGAGACAACTGCATGTATAGTCAAACATTTCGTGCACCCTTCTTTGCACTTTGAATTCCATCAAAGTGGCTTCTCAAAAAATATATGAATGAATATATCATGCAGTTTCATACTATTAGTGAAAAATACGCACGTTAAAGCCAATTGGGGCATCTAAACTGTCCGTAGGTAGGACTGGTCGACTGGCGACCGGTCCAGGGTGTAGCTCGCCTCTTGCCCAAAATCAGCTGGGATAGGCTCCAGCAGACCCCGATGAGGATAAGCGGCATAGAAAATGGATGGGGTGGATGGAATTCTCTCACAACAGGCCCAATAACCCCGTACACATCTGAAACTCAACTCTGAACCCCTGATGTCACTTCCTGTCCACCCCTCAAGGTGCCCTAGGGAACGCACACAAGCATGTCTTAAATGGCTTATTTACTCTTATCATGCCTACTATACTGGGTAATACAAGTGGAAATGTGACCATAGGGGTGTTAATTAAAGTTTGGAGGGCTCTTATAATGTTAAAAAACGTATTTAGAAGTTTTTTTCTATGTTTGAACTATTGCATTTATAAATAGGGAATACTACTTTTCGGAAATTCACTTGTAACGGTCGGGTCTGGGCCAGTTGTGGCTGCGCGGTACTTTGATCTCACCTCTGCAAAATGTCAACAAGTGTAATACATGTGAAGGTCAGAAATCGTTTTTTTCTTGTTTTGTCATGTGATTGCTATCACTGTTGAGATGCCCAATAAAATGCCTATTGTTGACACTACACTTGTTACTAATAACTAGTAGTAACTAGCTGGTAATAACTAACAAATAACTAGTAATATAACATTTTCTTAAGTAAAAATAGAAGAATTTGCTCATTTCCCGATCCTGAGGCTGCCACAAGCGTGTCACACTGCATACAGTTGGATCATGGCGCCTGACGTTTGTGTTCGGAAGTTTCTGTTTGTCAGCCTGTGGCCACTAATATAATGTTATACACCATGACTTTCTAATGTACTGTAATTTCTTATGTAATTATTTGAAATGTTAAGTGTGACATACTTATTCTTGCAATAAAATCCAGAAAAATGTCGGCATGTTTTGTACTGCTGCATCCCGATGGGGTCAGGCGAGTGTGAGCTTGAAGGTGCTTGTCGCTGCCGCTCTTCCACAGACAAAAAGTTTTTTTGTTTGTTTTTTACAGCAGCATCTCTGGCTAGCAGAAAGTCAAATGCATTCAAGAGTTTTATGCTCTGCTGAATGAAATTAAATAATTTGACTGCCAAGATATTATTATTATTATTCTTATTATTGTATACCCAAACTCACCAGGAGGTAATCAGACTTTAGCAACCAAGTGTCAGAACTTTTCCAATTCATAAAAAGTGAAATTAATGTGACTACAAAGTATTTAATAACTTTTTTTTGTAAAACAACCTGGAGGAATGACAATATTCACAGGTAAGTATATTAGTCTTAGTTTTGTGTCTCACGGACCAGCAAACAAAGTGCGTAATCTCAATTTGTGACAAAAAATCATCAGTGAAGCACAAAGACACAAACATGTAAAAATATGGGCTTTTTGAAGTATATGCTGGGATTTTGCCTGAATTATTTCTGATTTAGGGTGAATGAGATGTCTTTTCTGCAGAAAAAAACTAAGTGTAGTGAGAGAGTAACATGATAAGGACGCTGTGTGTGCATTTATGATCTTAAATATTTGTATGTTGTTCTTCTGGGAGCTTTTTTAATCATCTTTTGGCTGCAGTGTTGCTTCGTCCTAACAAGAGCACGCTGTCGTCTCAAGGCAGTGGGTTTTATTATTGTTTTCTTGAGTTTTGTTTGGGGGTTTCTGCTCATGAGTCCTATTTATCAAAGCCGCCATCGAAAAACTGGCCTTTTTCCCACAGTTCTGGACAACAACAACAAAAATCCCACCAAAATACACTTACGGCAGAATCTGTCACTTGCCGGAGGCAAACTGCGAGGTATCTGACCGTGTGAATTTTGCAATCCTTCTTAATTACGGCGGGACTGAGTCGGGTCCAGGACTGAAACTTCCATCCAGCGTAGCATGAAAACCAATTCTGCGCTCACATTAGCTGCCCGGGGCTGGGATCAGCGGAGAGTTGTAGCCGGCGCTCTCGTCCGACTAATCTTTCTTTCACACTGAGATTATCCCGTTCCGAGCGGAGACTACGCTCCGATATGGAGCGAGTGCGCTAAGGGTTTTCCGGTACCGCTGCACAAAAATGTGCAAATTAAAGAATAATCTGCAGCTATAGACTGTGGAGAAAGAAAGTCAAGTGCGGGCCTCTTTAAGTACAAACAGCAGGTGGAATAATCCTCACATGCTCCTTCATTGTGTTCGCGGCTTTCATTTGGAC
Source organism: Oostethus manadensis (assembly GCA_024372805.1). Taxonomy (NCBI): domain Eukaryota; kingdom Metazoa; phylum Chordata; class Actinopteri; order Syngnathiformes; family Syngnathidae; genus Oostethus; species Oostethus manadensis. The sequence continues at coordinate 1,937,406 of QODF01000039.1, forward strand.
TCTTGCTTGTGTTGATTTCATTTGCTGGCTGTTCTGGTGACAAAGCCTCTCCGGTCCGTGCTGTGTACTTAGATCAGCAGGTAAAAACTACACACTGACTTGCACGCTGCTCGCTCGCTGCAGCTTTTATTCTTTACCCGTCCAGGCACCGACTCGGTTCTGTTTCAGCACAATATGTTCTTTTGACACACCAAAAACATTTTGGATTTCCATTTCATCTCGTTTTCTCTTCTGGAACCGTTGATGTATGCACGACTGGATCGTTCGTATTCATGGGGCTACTGGGGTCCGTGTCCCACTGGGTCCTTGGGCTACTTTTTGCACCGCAGGGTATGCTGCCCGATTTGTTTTTTTGTTCAAACGCTGTAATGTAAAAATAATGTAAAATTTTTTGTGTGGTTGTTGTATAAAAAAGAGTGTGACTTGTTAAAGAAGAGCTGTTCTACTCATTTCCGGGCCTCTGTTTTGACACAAGAAACAGAACTGAAAACCTTATAGATTTTCCAGACTCTGCGTCTTTTCCTGCAGTCTTTCCTTGGCTCTCCTGCCTCCCGCCCAAACGGTCCGTGTAATTTACTCCACCCCGGCCCTCCTCCAGGTACACCTCCCGCAGAGCCCACTTTGCTGTAATTGGTCACACTCCCAAGCGCTCCCGAGGACTTCCGGACAGCTGCCGAGCCCCACTTCTTAAGTTTGGAAATGTTTTTAAAATATCCGCTTTGAGCAGCTCCGGACACCGGTGACACTGATAAACTGTTACTTACGACTTGCTCTTCTGACTGTTCAACACAACCAGGAAATGTTGGAAAGACGTCGGACTCTAGCTACAGTTTTCAGTTGCTTTCAGCAACAGGGACACGAGAAACGGTCGTGCCTTTAAGCATAGCATGCTAGTGAGCTAGTAGTTAGCCTCCAATATAAGAAAGGGTTTCCAATCAATTGCGAAAGAGGCATGAAGTAGGGAGCCAAAAACGTACCACTTCCACACAGGATGGGAGGAGAGCTTATTTTTTTCACTCTCTGATGGCTGACTTCATGCAGTGCTAAGGTAATGTATTGTAAGGTAATGTCTGATGAATGTTTTTGTGTCATTATTGACCAGAATAGCACATATGACTCAAGGTGAGTGCAGAGGAGTCACACGTACTCTTTGTCCTCAAACTAGAAGATGAATGACTGAACATATGCGGAATTTACATAACCTAACCTGACCTCAATATTTCAGTCAGTCTTGTGGAAAATCCAATAGCTTTAGTAAGACCTTCATGATCACGGCAGAGATAGCGTGTGGAAATATGCAGAAGGTGACAAAGATGGCTGGGAGTGATAAAAAAGGGAATTAGTGTCGAGTTAGTCCCACCTCAGACACCGTCCAGACAGCAGGATGAAGGAAAGGAGACAAAGGAAGGCTGGATGATTAGGCAAGGATAAGGTGATGGCGACATATTGAAAAAGAATGTGTCTTATATTATGAGCACTACATTTTATACACACAATATTTCTCGATATCAGCCATCTTCAAAACTCTAGCATTCACGGAGAAGGAATCCTGCAATTACAAATGGATCCAGATTTCCAAGCCATCCTATCTGGGTGGAGGATTAAAGGAGCATTAAAAGGCGGATTCTGGTTATATTTTAGCCACCCTCTGTTTGGCCGGGCCTTAAGGCGCCATTATAGCCTTCTAATCTGCGGAGGATAGGAGAGGAAAAGGGTATTTACAAAGATCCAGCTCTAACGGCAATGCCAGGTGAGGCAACTGGATCGCCAGGCAACACTGACACTGGCGACTGCACCACGGGGGTATGAGCGTGCGGGGAAACCTGCAGGTGTGTGTGTGAGTATTAATCACGGATTAATCACGGAGCTGTGCATAATTCATCAGACAGCTGTCGGCTCTCTAGTCATAGTTGTACTACGAGCCGAGTCTCGTGCCAGCAGGGACTGCGGCCGGTCAGCCACTGAAACAACCTAATTGGACGGCAAAGCAAATGGTCATGACAGGGCATTTATTTTAGTGCAATTATTGAACTTTCTTTGAGGGTTTAACAAGACTGATTAGCCCTTTCAAACACCAACTGAGGCTGGAAATGCACCGCCATTAACAATTCATTGGGCAGCCAATGAAAAGCAAAGCACCGGATCGGGTTGGAGGCGCCGCGTCGACTCATCTGCAAGCGCAGAACCGCGAAGCAGATGAGACTCCCGAGACACAAAGAAAAGTATTTGGTCATAACTAGAAAGTGGCTTGGATACCTGGTCTAAGGATAACATGAAAGGAAAAGCAACGCGGGTGGGTAGCGTGTTGGCCTCACAGCCAGGAGGTTCAGGGTTTGAATCTCCGTTGGGCATCTCTGTGTGGAGTTTGCATGTTCTCCCCGTGCGTGCGTGTCTGGGTTTTCTCCGGGTACCCCGCTTTCCTCCCACATTCCAAAAACATGCACGTTAGCTTCATTGGCCACTCTAAATTCTCAATTCGAGTGTGAGTGTGAATGCTTGTTTGTCTGCGACTGACTGGCGACCAGTCCAGGGTGTAGCCTCGCCCGAAGTCAGCTGGGATAGGCTCCAGCGTACCCGCGACCTTAGTGAGGATTAGCGGCATAGAAAATGCAACGCTGCACCAGCTCTTGGGAATGTTGCTTTAGAGAGAAACTACAGTATGTGTATCCTCAATGACTGTAGATCTTCCTGGTTCTTACTGGAAAGCATCTTTTGGAATACCCTTTGTCTGCATATGTATGCAGTATGAAACCAAACGGTGCAGTAAATGTACACAGCTGGTGAAAACGTTCAGGCACACACCGTGTTGTTTCGTACAGTGCATGCATGCGCAGAACAAGCACTTAACATTTGCACACTTTACAAATCTTCTTAATCTGCACCAAACAACCAAAACCAAAAACGGCTTATTGGTTTCCTGTGAGTAATGGTGTCGTGCGTATCAATGATTCTCAACCGGTGGGTTGCGGTTTGTTGCAAAACAACGTAATGACCCCGCGTTCGTGAATGCACCTCGAGTTTCTGCGCCCGGACAGCCACAGAAACGCTGCATACGGTCCCTCAAATGTCACATATTTAAGATGTTTGAGGCCCTTTTTGATTGACAGCAAAATGAGCGAATCAGCGTTTTTGAAGCATAAACCTCCACCCGAGCATTTTCATTCCATTGTTCTGAACTGATCTGGAGACTTTACAGACCCCCAGCGTCTTTGTGGGTAGAATTGACATATTAACACATTTGAACACACTTTTGATGTAGCCCCGAAAAAAAAGCTTCCCCTCCTTGAATGACCAGCAGCCGCCAGTGTAATAACACGCATTGCTTACATCTCCTTCCTGCAGCAGTCCATCAGGCTCGCGGAAGCAAAAAAAAACTGCTCCAGAGGATAGGACTGGGGCTGACTAAATGAGCCAATATGCAATCAAAGTGAAAGGCCTTGCAGACGGGGGTAAATGTGTTGGTTCTGATGGAGAGAGACCAGCTCGGTAATTCTTCTCGTCCCAGCATCCATGTTTTCATTCAGCTGCAGATAGGCTAATAGCTGACGGGGCTAGTTAAATGTCTAACGAACCCCTGCTACTGTAAAACACCAGTCACGTCGAAATGATGGGGAAGCAAAATGAAACACTTTTGACAGCCTCTTCGCCAAATGCCACGACATTCCTGCACGGGCGGGGTTTGGCTCTAACCCTCCCCCGCCATTGCTCCGACGTTCCAGCCACCAGTTAAATCTACGAACTATCACTAACATAAAAATTGTAAAAACAATCGCACGTGCACAACAGCAAGAGTCAAAAGGTTTAGGAAGAGTTGGAATCAATCATTAAAACGGCAAGACATTTGGGGAAAAGGTAAAGTAATCGACCTGTTTGAATGAAAACGAGTGAGTTATGGCCCAAGGTCTATATTTTCCCTTCCATCTCATTACATTACAGCACTTCCACCAAATGAGGCCTTCCAAGCCAGTGAGGTCACTGGGGGGTGGTTAAAGGGCACGATTTATCAACTTTGCTTAAATATGTTATGTATTGTTTGTAGTTATGTTCTACATTGTTTTGTTTTTAACAGTAAACAGTATATTTGCATAAAAGTGCATAAAAGTGACAGCTCTCAGCTAAAGCCCAGGAAACAACCGCTTTTCCAGGTCGCTTGTCGACTTGGTTCGGTACATTTTTCACCAAAATAGTAGTCATGCCAAAAGGTCGTGTTGCTGCTGGATGTTCACACTGTCCGAGTGAAACTGTTTGTTTTCTTTTCCGAAAGAGGATGGTTTAAGAAATAAATGGATAAAACAAGCGTTCAGAATTAGAGACAAGCTCTTTGTTTTTTTGCAGTGATCATGTCACGGATGACTGCTGGGAAGGAGCACTTTTACAAAAAGCTTATGTACGGTATAAACTACTTCAAGGTCGCCACAGAACAGAAGTCTTGTCCTGTTTACATATTGTATTCTAAACACTTTCTTACCACAGAGACAAGGCTGCAAAGCATTATACACGTTACATAAACATCTTTCCACAGCAATAAGTTGACGGTGGGGTGCGGGGGCAGCGCCGGCGACAAAATATGAAATCAATCAGGCTGTAAAGACTCCTTTAAAGACTTCCTTTCATTAATAAGTCGATTTAAAACAATAATTGAAAGCTAAGCAACTCCACCAATACAGTATTTGCCTCCATGTCTTAAGGCTTAGGTCCATGTTCTGCAGGTTCTGTATTTCATCTCCAAATGTTTCCCGCTTCTTTTCTCCTTGGAAACTATAGACACCTGGCTCAAAGCTTCACTACAATCACTGCAAACATCCAACCTCCGTTCAAGAGTTTGGATTTTGTCACTCATGCCCATCTTCAGTCCGCCACAGGAATTTAACGAAAGGGCAAAAAACGCAAGCGGAGGTTTTGACCAGTCGGTAAATCTCCTTACCATGTGACCCTGGCCCGTTAGTCAGGCCAAGCAGTGACCTGAGGGTAGGAAAGTCGGATTTTTAGCCTCCCTGTTGTTTTTGACCGAGCCAGTGAGCGCTTTCAAAGAGAATTGCTGCTTGAGTGCACATGGGCACAAGAACTCGTTGTTTAAAAGTCGTTGTTTTTATATTTCATATTTAATACAGACTGTGTAATACATTACACATACTGTTTTTTACCCAGGATAGTTTTTTAAGAACTGAAAAGTTCAAAGCACGGATGAAACACATACACCGGGGGTGTCCAAAGTGCAACCCCGGCCGGGCCCAATTGCAAACCACAGCACATTTTTCAAGAGAAACAAAACGAAACATAAATAGCAAAAATGGAAAGAAATATGGTAAAAATAAAACATAATGTATTGTGACACTAATAACTTATAACATGACATTGTCTTTGAATACAGTAATCTCCGATTTGCAGTTTCCCACTTTATAAGTGGAATATTTTTATAGTTAGACCATCACAAACCTATTTACCAGGATTTCTAACATATTTAAAGCCCTCTAGACATGAAATAACACCCCTACAGTCACCTTTACACTCCTATTTTTCATATTACTTAAATAAATAAATATATATATAAACATAAATATGACAGGTGCTGACTGAGTGGGCGGAGGGCAGGAAGTGAAGTCGAGTGTTAAGAGTTGAGTTATAGCTTGTTGTTACGGCTGCAACCGTGTTAGGGATACTTTAAACCGGCACTGTTGTTCCAGCGATCAACTCTGGTGCTTGTGTGTCTCGCGGAACATTACCTAGTGACCAGTGTAGAAGACTACGTACTGTACCGCCGACGTCTTTGAATGAGTTATTTTTGTATATATTAGTTCATTTTGCCATTTTTATGCTTGGGAATGTTTCATTTTAGCCAAACGTGGAATTAAACATGCATATTTGTGACTAATAATAATTAAACTATTGAACCACAAAACAGTATGATTTATTAATGAAAATATTTTTGCAAAAGCGTAATAGAGTGAAGCCACAAAATTTAAAGGCCAAAATGGCAAGTGATTACATTATAAATATATATTTTCTTGCACATGGGTCATGGTCAATCCTGCAAATTAGACGCAACCGGCCACCACAAGTAGATCCCACACCTGTGGGAAACTGCAAAAGGAAAATGTTTGTTTCTTCTTTCTCAATTTCGAGCTACTATAGTAAACACGCTTTCCTAATGGTCTGAACAGCATTATCCCCAAACCCCAAAACAGTTTGTGGATCCCATCAAGATCCCTCTCAGGACACAAACAGCCCTGCACAAATAACTCGCCTCCAAATGGAAGGGGAGAGAAACGGGAGCGTGCTTTAAAAAAAAAACCAAGCCTGTCATTTTTGCAGCACTACAAACTTCACTCGCACTTGAAACGGTGCCTTGGTTGTGCACAATGCTGTGGTTATGCAAAAGAGGTACTGGTCCATTACCGGCCTTTCAAGCTGCAAGAAGAAGAGAGCCACAGGAGCAAAGAAGAAAAGAGGAACACACCGAAGGCAGGGTGTACTGGTAGGTGGGTAGGGTGTGGGCTTTGGAAAGGCGAGATGTAGAAGCTGTGCTTTAATGAGGAGACACTGGTTTTAGGCTTGCGGGGGGATGGTTTGATCCTTGACCCCTCACAACCCTGGGTGCATGTGACAGGCCAGAGTTCAGACGGAGGATTAAGATAATCAAGGGAAGTAATGAGCACAGAGCACACATTCATGAGGCCCGACACACCGCGAAAGAAACAATTACTCACTTAGCCACCTCTCCTGAGTAATTATCTGTACCTACGCGAACTAATCCTTGTCTGACAGCCTTACACAGCGTGGCAGAATGGGGACGGATGAGACCGATAAGGATGAGTATGCATTCATTTTCTATGCCGCTTTTCCTCATTAGGGTGGCGGCTATGCTGGAGCCTAAAAAACAAAACAAAAACAGTCCCAAGGGTACCCCAATGAAAGCGACATCCATTCGTAAGTCTGTTCAAATTGTCTGATGACAGCACCGAACTACACAAGCTGGCGTTTGCAGACAACGTGGGAATCCAGAAGCTCGTGCAGGAAACAATGAAATCGGGTTACCGAAGGCACAAGGTCACCGGAAAACACGGCAAAGTCCTTGGATCGGTTCAAAACAACGGAATTCAAATCGGGATAAATGCTCCGGTGGAGGTTTATACTTTATGATCTCCGATTCGCTCATTTCACTGTCAATCAAAAGGGATTTCGCCTCAGACGATTCATCCAGTCATCATGCAGAACCCAAACATCCGTCCTGGCCAGCCCACTGCCTCATAGACCCCTGGAAACGCTGGGCGTCCGATGGGCGGGACAAAGCCCAGCATTTATCAAATCTGGTCAATCAAGAAGGGGAAACTCAATTTTACATGATTCATGTGTTTATTTATTTATGTTTAAATTCTTCACTGGCTCGCTAGTTGTTTTTAGCAAAGACAAAAACGTTGGGGATCGGTAAATCAGATCAGTTCAAAACAACTAAAATGAACTACTAACTAAAAACTTGAACAATGCTCCGATGGAGGCTTATACTTCAAGGTCGCTGATTCGCTCATTTCACTGTCAATCATAAAGGGCCTCGGACGGATCATCCTCGCTCAGCGTCCAACTGTGTAAAACCGCCGTGGCGCTTTGGGGGTGAATGAGAAGGAAGTTACCTGTGATGCTTCTAAGCAAAAGATGAAGGTATTCTAGGTATTAGCAGTATTTAGTATATAGTAGTATCTAGTATTTAGGGGAATCTGACCTTCCCTTGCAGTCTTAGAGCAATCACCACAGGTGTATGAACATGACCTATGAAGTCCTTGTGTTATGGTACAGAAGCCTGCAGAGATACAGACGGCAGCAGATGTTCTTCCAGTCAAGCACTGGCCAGAGTACAAGCACGCCCAAAATAATGTCTCTGCGTTCTCCCTCGGCAACTACAAAGGAATCGTTTAAGTCCGCATAATGACACTACCACATGCCAATATCATCTTTCACAGGATACATCCGACCCAGTTTACTGGTGCACATTCCTGCCTATCTTCAATCCCACGTTTCTTTACTACTCTATTAGTCAGACAGCGCACCCTCCCGATTCTCAAAAGACGCAGCGTCGTTCTGGGACAGCTAATTGACAGGGGTGAGCTTAGAACCCCAGAACACAGTGCAGCTACTTTGCACCGGTCAGTCAAGCTACGACGCAGACAGGCTGCCAGGATGCTGGTGGGACATCACAAAAATCAAGCGAGGTGAGAGGTCCTTGACCATAGGGCAGTGCCCCATCAGCCAACCTTGTGCCTTGGAAAAACATACCATAATATGAGGAGAACAACAGCTGGCTGGTGTGACCCCGCAGCTGACGTAGAGCGACACCAAAGCACTACAACTCCTGCAGGACAGACAGTAGCACACCAGGGCAACCTAATTAATTCATTCGATCGCAAAGACCTACTTATATGTCTTTTGCGGTTTTTGCGCAAGGGGTACAAAGAGGTTCAAATAGATGTCCATTTCAAAGCAGTTTAAAGTGATAAAATTTGGATTTTGCAATTGAGAGCTTGGCATAGATCGTTTGCATGTAAAAACACGCTCCGCAGCAATGAGGAAGTGTAGCACGTGGAAGGTTAAGCATTGTAGGCATTCCAAATGTGAAAACTGTAAACAGTTCATGGTGTTATATTTGCAAATAAATTATTTGGATGTAAAACAACCCTTTTCTGTGTTGTTTATTTTGTGGTGGTGGTGTTCAGATATTTTGGCTAAATATGAATGGCTAAATTTGTGTCAAAGTGGAAGTTACGCCTGACATGTATCTTTTCACAAAAGGCTGTTTTTTTGCATTTTCTATGACAGGAACTCTTATATTCCAGAAAGTTACCTAGGTTCTATTGCTGATCACTAAAGAATGAAAAAAGTCCTTTCTGGTGAAAGAGGATGGTCTCATTTTTATTCCGGTATCCTCCACGTTTGTAATAATAATCTGTGTGCCTTGAAAGATCCGTCAAAGTCGTCTAAAACGGCTGGTGCTGAAAAAATGGCCGGGAGTGAATGAGTTGAAACAGGATTTTTGTTTTGTTTTGGGAAAGTTTGGCACACAGACGACATCATAGTCAAAACAACACGGAAATCTACGCGCCAGGGCAGTTGGCAAGGTCCCATTTTGCACATACGTGGACCAACTGCTTGTCTTGTAAATACCTTCTGCCAGACAACACTCGTGATCAAAATTTCAAGACCAGTTGAAAAATTGCGAGGATTTACATTTTGTACTGATCTTAAGCACGTTTCAAGTAGAGCTTGAAAAAGCAAAAAGAAGCACTGGGAGTGAGACCATTTTTGGGAGTAAGCAATTAATTGCAAACGAGCATCAAAGTGAAATAGGCTGATCAAAAGTTAAAGATCATAGCTCAAAAACCCCAGAAACCCTGCAAAAATAAAAATTAAATGTTCAAAAAAGGACTCAGTAATGAGTAGCTGGGCCATTCTTGTTAGTCACCTCAAAAATTTGTTTGGGCACGCTTGATGCCCGCGTTTCCATGAGCCTAATGGGAATGTTGCTCCAGGTGGTGAGGATGGCTTCACGGTGGGCATCCACTGTCTAGACCCGATGTCCATTTTTGTAAATGTCCCTTGTCATCCATCCCCAAACTCCCTCAACATCTCTACATAGACAGCTGCCGTTTGACGCCCATGCACATCCTGAAGCTCTATTGTTCCATTGAAGGAAAAAGCATCCCAGATCACGATGGCGCCCCCTCCGTTGTGCCGTGTGGAGGAAAACATCTCAGGTGGGGTCTCCTTGTCATGCCAGTAACGTTGGAAGACATCAAGACCGTCAGGGTTACATTTTTTTTTCAGAACATAACTTTGTTCCACCTTTCAATGTTCCATGTTTGGTGTTCTCATGCAAACTCCAATTGGCCAATTTTTGTAACAGTTTTTTGTAGTGGTTTTTGTATTGCTTTCGCTACCAGGAACAACCTTCATTTGGACCGAGTGTGTCACGCGTCTGGACAGCCATTTTTGTGATTCTACCACTTCACTTGTTTGTTCCATAAACCTCAAGATCTTTGATAACATACTGTCTTTGGGCATAACTGCTTTTCGTCGGGGTGGCGCTCGTGATGGGACTCAATGAGCAACCATAACGCTTGTTGACTATTGAGCTTGAAGCTTCCTTAGTTTAGACTTGCGAGTGAACAATGGTATTTAAAGAGAGAAGGGAAGTCTTAACAAAGCTGGAACTAATCGATGCATTAAAACAGGCACTTGACCTGAAGTCGGACCAGAAGGCGCTTGCTAAACACGCTAAATACACACAGGAAATACTTGCAAATCATTTTTAATACTTAAAACGTAGATAGTAAAAGTGTAGTAAGACCACATTGCAAACAAAAATCAAGCATCCTCATTCGTTATCATCATCCGGGTAACTTTTGGGTTATTTCTACCAAGTACACCATCCTGAGTCCATGAATGACTTTCTAAACTTCCACTCTCTGAACACCCCATTGCTCAAGTTGCCTCCAAGACAGTTGAAGTCACTCGTCCCAAAAATAAAGATTTTTCCACTGAGAGTAAAGTTGAGAAGGAATTCGTGAATTTTCCGGTCCGACTGCCTACCAGCCGGACAGGACGGCTCCAGACAGTAAATCAGGCAGACTGAGGCCCCCAAATAATAAGAATGCTGAAAGGTCGTCAATGTAAATAAAAAGGCTAAATGTCCGTGACAGGCCTGATTTACTATTGCTATAAACCTTGTCAAATTATATACTATTGGTTCGTGTGACCACTTGTTTTCATCCTAATTGTAAACGGAGCGTCTCAATGGCTTGTCGTTACAACTACGCCCAGTAGATGGCACAGCAAGTCTGCAGAGTCCGAGGCACTTCAGCTTGTTTAAAGGGAAAGGCACTTTTTGGGGGGGATTTTGCCCATCATCCACAGTCCTTATGTGAAACATGAACACATGTCTTTCTCTTTTCTGTGCGTTCTTAAGATATAAAAAGAGCTAAAAGAATGCACTTGTTCCGCCTATAAAGCCTTCTGGACGTGCATATTAACAACTCTGCAACGAACCTTTTGCTGAGTCAAAATGACCTTACAGGCTGACAGACCAGGTCACATGACAACAGGGACAAAGAAAGCTAGAGAGTAGTGCACTGAATCAGCGGGGCCCCGGTGTCGAGACAGATGCACAGAGTGAACCCTCCTGTCATCCAGCCTGTTTGGTAGAGAGAGAGGAGGAAAACAAACATGCATGCACATTCTGCCGTAGTATCCGGGGTGTTTATTTACCGTGTGGTTAACTCACGGCAAACTAATTGTTCTGTTGTTCGATAAGGTTGAAAGACATGATATCATGTCACACATTTCTTCTGACACAAATTTAAAAGCTCCATTCTAGCCGTCTATGAGCTTTGCTGCATGGCCAGTTCTGCAAATAAGGCGAAAAAAGAAATCCCCTTTTCTTATATGCTTATCCTCGTTGCCCCATTATAACGTCCGCTGCAATCCAGTAACAAAGGAGTTCATCCATAATATTTTCGACTGAAAATACAACCCCCGATGCTAAAACGTACACTGGACAGGACCCCGGTTGTCAAGGAAACACAATTCCTGACCATCACTATGGCAACGGGATTCCTAAAAGTGAGGGCTCCCGTTTGGGGTTATTGCTCGGTTTGTTCACTCGTCTATGAGCTTTTGTAAATAAAATAACAAATCAATCAATTGTCTTTGGGAGGGCGGGTCAATGTCCAGTTGTGAAACATAAAATACGTCGCTGTGATTTAATCTTCACCAGTCAAAGAATTCTGATGTTCAACACCTCAAATACAAACGCATTCTTTCTTTTTGGGGTCTTTCGCCAAAAGTAGCGAGGAGCTCATTGGCTGCTCAGCAGCTCAGCCTCACAATAGTCCTGTTATGCAACCTGAGCCGGCCCGGGAATGTTGTTACTCCATCTAGTGTGTTTTAATACTGCTCTTTGTACGATTACTTCCCTTTCACTGAACTCACTCCAGTAACAGGCTTATGACTGGAATCGGGGACTGGCGGCAGCGCTACTAATCTGTGGCGAATGTTTGAATTATTTGAGGGTGAGGTTTACATGCATAGCTTGACAGCCGCTTGGGTCTGATCAGCAAGCAATAGAGCAGAGATTAACGCTTGATTACATCACAAATCTGCCCCAAACCGCGTCCTTTTGCCAATAACATGCAGCGCTGGGATTTGGATTGGTCACCACCTCTGATGGCATGCAAGCAAACACACGCACAATCTCTGGCATGCAGTTTAGCTCCCAATTCCCATGCAAAGGGGGAAACAAACAAAGTGAATTCAAACACCAGGGAAATGACTCCAAACTGCAGGCCAGTGACAGGACGAGGGACCATTACGTCGTTACGCACAAAACAACAATCTTTAAACGGATATGTTTGACTTCTAGAGCGAATCAATGACTCTATGATTAATCAATTATACAATTCGTCTACAACTAGTTTGGTTTTCCTCTCATCCTTAGACAAAACACAGTAGGACAACCACACACATCAGCTTTGACTTTGGGAAACTGTGAGCCAGATTTTTGCCCCGTGGCGGAAATGCGCCGGCCGAGCCGAACTCTTTACCGCCCTGCAAAAATGAGCAGAAAAGACGTTGAAAGGGCATCTTCACCATACGCCGACACAACGTTTAGTTATGAAAAGTAAAAAGACGTCTATGAAGATGTGCCTTTCCTGTTTAAATTTGGATGAAAAGTGTCTGTTTTTGTACCAAATCTGTCGGAAAATTTATTTCTGTGCTAAATCAAGGCAATGACCGATTGACCAGATTCATCCCAAAAAACAACGTCCAGTTTGGTGGGGCCTAACCAATTACTTAATTAATCAAAACAACAAGCTTCAGTTTAATCGACTATGAAAATAATCTTTAGTTGCAGGCCTTTCTTTTAAACTTAAATTGGGCTCAGTTTTATAGGATGGACTAAAGTGGAGTTATTCATTCTTTAGCAAAGGTCTGGCACTGGCAGCTTCTTTGCCGTCACAGCGGGTAATTTCACAGATGTAATTAAAGAAAGCACACGGAACACTCAGGAGTACGAACGCCTGATCCGTGCCTAATAACAGAAAGAAAGGAGACAGATAACAAGTTGTTCATCGTTCTGTGTGCATTCGGTGATGGCATAAATCCCCCACAGTCCCACACAACAAAGATGATTAAAAGCAGGGACACTACAGGCAGATTCCCTGGCCGGAATCTGTCTGTAGTGTCCCAACTTTAAAAGAATCATTATCCATTCCTAAAATGACCGTGTCACCAAAGTGTGGATGCTTTGTTTGGGCACTGTTTGTTAACCGCAAAACTGAGACATATTTTGGCAATCATTTTCGTCCAAAACCAGATTCTTTGAAAACCCGAAGGTACAAAAGTAGGCTAAAGAAAAATGACCTCTGAGCTAAATCAAAGACAAGACGGACCGATCAGATTTAACACAAAAAACAACGTCCAAATAAAGTCTACTGTTTGGTTTGTTGTGTTGGATTCATATTAATTTGGAGCATATCCAATTACTCGATTAATCAAAACAACAAGCTTCAGATTAATCCACTATGAAAATAATCTTTGTTACTTAATGTGGGCCCAGTCTTGTACTTGATGGACTAAAGTTGAGTTCATATCGTGCTCATTAAACCCGCACACATTGAAGGATATTTAGCAAAGTGTTACAAATCAGTTGTAAAACATGGTTTTGCAGCCGGCATGTGTGATGAAATAAAAAGAGGGTGTGTGGGACTTGGTGTTTACTTATTCAAGAGCAATGTGGGGGCTTCTGTGGGGTCACATTGCCACCTACTGGTGATAAGAAAAAGCGTGAAGGCAAACGCAGATGACGAGCAGATGGAAATAGAAATAATGCAAGGAAGAAATGGTAAACAATAAAAGCAGACATGACATGGGGGCGGGGGATGGGGGCTCTCAATCGGGTTCCTACTCCCCTGTCCTGCTGGTGTTTGCATGCTAGATTCTACAGCAGCACACCAATCTCAATGTGGGCTGGACACCACCCACCCTTTTCTGTTTTTTTTAAATCAATATTCTGCCTCTTTTTCAAATCAAGTGTGTTTGGATGTTCCAGGAGCCCAGCTGCCTAAGTTTGCAGCGGAAAGACAGGAAACAGGAACACGGGAACCGGAGCCCAGGGAGTTGGCGTTATACGGCTCCAGTCTAGCATGACTCAGTTTAAGAGCATCCATGCCCCTGGGGAAAGCACACAAAACATGCAGCCCCCTGCCTAAACGTTCAGACGCTCACTTTCCCCGCTTTAACAAGCATCTCAATGATCTCGTCCCATCTGCTCAGAGCAATAAAAGGAGCAAAGACAGGCGGGTGAAAAAGCATTAGTGCTTGGGTTGCTTCTATTCTTGTGCACACAGAGACCCGGCTGGGCTCTGGACTGGACACCGAGCAAGAGGGAGAGCGAACCGGGTCACATAAGACAAACTTACAGACACCAGGGGGAGGAATGGCCGCAGACCCTCACACTACATCCCTTTCACTTCCTCTCCAGCTCGGTTCCACAGCTGACCCAGGGGCGTTCTTTGCCCCACTCACAGAACCCCACGGAACAAGGCAGAGCGAATATGCGTTACAGGGAAGCGTGTTCTGCAGTGTGTTACCGACAAGTACACAAAAGTTACGCTCTGCTGGCCAACCTAAAGATGAATGATTACGGCCCAGACGTAATCATTCACAGCCCCAGAAAGGTTCTACGGAGTGAACTGAACTGGCCGACCCTCGGCTGTCCAGGGAAGGTCAAAGTCCTAAAGTGAGGGTGTCATGGCTGGCTGGCGGTGATAAAGCCTTGGATAACTACTAAACAGGCCACTGCCGCCGCAAATCCAACTTAGCTCAATCCGATTGTAACAGATGCCACCTTCACACTCAGCTACAAGTTCAATCCCGTGTTTCTCGCAGGGGTTATTTGGCAGCCGTGATCAAAAAAAAAGCACACGGAACACTCCGGGATACGAACGCCTGATCGGTACTTAAAGTATAGAGGATTAAAAGTAAGGACAGCTTGGGACACTCTAGACAGATTCCTTGGTTGGAATCTGTCTATAGTGTCCTAACTCTAAAATAACCATTATCGCACACAAGACGCTTTGTGTGGGCACTGTTTGTTAACAATTTTTGGAATTCTGCGAAAACCGGGGCAATGAAAAGCAGGTTGCACTGTATGTACTTTTCTGTCCTATCTCGCCGCTATCAGCGTTATCGCTACAACCGTGTTCAATCTCATTGCACTGATGGTGGATCCAAATAAAACAATGACCCGCACTGCGTTTCTACCACCAGCTATTTGGAAGGAACCCTATTAAGTGTCACTGCAATGCTGCTTAAAGCTTCTCTTGCACAACCCTAAACATATGCAAAACATTCTTAGACTGTTGATGTTCACTTTGGATTCCGGTCTCCACCCAGCCAGTCTCGGGCTTATCAGTCGATGCAGAATCCTGACGTCGGACCGGGCCGACAGCCGCACCTGTGAGTCAACACTAAACACCAAACTGCAAGGGAGTTGGCTTGTAAAAGGAAAGCAACAAACTCCGACAGTGATTATTTTTGACATCCTGCTTTGAAAATTGAGATTTGGCTGTGGAGTTGCAGGTCCGTGCTGCAGCCACCAGGGGTTGCCCCCACTCCTCCAGTCTTGTATTCTGCAGGAGTGAGGGTGTGAAGCCAGCTAGAGAGGAGTATTAAGGAGGGATCTCAGAAATTAGCCTCAAAGAAGGAACAACTTAGCCTTGCATGCAGCTTTAGGATGCTGACCCGTGCTCTTTTAGCATCTCCAGTTATATCCAATGCAGCATATAGAAACAGCTGCAACTAAAACCAGCAAATTTGCATCCGTCAGAGTAGCTGCTGTGATACGTCCTTCTGGATTTTTTCACTTTGTCAAATGAAATTAGGAATATTTATACAGTACATAATATACATTGCTGCTTTTTTTCCCCCAAAAATAGGCATGCATATCAGTGATCCCTCGTTTATCACGGTAAATTTGTTAACTAGAACTGGAATATCGTCATAGTTTGATCATACAAAACCCATTTACAACCTTCTAAATACATTATTAGAGCCCTCTAGACATGAAATAACACCCCTATAGTCACCTCTATAGTCATATTACCCAATATAGTAGACATAATAACAGAAAATAAGCCATTTTTTCTCTAAATAAGTCAATTGAGTGGCGGGACAGACAGGAAGGAGTTTGTTGCGACAGGCCTTGTTTTAATTAGGGATTTTTTTTATGGATTATTGTACCTGTTGTGAGATAATTCAAACCTGCAATAAAAGCCTGTTGTTCCGGCGATCAAGTCTGGTGCTTGTGTGTCATCATTAAGTACTACTAGATACTCTCACATTTTTCAAACGTGTTTTCTGTATGCCTTATATTTGTACTTTGGCCCATTTAACCATTTTTAGGTTTGAAAACGTGTGGCAAGGGATGATTGTTGATGATTAAATAACCATGTTATTGTCCATGATTGACAATTAACCTCGCCTATGTGGATGGAAAGTGGGGGTCTCGCTGAGCGAGTGGGTGATTGACTTTTGTACACCCCAATTTTCGTATGCCTAAATTTTTACAGCTAACACACCAGTTTGTCTGCCCGGTACCGTATTGTTATGCAAACATCAAATGCCCAGACTCACTGTCCCTGCTTTTTTTATTGAGCGTGGCTGCTAAATAACCCGCCATGGGGCCAGTAATTTCGCAAAGAAGGTGAGAAACAATCAATCTCGCCAGGATGTAGGGTAAGTTGGCATTTGTCATTTACGATGATTTAACACGGTTTATTCTGTGTAAAATGTATTTTCTGTTAATATACTTGGATTCAAATTACCTCCTAAGGGAAAGTTGCCTCGGTTTTCGTACATATGTTTTTAAAATGATTCTAAAGAAGGAAACCCAGGGCTCCACATTAGAGACCAAAAACACTAGGATGTTAAAAGAGCAAGGTGGTCATAGCACAGTATGAATGCCTTTTCTTCCAACGGAGCGACAGGAAACACCTGGTTCAGGGGCCAAAGAACACCGAGGGCCCCAAAGTGCAACCCTACATACCATATCATCAGTTCAACGAGAAGGATCCTGTGCAGACCCTGAAACTCCAAACAGAACTCGACGGCTGCCTGCGTGTAAACAAACATAAGTCCTCTGTATGCGAGAACGGCGCAGAGGAGCAGTCTCTTTCTTTCTGCTTTAGCCTTTTGTGGGCTGAAATCACAAAGGAGCCAGCATGCCGTAGTGCTGTTGGCTCCTACTTTCTGTTTCTTTTACACTGAAACTTTTGAATGGTTTTCCCTTGGCGGCTGCCTGGGAAATCCAAACTGGAGTGAGCTTCCGCTACAAAGAAGAGGGAAAAAAAGAAGACTGACAAATCTCGGAGGTTTTAGGGCGGAGCACAAAACACAGCTGGGTGGGAGAGCCGGGCCTCGGGGGCATCGGGTCAGCCGGGGTTGCATTTCGGTGACTGTGTGGCTGCTCCTCTGCGAGGCTCAATGAGGGGATGACAGCCTGGTCACAGCAGCCAGAGGCAAGCGGCCCGATGTAAACAGCTCGTTCTGGTGGCGGAGCTGTCGTGCTTACTGCTGGGCATCGGAGGGCGACTGGAGATTTACGGGAGAAAAAGAAGGAGATGAGGGGAGAAAAGCCAAGGGATGAGGGATGGGCTTGCGTAGGTCGATCTTTATCTTTCACAGATTCCCAGAGAAAGAACTATGTTGCTGAAGAATTATATTGCTGAAGCTCAGCCTCCCCTAAAATGTCCAAAAAAGTGGTGAGATATGTACTGCTGTGTGTACATTTCATTGATGTTCTAAAATATCTTCATCTTTTGTTCAAAATCAGCTACTTGCATGAACAAATGACAACGGCTTCCTTCTCATTCTCCCCGGACGCTGAGCATCTACTGACTTCGACGGGGAAGCGTAGAGTGGGTTGTGCAAAACTGGACGTTCGTTGGATTAATGCCCATCGGGCGCTCAGCATCTCTGGGGGTCTATGAGGCAGCGGGCTGGGCCGGATGCGTGGTGATTGGATGATCTGTCTGAGGCGAAATCCCCTTTTGATTGACAGTGAAACCAGCGAATCAGCGATCTTGAAGTATAAACCTCCACCGGAGCATTTTCATTCCGTTGTTCTGAACTGATCCAGAGACTCTACCGATGCCCAGCGACTTCATCTTTGTTTAAAACGACTAGGAATGGAGGCCGGAAAACAAGAACCAATCAGCTAAGTAAAAAGAAAGGAGTGGTCGTCGTGAGGTTAGGTGGAAATGAGGAAGTGTGTTCAGACTTCTGGCCTGTATTGTGCCTAATCCCTGGGATGACGGACTGCACCACTGAGGAAAAGTGTGAGCTGGTAATGCGTCAAAGAAAGCTCAACGTGGGAAGGACACTAAGCCTTGAAGGGAACAAAAAGATGCGAGTCTGACAGTGTTGTATTGTTACCTACAGTCAGAGGCGTCTTTGTGTGTGAAATGAAGCGAAACTGATAAAGGGTAACTTTTTTAACTCTGCAGAATACACACCACTTGACTGCCAATGACGCTCTTACACGGCATCAGTAAGTAAAAAAAAAGTGTTTTTTTCTTTGCCATGTTCCAAACAGAACCACATGATAATATGCATGGCAGGAGTGTAGTACAAATACAAATACGCATTGAAAATCATTTTGATGTGGTATTCTACAGTGGTCATCAGGAGTAATGTTACATTACATTAGCCCCCGCAAGAAGTCTTGGACAAAAAACAACAACAAGAAGAAACTACCCTAATGCTAATACATATTATGCCTTATTTTCTATGATAGAGTCTACTGTATTGGGTAATAAGAACAGAAGGGTGACTATAGGGGTGTTATTTCATGTCTAAAGGGCTCTAATAGGGTTTCAAAAACATATTGAAGCGGTAAAGTAAAATTTTCTATGCTTTAACTATAAAAATATTTATCAATAAGCTATAGTTCACTTCGCTGCAATAAACCCGACTCCTGACTGTGTGCCCTCAAGCAGCGCTGAGAAAGAGCAATTTCCATCACCAAACAACTACTTTGACTCAAGCTGGGATCTGCACCCTAACCCCGGCGCTGATTAGCAAATTAGCAGGCTTGTAAACATAGTCTGGTTTGAGGTAGCAGCAAGGAAGTACTTCACACTGCACACAATCCAACTCTGAAGGATTAAGGCTTCTTTCGGCGCAGACTATGCGGCTTTTGGCCCAAAGTAGAGGGGGTGAAGAGCGCTGAGGTGTCAGGTGTGCCCTCACAGATTAGTGGGAAGCTCTCGCTACAAAAAGGATGAGCGCTACTCCCTTTGAAGTCATTTCAGGGCTGGGGAAACAAAAGGAATTGCGACCCCCCCCCCCGCAGAAGTAGCTCCGCCCACGGAGTCCAAATCCACACACAGATTTGAAAGGTCAACCTCGATAAGGGGGAATGGGGGACCTCTTGAGCTGTCACTCACTCACTTTCCCTAACGACATGAAACCCCGTGCATTTTTCTGTAATGCTACAAAATCATGGAAGTAAGCCCCTTAAGTAAGACCTTTACTTTGTAACGAGGAACTTTGGACCATAGCAACTCCTGACAAAATGAAGCTCCTGCTCATTTCTCAAGGTCAAACTAAGTCCCTAAGTTTGCTTAAGCACATGGAATGGCAGGTGATGTTTTTATTAGGTTAGTACAACCCAATCAACAAGAGTGGTTAGCATGTTGGCCACACAGGAGATACTGGGAGATCTGGGTTCGTATCTCTGATTGGGCATCTCTGCGTGGAGTTTGCATGTTTTCCCTATGCATGTTTTCCCCGGGTACTCCGGCTCCTCCCAAATTCCAAATATATGCACGTTAGGTTATAATTGGAGAGTGTGAATGGTTGTTTGTCTCTATGTGCCCTGCGACCAGTCCAGGGTGTACCCTGCCTCTTGCTCAACAGTCAGCTGGGATAGGCTCCAGCATACTCCCATAGCGAGGACAAGCAGGATAGAACATGGATGGATGGAAGAATGAATGGACATTTACCAAAAACTAAAAGTTCCTGAACAGTTTTTGCCAAAAATGTCTCGGTTTTTGTATACCGTCTCGGTTAAGGTACGGCCAAATGTTCAGTTTGCACGTGTAACATTCCGTTATCCATTTCACTCGTCATTTATGTGTCTTTTGCATTTTCTGCATGTGAAACTATAATTATTGTCCAAAAATGTATTTTGTGTTCATATTTGGGGGTGTCTGGACTTCCACGATTTCCTGAAGAACAAATGGCTCCGGTTTTCATACATTTCTGAGGTTTTTTCCAGCTTGGGAATATCAGTAACAAAATAATGAATTCCCTAATGTGCGGTTTGGTATTAAGTGTGGCTCTATCCGCAACTTTCATAACAAAGTAAAGCAACGCTTGCATCCTCTGGCTTGTAAAATGAGTATAGAACATGGAAATGGAAAACAGGAAGTCTGAGCGTGGAAGCTGGAGAAGTAAATAGAGAGGGTGAATCAGCACTGCGGCGAGGGATGTGCCTGATGGACACGTCTCAGATTGTACTAACAAGCAGCCCGTGGAAAGAACAGCACACGTACAATTATATCTCTGCTCTCGTAAACCCTATGTGTGTTAAAGCCGTACATCCAAACAATCACAAGTCAGTGATTACCCAGGGAACAGAAACCATTCCTACTGACAAAATTGGGTTAAATCGGAAGGTGAGCATCATAGCTGGATGGGTTAAAAACAAGGATTGCCTCGTTAGAGCCTCGCTCGTTCTCTCCTCGCGGATGCGTTTCAAATTCCACAGCGGAGAAGCTCGCTGAGAAGACTGAGGTTTGAGTGGTAAAGTGAGGCTGATTTGTCAAGATTCTGCCACACGATTACGACTTGTCATGGTTTCACACTGGTGCGCGTGGGGGCTTACGGACACGAAAGATTCAGTTTGGTTCTCTATTATCCGGAATGGTAAGCCACAATCAGGCCTGGATTCCCAGTGCGGTGTGTCTTTGGGACAGAGAAAGCTGCGTCAGCTGCATTAACTCAATCACTACCAAACACGTATGAGTACGTTTCTTTAAACCCAAACATTTTAAAGCACTTGAAAGCCATAAAAACGCCCACAAGTTGGCAGAAGGGACTTTGATTTGGCATTTGAGAGTTCGGCGCAGGTCATTTGCATATAAAAACACGCCCCACAGCAATTAGGAAACGGAGGAGGACGTCGTGTTTGTTACTTTGGTAACCGAAATTTGAACGCGTAATTGTGCTATGTGAGTGTGTGTCTGTGCCAAGAAGGCTTTCTAAGAGAAGCTATTAGACTGAAAATGCATTGAGCTTTTTAGACTTCTATTAGACTGAATTTATAGGTGTAATGATAATATCTGAAAATTACAACTGTAATTGTGCTATGTGAGTGTGTTTGCCAAGAAGACTTTCTAAGAGAAGTTATTAGACTGAAAATGCATTGAGCTTTTTAGACTGAGTGGTGGCTTAGTGGGTAGCATGCTGGCCTCACAGTCAGGAGATCTGGGTTTGAATCTCCATTAGGGCTCTCTGTGTGGAGTTTGCATGTTCTCCCCGTGTGTGCATGGGTTTTTTCCGGGTACTCCGGTTCCTTCCCACCTGAAGTCAGCTGGGATAGGCTCCAGCATACCCGCAACCCTAATGAGGATAGGCGGCATAGAAAATGGATGGGTGGATGTTTAGATGTTATAGTACAATATATACATGGCTAAATTTGTGTCAAACTAAAAGTTGAATTTTCTCCCTTTTTTAGTAGGGAACTGATATTTTCCTGAAACCTACCAATGTTCTACCGCTGATTACCAAAGAACGGAAAATGGTCGAAAGTTTTTCTGATGAAAAACAAAAGTCTAATCTTTCTTTTGTTATCTCCCATGTCTATGAAGCCATAAAACCCAACATCCTGTGCGCCTTGGAAGATCAGTCAGCGTGTAAAATGGAGTGAAAGTGTTAATAGTGTGACATCCCTGCAGCTTGACTACGTGCAAAGAAGAGAAACATGAAACTGTACAGTCCTGTGCGCTGCCTTCAACTTCCAGACCCTTTCATTTCTCTTTGATGAATTTTTGTTTGCCTTTCCGTCTTTCCTCAAATGACGACTTCAGATCATGTCACTGGAGCAAATGTGATCATGACTGTTTCTAAATACTGAGGGATACCTCGAACTCTGCTGAACTGCAACCCTCAACGTAATTGAGGGTGTTTAGCAGTCAAGCAGGGCCCAACACGAGCCCGAGCTGAGGTCACGACTGCAGGGTTGTGTCTAAGGCGCAACATGAGCTGGGCCGCCGGAACTATCCACAGCTAGGCATGTGCGGTCTGGCCCAAGCGGATGACGGTTCTGGAAAGGAAATGAAGTTGAATGTGGGACTGTACTACATGCTCCTTTCAACAACTCTGACAGTGAAGCGGCGAGTTCAAGCGTTCTGTTCAAACAATGACCCCAAACACACCGCGGGCCGTGTTTGAGCGGCACAGCTGTTTCTTCTCAAGCGGAGCTACAGATGGACCAGTGGCCATGTCAAAGAGGAGGTACTGACTCACAAAGACGTGTTTCTGTAGGACTCTGGTCACTGGGCGGCATTGCCTTACTTTACATTACCGCGACACTGCATAAAATCATGAAGTCAGCCGTGGCGTGGCCAACACGAGAGCGAAAGAAAAAAATGCGGTAAGTTGCTGGCTTCTTAAGTTTAGAAGAAATGAATTTGAGGCTAACCAGTTAGCTCGCTAGCTTGTTAGCTCGCTAGCTTAGCGGCCGCCTCGAGTAGCTGCGGTGTAACAGTTAAACAATGTATTATGTGTGAAAATGACTACCGGATGGAAGTTTAAGTCTACAGGGCTCTGGTACTGTTCAAAACCGTATTTGGAAAGTCATAAACACGTTTGCTATGTTCTAACTACGAAAATACTAACAGATTATGTTATAACTACAAAAATACTTCATTTTCTAAAAGATTATGTTATAACTACAAAATATTTCATTTACTAACAGATTATGTT
This sequence comes from Oostethus manadensis, assembly GCA_024372805.1. Classification (NCBI taxonomy): domain Eukaryota; kingdom Metazoa; phylum Chordata; class Actinopteri; order Syngnathiformes; family Syngnathidae; genus Oostethus; species Oostethus manadensis. The sequence goes on from QODF01000039.1 coordinate 1,960,443, forward strand.
ATAACTACAAAATACTTCATTTACTAACAGATTATGTTATAACTACGAAATATTCATTTACTAACAGATTATGTTATAACTACAAAATACTTCATTTACTAACAGATTATGTTATAACTATGAAAATACTTCATTTTCTAACAATCTATGTTCTAACTACGAAAATACTTCATTTACTAACAGATTATGTTATAACTACAAAATACTTCATTTACTAACAGATTATGTTATAACTATGAAAATACTTCATTTACTAACAGATTATGTTATAACTATGAAAATACTTCATTTACTAACAGATTATGTTATAACTATGAAAATACTTCATTTACTAACAGATTATGTTATAACTATGAAAATACTTCATTTACTAACAGATTATGTTATAACTATGAAAATACTTCATTTACTAACAGATTATGTTATAACTATGAAAATACTTCATTTACTAACAGATTATGTTATAACTATGAAAATACTTCATTTACTAACAGATTATGTTATAACTATGAAAATACTTCATTTACTAACAGATTATGTTATAACTACGAAAATACTTCATTTACTAACAGGGAATGGTACGTCATTTACATTGGTCGGGTCTGTTAGTTGGTTCCAGGCCCACGTTAAAAACGTTAAAAGGTGAATTTCCACAAAATACAATTCCTCCTCCTCCTCTATCTTATTTATGAATAAAATATTTTGTAGATAGAGCATAGAAACTCCTAGAGTCGCCTCTATGCTCGTATTTGCCAACAGTGTAGACATACTAAGACAACATAAGACATCAGAATGACGTAATATAGACATAGCATTGGGAGAGATTCTTCTCGTACTTTTTTCTACTTACTCTTGTGTACAGTACTTCCTGCAGTGGTTATTGTCTCTACAGTATGTATCATTATTGACACATAGTGAGCAGTCTTTCAGTATGTCTCAATGCTTTGGATTTGAGTTCATTCAGCTATTTCTTCAATTGCCGTTGTTCATTCGCAATAGAATTTAAATTTATGCCTGAAGTATGCGCCCGCACGCATTGACAGTACACTATAAAATGTATAGGTACTTATAGGCAAAGGAAGGAACGATAATGCAAAATGTAAAGTCATGTAATTACAGTAACAAGTTATGATTTTATATTTACTTTTGTTCACACTGCCCTAAAGTTTTGACTCCAAGATCCAATGTCGGAATTTTGCGTGGCACAGCACGCGACTATGGAGGGTTTCCTAACAATGGTAGTGGAATGAGGTCTTTTCTGTGGATAAAAATGCATATTTTCAGAGAAATCTGCAAATTTGCTTGACTGTGAAGGGTGAATACTGTTTTTTTTCAATAAATATACCCTCAAAACTGTATTAGGAATACAAGTATCCATTTGCCATGTTTGAGAACTCTGTCTTGTCTTTTACAGTCCAAGTCCAAATCCCTGTATCTCAAATAAAGCTGAATTCAATGGTCTTTCAAAAAAAAAACCAAAACAAATCTACCATTTCCTCACACTGGGCCTCCATGTTTCCTCTTGACATCTGCTCATATATCAAATATTCAATACATTCCTGGATACAACACGCAAGCAAAACAATTGTTTGGATAGTGAGAAGACAAATATCTCCCAAAAAATGGCTTCCGGGCATATGTCTTATTTAAAATGTAGTAGGATGAGGGAAGGAGACCTTTCAAAAGCACCGAACTCTGCCAGTTCACATAAAAACATCTTTGCTCTAAATCAATGCCTTGTTTATTATACCATTTTAATCCACTTACTTACTTCACTTTTCACATGCCCCTGAGCACTTTGGGGGTTCGGTGACTTGACAGTCAGCTTAGCAAAAACGGTTCATATTTGCAGCATAACAAGCAGAAAAGTTATGCTCAACGTTGGAGGTTCTGCTGCACCCCTTGAGTAAAAAAAAAGTCTAGAGAAGGGATTTCCTCCACAACATGACCGTAAAAGTTCACACTCGTTTCCCTTATTTGTCAGTGGGCCTCACCTCGCAGCCCCTCGGTATCTGTTAAGGCCAACGTTGCTCATCTGCTGCCGTTGTTCATTCGTAATTGAATTTAAATTTATGCCTGAAGTATGCGCCCGCACGCATTGACAGTACACTATAAAATGTATAGGTACTTATAGGCAAAGGAAGGAACGATAATGTAAAATGTAAAGTCATGTAATTACAGTAACAAGTTATGATTTTATATTTACTTTTGTTCCCACTGCCCCAAAGTTTTGGGGTCTGTTAAGGCCAACGTCGCTCATCTGCTGTATGAACTCATAACAACCACACGCTCCTGCCTGCGAGTTACTCTTAAACGCACGATTAAGGATTATGCCAAAGGGGACATCAATACAGGTTAAGTCTCAGCCAGTACTCGCCTCCTGGCGTCCGATTGCCTCCGGTGAATGGTTCTTTTTGTGGTATCTGCACGATATCTGGTTTGTGTGCCTCTAATCAGTGTCCAGCATTATTATCATGAAACAAGCAAAAGGAATAGCAATTCAGGCTACGGATCTTGCAATGCTGCTCGAGTGAAGAGCCTGTCGCAACAACAGGTACCCTGGGGCTGCTACACACACACACCTCCAAGAAAGCATGTTGGGGATGAAGAAGGACATGCTGAAAGAGCTGCTACTTAACTTGGATTGCGGGTCACAGAAAACAGAATGCCTCTCTTACCTGTGGGACAATGAGACAAAAAGACAGATACAAGGAATGTTAAGAAGGTTTCTCTGGAAAGGGCATTCATGTCACTCGTCACCTCCCTGAGAGAGGCGACGAACAAACTCATGACCATATTTGGTCACGAGTTTGCTCCTCGAGACGGTTTTTGTTTTAAAACACAGTAACAGTCCTCGGTCTTGGCTGGTGAGTCTAATGTGGGTGATACTATAGTATATCAACAAATGACTAAACCATGGAAGAGCCGTACCGAGTCACCGAGTACACGTTAATTAAAACAAATTTAACCTTAAGTTTTTTGACTTACAATAACATGATGGTGTGGACCTGCACTGCATCATGCAGACATATACACTATATTACTAATTTGAGGATTTGACGATTCAGATTCACAGGTAGATTAAGACTTTGGAACGTCTTTGGATTAATTTCAAGAAGGGCGCAAAACTTGAGCATCCAGACCAACGGAGTCGAGTACGCTAACTTTTCTGCTTTGTAACTTGATCACTTTGAAACGTGCAATTACTTTGGAAAGTGCAATAACTTTAAGCTACAACAGCATTATCATTGCACTCATGTGACAAATACTGCACTTCTATTTACTTATCTGTGCTTGGAAAACGTGCCAATCATTTATTATGGGGGTTTTCACTATTTATTATGTACTATGATTTGGACTGAAGGTTAAGACTTGTGTTTTTTCATTGTTATATTTTATACAGATTGATGTTTATTGTCATTGCACACAGTATAAAAACCAAACACAGTTTTGGTTCCAAATAACTTTAGTTGCTTCCACGTGGGATCTTGTGGAAATTGACATCATGTGAACGAAATGCTGTCACGGTGAGGGGAAGGAACGTTCAAGAGTGGAGTTATATACCCGTAGGACGGCTCGATCGTGGCGGAATGCAATTACAAACACTGAACCGCCCCTCCAGAACTAAACAAGTTGAAATGACGATAAACATTGGCAATTCTCTTAATTATTCAGCCACCGTTAAAATACTTTTAGGGTAGGACTAATTATTTGATATGGTAATATGTCCAGTTATTGTGTGATTTAGAACAACCATGGGTTAAAGCGGCACTCCCCGTGTGAGCTCCCAGCACCATGACAGAGGAGTCCGGCCACAGCGAGGGAACAGCGTCCAACGTGAAACAAACTTAACCACACCATCCCACAGACATGTCTGCAAGGTTTTGGTGCGTTTACTCCTTCATCGGGGTGGCAGGAGTGACGGAAGGCGAGTTTTTCCAATCTTTAAAATACAGCCAATAGGCAGCCGATACCGATCCTGAAATCGGATTGGGACATCCCTAGTAATAAATACTAAAAAAAACCTTTTGTCATGAAGGCATTGCTTAAGTAAAAAAAAAACAATACTTGCAAGAATACACTCTAAAACTCGAGTGGTCTGACCCTGGCAAAACAGACTCGAGAGCACTAGCTATCGAGCTAAAGGCCCAGGCTGTCAGCTCGTAGTCCAGCGCAGCTCTTTAACGCGTCAGGGAAAATGAAATGATGATAAACACTGGCCAAAGCTGGCGGAACCTCTTAGCTGCACTTCAGCTAGCTTCCATTCACGCTCCTTTAATGGAAACCAGCAGGCTAGTGCGGTTGTGTGTGGGACTCGGGCATGATGCGTATATTTTCATGTTGTTCTCACACACAGAACATCCTTCCGGCCTTCAAAATAAGAGCACCGTTTGACACATGTGGTCTAAATGTAAACAAAATAAGCGTGTCACGAAAAATATCTTACATGTGCAAAATCAATCTTTTTTTCCACTAACCCAAAAACCAAACACACTATGCTGGTAAAAATAATTAGAAAATGTAAAAAATTCAAAAAAATTAAAATGGCATTTGGAAAAAAAAAATGTGGGAAAAAATCAATTTCGGGTGAGAAGCACTGTCATCCGGGAGAGACTCGGAGTACAACCGCTCCTCCTCCGCATTGAGAGGAGCCAGATGAGGTGGCTCGGGCATCTGGTTAGGAAGCCTCCCTGGGGAGGTGTTCAGGGCACGTCCAACCGGTAGGAGGCCTCGAGGAAGGACCAGGACACGCTGGACAGACTATGTCTCTCAGCTGGCCTGGGAACGCCTCGGCATCCGCCGGGAAGAGCTGGACAAAGTGGCCGTGGAGAGGGAAGTCTGGGCTTCTCTGCTTAGGCTGCTGCCCCCGCGACCCGACCTCGGATAAATGGAAGAAAATGGTTGGATGGATAAACCGGATTTCGTCGGGCCCTGCCTGTGTATCGGGATTTGGACAAACTGTATCGTCTATCACAAAGATCTTTTCATCCCAATAATATACGTGCAAAAAAATAAAACTTATAGTAAGTCATAACCTGCAAAACATGTTGGGTAACATGATAAATTCCCACACATGCAAGTGTCATATTTGTCATAGTTTGTAAACATTATTATTAAGTGTTACTTCTTCATCTGCAGAAACCTTCCAGATTGTCCTGCAAACATGTGGTCGATATTGCTCCAAAGCACATTAAAACCTTTTTCTTTTCTAGTCAATAAAATCAAAGAATGGAAGTGAAGCTATGCAGTGTTCCGAGGCATACGAGGCGGGGGGAGGCCTTTGCCTTTTCCTAATTCCCTGTCTAATTACTCGTCCAGCGGCTCGCCCCAGGGCAAAAACCCTGCGGGTACCTCTCTAATCCGCCCTGACGGCCCGCTTCAAAGAGTCCTGATTACAGAGAGGAGGGGAAGAAGAGAGAGCAGAGAATGGGCTTGGAAGACAAGAGTTATGGAAGGAAGGAATGATACGGGGATGGGGTCACGACGGAAACACGTCTCGTTTGTCTCTCAGCTGTCAGGCTTGTGGGGTCTATTCAGCCGTCTTCGTGGAGGCACAAAGCGTGCAGGGCTCACATTTGCTGCAATTAGGAAAGACAACGAGGCACGGGACTCATCAATCTCTCTTTCCAATGTCGATTGATTGCAGGCTAATTCTCACCGCGGCGATTCAAAAGGAGACGCGCGCTTCGCAGTCCCGTTTGCTCAAGCACGATACCGAGACCGCCTCAAGTCCCTCGTTTATTACACGATTTGCGGAGTCTGAGCATTTCGTGAAGAGATTACGGAAGGCTCCACGATGGCCGGCGAGGGGAGGTTGAGTCAATATTTTCCAGAACAACAGCCACTATTATCATAACCACAAACAAGTTCATATTGTCTGTAGGTCACCCTCACGCTGAGTCAGAACTTTATCCACTTACTGAAAAACACAAGATTGCAACATATTTTGTGCATCCAGTCATGTCTGTTTTTTGGGGGGATAAACTCCTACTGGGTTCAGCAAGGTGACTCTCATCGTACTTGTATTCCAAACACCCTCCCAGGTGCCCATTAAGAGCCACGAGCGGGGATAAGGGGTCGGACATGTTTATTGGGAAATACATTTCAAACGATGACTTCGGGCTTCAACTGTGAGTCATGCTGGCACACGACTACGAAACATCACCTGGTACTGGTAGAGCACATCCTGTGAGATTATGTATCTTTTCAAAAGGAGGCGGGGGAGAAAACAGATGATGGAAGTGAAATAGTGATGTGGGAGACTCTGTCGTTCTCCAAAACCAAGATAAGCACAGGCTAGAATGAGGCTGGCCGCTGGCTGGACTTGTCCGTCCACAGGTTTAAAATTAGGTTGGAACAAACCTCTCGGACCTCAGTCATTCAGTCGTTGAGTTTCTTGCGGCAACTTTCGCGGACCTCAGTCATTTCTCCTCACCCGACATTCTGCTGCATTCATGCAGAATTCATGCTGCATGTAGGAGTCTCATCATTTAGGCAGACTGAACGTAATTGTTAGTAATAACAAATCACATTTTTTGGCGTCCGATTCGATTTTTTTTAATCTTGCAGAGATTGTTTTTTTTTCAATAATAAACTTTTGCTACAAACACGAATTTGTGGAATTGAATATGTCTATATTTTAGATCGTTACAGCTTTAAAAATAATACAACCAAAGTATTGCTGAATTTCCTTTTTGTTTTACACAGCTTTTGTAACAAACCTCTGTAGGTCAGGTAACGAATGAAAATAATACGAGGCCAACTGAATTACAGCCATCCTGGCGTGGAATCATTCAGACACCGTTAAAATACTTTGAGGGTAGTAACTAATCATTTGACCTGGTTATAGATCCATTTGTGGTGTGATTTAGAGCAACCCTTGGTTAAAGCGGCACTTCCCATTTCATGTTGGAGAGTGGCCCAAAGTTTCAGCAACAGGATCGGCCCAATCTCGTGGTGGAAGCCGGGCTTCACACATCCAGGTCACAGTACCATTGTAACCCCCAACTGGTCCCCCCTGGCTCCCCCAGAGTCGAAAGTGGCAGCCAACAGGGTAAAAGGTGTCGGATCGTTGTTCAATCATTAAGCCATCAGGGAGTGAGGTTTACTGGCACAGCCATCCCTGCAGTATGCACTCAGTTTCCATCAAGCACCATTGTCACCATATGATACAGTCTTTTACATTTATATTTATATTTTATATTTTACATTTATATTGTCAACATTTTGAGTGGGTAAGAAAATACGCAACCCTACTATTCAGGTATTCACATTATTTTTATACCGCTGCTTGCTGCCTACACATTCCCTGGTGAAAACGCCAATCATCAGGGTTTACCGCTCCAACCGCAACAGGGTGAGCCCAAACTGTTCTACCTGGTGGAATGGTTCTTCAGAGGACATCCCTAATTTATCGCTGTCAAATGATTTCAGACCCGACAGCTGATTCAATATTAATAAATGGAATATTTTGGTAGCTTAGAAAACATGTTTATGACCTAAATACATTTTTTGTATTTTTTTATCTGGCCCTAGTAGACATGAAATAATACCGTTATAATCACCTTTATAGATGTTTTACCCAGCATAGTAAACATGATAAATAAAAATAGGCCATCTCAGACATAAATGAGATAAGATTGACATGTTAACTCTGACTGCATACTTCCTGTTGACTCATCAATGTAACATTACTGACACCTAGGGGCCAGTGTAGAATACTACTCTACTGTTGCTGTTTAAGGAGAGACTCAAGTTGCACTTAAACAGCTTTGTTAAAAGGCAATGAGCACATGCAGTGTACAGTCACACAGGAGCTGCTGTCTGCCACTCTCTACACTGCTAAGCTTCTGCTAACACTCATCTATCAGTAAACTCTATTGCATTACACTTCGTATCACTTTTTTTCCAATGCCTTAGATTTGTGTTTTTGTTTTTGTTTGCCATTTTTAATGTTTGAACATGCTTAATTAGGTCATCGGTGTTTAAAGGTAACAGGGGCCACTTTGATGTTTTTATGTATTTAAAAATACATAACATTTGTAAATATCATAAATAATATAATTTTGAGGACAAAGCTTTGTGTTACTACTTGTACAGTAAGTATTACAATTTTACTTTTCTTATTAAACTGTGCATTTTAGCTTTATTTTTTGTCACTTTTGCTGATTTTTTTCCTAAAATGAGGGCCTAAAAAAGGGCCGATAAAAAATGAACTGGCCTGCACTTTCAACACCCCAGATTTACATACAATGTGCTTTAAAAAAAACTAATAATGGACCATATTCAAACAAAAAACTGTGATTATTTATTCCATTTTCCACCCCAATTCCATTTTCCTCCACTTATCCGGGAACGGTTTGCGGCGACAGCAGCCTCAGTAGGAAAGTCCAGACTCCTGGTCTCCAACCACTTCTTCCAGTTCCACCATGAGGACACCAAGGCGTTCCCAGGCCAGCTGTGAGACATAGTCCCTCCAGCGTGTCCTAGGTCTTCCCCAGGGCCTTCTTCTGGCTGGGCATGTCCGGAACACCTCATCAGGGAGGCATCCGGACTAGATGTCTGAGCCACCTCAACTGACTCCTCTCGATGTGAAGGAGCAGCAGCTCTACTCTGAGCTCCTCCCCCTATCTCTTAGGGTGAGTCCAACCACCCGACGGAGGAAACACATTTCAGCTGATTGTATCTGCGATCTCGTTCTTTCGGTCATAACTCATGACCATAGGTGAGGGTGGAAACATACAGTAGATCGACGGGTAAATGTCTGTCTGTCGAGCTCACACTCCAACCTTCCTTCACTCGCGAGCAAGACCCCCAGATACTTGAACTCCTCCACCTGGGGCGAGACCCCACTCCCAACCCGCAGGGTACAATCTACCCGTTTCCGTCTGAGAACCATGGCCTCGGATTTGGAGGTGCTGAGTCTCATCCCAAAAGCTTCACACTCAGCTCCAAACTGCTCCAGAAAACACTGAACGTCAAAGCCCGATGAGGGCATCAAGACCACATTGTCTGCAAATAGCAGAGACGGGATCCTAAGGCCACCAAACTGGATCCCTCGACGGCTTGAGTGCGCCTACAAATTCTGTCCGTGAAGATCATGAACAGATTGGCTGAGAAAGGGCAGCCTTGGCGGAGGCCAACATTCACCGGAAACAAGCTCGGCTGTAGCGAGAGACGACTGAAAGACCAGGTTTCCAGCTTAGCCAGCTGACCAACAAACATTGCTATGTCTACTATACTACGACAGGTAACCCAACAAAAGGGTGCTGGCTGCAAGTTGGATGTTTGGGGATCTTGGGAAAATTAGTCGCGCAACAAACAGAACCCTGACTGTGAAAATCAGCATTTATCTGAGCATAAATTGCCTTTGGAGATGTCCAGTGGCAGCTTGTGTGTAGAATGGCATTCGGCTGAAAAACTGAGCCAAACAAATCATGCGTTTGACTAATGGGAGAAGAAAACAGCGTCTCCTCGAAGCTTCTGATGTGAAAAGTCCGATCGGCGGTGAAATCACACCGTCACGGCAAAATGGCTGTTGCAAGTTGGAATATGGGCTGGCAAATATCTGTTTACAAGCTGTTATTCACTTCCATCTCCTGCTAGCTCATGGGCCACATTGCGCCACTTTTCTGTAATTGCGCCTTGCGAGATAAGGGGGATGAGGAAACAGGGACACCGCCTCCCGAGTAAACATATGCTTGTTTTTTTGGCCCGGCCTGCCTTCTCTGTTCTCTCCGAAGATTGCGTGAAAGTGTGTGTGTGTAAGGTTGAGGAGGGCTGTAAAACTCTGACAGGACACCAGCTCTTCTGTCTGAGCGCGACAACAACAACAACGTAGAAGAGACAGCGTGGAGTCTGTGCAGCTGTTTCTGCACGGCCGCAGAGGGAAGCTTTCAACTCAACGTGAATGCAACTTGCAAAGGCTTTTCATTTGGCCTTGGCTGGACAAACGTGCACGAGGGGTGGGGGGCGTTTGAGTAGGGGGGGGTGAAAACCGCTGCTGCATCCCAAGCGTCACATCCTGACCTTCCCCACCCACCAGCCCACTTTGGCCCACACACCACAGCAACTAATTAGCAGCCCTGGGAAATCGGGGAACACAACAAGATTTCACAAGAACAACTCGAGATTGCGATGCGCAAGGATCAACTCATCCGTGGGACTGACATTAAGTCGGGGAGTGCCGTGAAATACGGAGAGGGGTGGGCGGTTTTGGCTGTCTGACTGGAAGGTGGGGCGGAGACTGTCATCAGCGTATGTCTTCACACAAGACTTCCATGTATGAACGGTTGTATTGCTCCTTTCACTGGCTGGGGGTGAGCAGTCGTACTTTTGTCCTCGCCCCTTCCGCTCGCATATCGAGGGAAAACATTCCAAAGGGTAGAATCAAAGGGAAGGCGAGCATGGGCTCATTCTGTGACACGGCCGTGCCTCTGCTTTTTTTGCGCTCTGACGGCGGTAAGACGAGGAGCACAAAACGGGCTGAGCGGGCTTAAATGATTGTTTGCGATTATTTGGCATTTCAAGCAGCAAAAAACCTGATGGACGATCTGCATTAAACTATTTGTATTACACGGATGAGGATAAGCGGCATAGAACACGATGGATGGATGGAAGTGCAGTACATAGTTTTTGACTGGGGATGTCCCATTATATCAATCCACCAATATCATATTTTCGGCCCGATATTGTGATATCGGTTTCTTCTTTATAACGAAAACCGACACAGCTAGGGGTTGATCGACCACCGATTAGTATCGGCCGGTTGCAGCCCGCAGTTATCATTCGAAGCAGTGGAGTATCTTGACCTAACTAACATCTTTGGCGACGGCGTCTTTCCCCGCCCACAAAACAAGTTACACATGGCGGACTTGTTTGCCTATGAACTTCCGTGGAAACTATCTTCCACGAGCAGCACGTTAAACAAGACAATTGGCGGACTGCTTGTTTGGAACTGCCTATTTTTTTGGGTCCCCTGGCAGTCAAGGCACGTTGGAATTGCCCTGACATTTCCCCCTTATACGGCACGCCTATCACTCATTATTAAGTAGAAAAAAACACACATCGGTAGATATCGAAATCGGAAATTGAGAGTTGGCATATCAGCAACAAAACACATTGGACATCCCAATTTTTGACCCAGTTTGCCCAATAAATGATCCCTGCCAGCTGATGTAGAAAGACTTGTATTTTAAACAACAATGTCGTATGTTTACAATGTACGCCATGCTTTTGCACATGCTCGTGACTTCTCGGACGCTTTGCGCTCACATTGACAACTCGCATTATTTTTTGTACAGTAAAAAAAATGGTATTAAAAAACATTGTTTTTCATTTCATGTTCATTTAGACGTGTCTATGCTTTAAAATAAATTAAAAATTTAGGCCCAAAATGCGGACAATTTGTTTAGTTTTTTTTACAAGTAGGCCGTATCCAACCATGAAATAGGATGATTTATTAATTTATTTGACCTTCTTAAGCCCCTGGATTGCATTTATTTGCATTTTGGTTTGGTTTTTTTCTAATAAAATATTGATTGTGTTGTGAAGGCAAAGGCAAATAGTAAAGTGATACAGGTTTTTGAAAAAAGGTATCCCAAAGGTTACCCAAAACGAAAAACTAATTTGTACTTCAGAATTATACCAAAAAAAAAGTTTTAGAGTACAAGGATTTAAAGCTGTTCTGCAGAAATGGAGAAATGATTAAGCTTTGAAAGTTGGTGCAACTAATTCCTGCAGGTGCTCCAAGTTCTGGAGTACCTGCTACCTCCTCTGTCTGCATATGTTCGGAAGACACTGTGGTGCTGTACACATACTTTCATCACGTTCTATTCTAATCATTCTATCACACGTTAGATCTGTAATTATAATACAGAGAAACCGAGATGTTTTTGCCCAAATCTATCATACCGCCAGAATCTCCAACCGGCCCACGCCCAATCAAGATAACAATCAGGAAAATTGCAGTGATGCAGTGTTGCAATATGAAGCACAAATTCAGTGAGTATGTGTGTGGTCCAAAGTGGGAGACAGGAGGAAAGTCTTCTCCAGCGTAATTGCCGGGTTGCAAATATTGCTTTCAACAACAACAGGGCGGGACATGTGAGGTGCTCCGGTGCTGAACTTCGCCCCGTGGACATATCGGAATACGCTTTCACATTGCGTTAAACACCCACACAGAACGAACGTGCACAATTCCCAGCTTTAGTAGGCGGCGTGGAAGGGGCTGATGTCCTCGTGGGAGGAAAGTGCCGCATTCTAGAACCGGAATGACTTCTATTTGTGTTCTTCCTGAAATATGGGACTGTTTAGTGCTGCCGAGTTTGGACACGGATTTGCAAACGCACACACATGCAGCATAAAGCCACACGATCACGAGCCTCGTATGCCCAAGCCATGACAAGCACGCATTCTCAGCGCTCCTCCACGCCACCGGAGCCTGACACAGAGCACCCCTTTCAGCACTAAGTCAAGGCTCTGCCGTTAAACCGCCTCCGTGCCGCGAGGGCCAAAGGCACGCAAACGCCACACGACAATAAGCAGACTGACCAGAGTGCACGCTTCCGTCGTTCAAGTCGTCTTTATAACCCCCTTCCCACAAGCCGCAGAGCCGCGCTGGAAAACAATGCGCTGATTCCGCCTCGCATTCTGCTAAGCTGGCCCCGCTCGGGCCAAGCCGAGACGGTAGTAAACCTCCAAACTCAAGCGGGGAAAAAAAGACAATGAACTCAATGGAATGCGGGCTCTGTTTAACAAAGACGGGCCTTAGAGGACTGTTAGTGTCATAAACGCACGACGCATCAGCATTCTACAGATAAAAACGTTATCTTGAAAGGCTTTGTTTGGAGCGCTTTCAAATTGCATCTGGAGATATTTAAAGATCATTAAAATGGCGGAATGGCTGGCTCAGATTACTGCCAGAAAATGGATACAGATACAAAATAGAGATGCGTCTAGCAGACCTCCATCACGGACTGTACATGGATTCTCAAACGGGATGAGAGGCGCTTTCTTTTTGTGGCGTATTCATGAAGACAAGAGCAGAGGTGCCGCGAGACCTGTGGGTGGAAACGGTCAGGAGCCTCGGCTCCATTTGAGTGTCTGCGTGCGGCCCGTGCCAAGAAAAACAAGAGCTCGGAATCGCCGAGATCTGATTTCAGCGTGCAGTCATGGCAGGAAACGGCTTCTCGGGATGGGGTGGGGGTTGTGTCCCTGTCTTCCCGGCGAACAAGAAGAAGAAAAGGGATTTTGAGGAAGAACAATGATTTGCCGATGCTGCCAGTCACAGTTGGGCACGGATCCTTGCTCCAAAAAGAATGTCGTATCGGTTCCGAGCTCTGCGCTTGGATCGCCCGTGCTACTGCGGGACAGCCAGAGGGATACCGCTCAGAACATGTGCTCGTTAAGACAGAATATAAAGCCTCTAAAACCTTTTCACGCATACTGCCGAGCTCCAAACATTTGACCAGGTTTTCCAAAAGACTATATCCGTCAAGAACGACCTGACACACAATGTTGTATTTTTGGTTTTTAGGCTGGTATTTGCTTGTCTCCAGAAATGTCTTCGTCGGTTGTAAACATTGTAAAAAGGAGGCTCAGTAACCCAAGCGGTGGGTGCGAGTCATGAGGATGCTTTTAAGTGCACAACCGGGCGACAGATGTCCATGTCGGAGGGATCCTGTCAACATATTTCAAGGAGATCACAAATTGGTGCAACATATGGACCTTCTAGTCCTCTCATCTTTCGCTCTTAAATTACACCACAGAATAGAGCGAGACTGACATTTTAAGATGCTCAGTAGTAAAACACAGAAATTAGTGTTTCCGCCAGCCAATATCGTCCTGTTTGGTTCACGCCGCGTGCATTTTTGGACATGACCGTACTTGTGGGTCTCATATGTGATGGGTTCCACTTTTCAGCACCAGGACGGAAGGTACGGTAAATTTTGGGTCTTAAACGTTGAACCCTGTAATTTATGACCATGTTCTAATCTTGGGATATATCCTGTACTTATTCATCAACATAACAATCTGACTCACGATGTCAATTAAGATAAAAGGCCAAAATCATCACACAGCAACTTAACACTCAAAAGGTATACCTAAGAAATACACAAGACAAGTACCAATACGAGTAAAAAAAAACAACAATTTTAACTTCATTCCATAATGCACTTAGTCCAAGTAAAGGACTTAATGTATGCTGGAGCCTATCCCAGCTGACTTTGGGCGAGAGGCGGGGTACACCCTGGACTGGTCGCCAGTCAATCGCAGGGCACATATAGACAAACAAACATTCACACTCACATTCATACCGATGGACAATTTAGAGTCACCAATTAACCTAACATGCATGTTTTTGGAATGTGGGAGGAAAGCGGAGTACCCGGAGAAAACCCACACACGCACGGGGAGAACATGCAAACTCCACACAGAGATGCCCAACGGAGATTCCAACCCAGGTCTTCCAGATCTCCTGACTGTGTGGCCAACGTGCTAACCACTCGCTCGCAGACTCATGTGCACCACAATTTTTCCTTATAATTTGAACCCAGCTGCTAATACAGCGGTGGGGCTAATTCAGGACCATGTTCGAATATTGTGATATCTCCTATACTAACTAACTAACTAATTGTTGAAATACTGTACCACTCGTGAGTCAGAGAGGAAACCTTAGGTCTTTAGCTATAAGGGTACTCATGACGAGCTCGCCAACCCACCGGAAACCGCAGGGGGTTACCACTAACATGACACATAACGTAACAGTCAAACACATGGTGTCATCTGGGATAAAGGCAAAAATCATCACACAGCAACTTAACACTTTCAGGTATACCTAAGATATACACAAGACCAGTACCAATACGAGTTTAAAATAAAAAAAACAACTTTTGAACTTTGTCTGAGCAGAGGAGTTCATTGGCCAGCTTGCTTCGACGGAGGTTTATACTTCAAGATCGCTGATTGGCTCATTCCACTGTCAGTCAAAAAGACATTCCACCTCAGACAGATCATCCAATCATCATGTAGAAGCAGAGAGTCCGAGCCAGCCCACTGCCTCATAGACGCCCAGATGCTGAGCGTCCGATGGGCGGGACAAAGCCCAGCATTTATCCAATGACCGTCCAGTTTCGTGCAGTAGAACAACCCGCTCTACGCTTCGCCATCGAAGTCAGTAGATGCTCAACGTGTCAATTACCTGTGATGAGTGTCTGATCGTGAATAAAAGATGAAGGTATTCACGCGTATATTTAGTCCGTGAAATGTACACACATTTTTTGGGACGTTCTAGAGGAAGCTGTGATGTCACGTTATATGAGCAGCTGATACTTCCTGCAGTGGAAACACGTGGCGGATCAGCATTCAGTTCCAAACAAACTAAGCTCCATCGCTAGGTGAAAACATGGCTTTAAACTCCCATTGCTAAGCAAGTTAACCCTAATTCCATGCCAATTCTGTGCATTAAATCCAAGACAAAAGTGTGTAACAATGAAAGCATATCCAGGTCCTGTGTGCTGAAAAGGGGCCCCCGTCCAGCAAGGAAAACCCTAATACCCAAGCCCCCAGGAGCTCTTCAGTGCAAGTTCCACCCACCTCTTTTTCAACTAATACCTTGTGTGCCCCCCCTAAGGTAGAACAACGGCAGATGTGACCAATCAGGCTGATAAAGAGCGAGTCTGCTGTGGACTGACGCACAGCTGTGGGTGCAGCTGTGCGTTGTTGTTATGCCGAAGAATCAGAGACAGACCACAGGAGGGAGGAGAAGATCCGGCCGCATTCTCCTGAGATAATCGAATAGGATCAAAGCGCCATCATCTCAGATACACGCTCTCAACACAAGGGGTCACCATTAATCTCGAGCGATCGCCAGAGATCAGACCGGGGAAAATATTGGTGATCACTGCTCCACACCGACGTCACACACAAAAGAATCAAGTCCTCTCTTTCAAGCCAAGAGAGGGCCTGCACAACGCATTAGAAGAAGATATCCTGTTCTGATGGCAGCTTTAGCCCAAATCCCGCCGCCAGGAAGAGTTCTACGGCTGCAGCCAGCGGTGGATTTGCCAGATATGATCCAAATCCAACCAAGAGGGACACGGAAGAGAAGAAGACTGCTCTCGTAAAAACAGCGACTTAGCGGAAAATCAGACAGGCCTGGACGTTGATAACCACTCACAACAAGATGCTGATTAGACAGCATCATAATTACACAGGATGGCCACAATAAAAGGCCACGCCAAAAAGTGGAGTTTAACCGGATCCGGGGGGGTCTGAAAACCAGTCAATATCTCGTGTGACCGGGAAGCGGGATGTTTTCCTCTCCCAGGAATTGTACACAGATCCTATCGACACGGGGCCGTGCATTATCCTGCTGCAACATGAGGTGGTGGTCGTGGATGGATGGCGCAACAATGGGAGTCGGATCTCGTCACGTCCTTGCGGAAACACGCTGTCAGGGCCTGCTAGGGAGAACCTTCTGGTTTCTTTCACGCCAGTTCTACAGCGTTGTAACGTCGTGCAAGTTGCATCTCTGCGAAATAAAGCATTATCTAATATCAGACTATTGCACTCCCAAATACGACTACATTGCCACACAAAGAAGAGTTTAGTCCCTTGCATGAAGTCTAGTAACCCGACGCACGTTTGGATTATTTCCTATGTTGTTTGTAGTCAACTTTTTGGATTTGTTATGTTTGCATCAGCGTTTGTTTTTAAGCTGTTTGCAAATCCTGAGTGGCTGCAGATGGAACTTTTCAAAAGCTAGTAAATACGACTAATTGATATCGGTCAGATGTTTTTGTGAATAAGCCTTTAATAATGCTTTTAAAACCTTCACGTCCTCCTGGTAGAACTGGAGTGGCTGGAGCTCGGAAAGTCTGGACTTCCGTACTGACCCCGCAAAGAAAATGGATGGATGGATGGTACGGTCTGCTGCAGGGGTGTTCAAAGTGCGGCCCGGGGCCATTTTTTTCTTGGCCCACAGCACATTCTAGAAATATTCTAGAAATATAATTTAGCAAATTTCAAAGTTCATGCTAAAAATACACTTTTTCACCTCCATCACAAAGATGAGATGCATGTTTTTCTTGAAATATTTTTACAAAACATACATTTTAGGAAATATCAACGTGGCCCTTGCATCCTTTCTTTTTTCAGCATGTGGCCCTAGGTGGAAAAAGTTTGGACACCCCTGGTCTACTGTATATCCTGTCTACATCAACTTCATATTTTGGCTGACATTCGGCTGCCATTTTTTAGCACCCCTATATCGGTATCGGCCTCTACCCAACACCACTACCCCTCCGCCGACATGCACCACTCGATCCGCAACACAGAACGGCATACTCGCCTCCCACGTCACCCACTGGGCATGTCTGGGATGCTCGGGATCCGCCTATACGGAATTTGAGGTAAAGGTGTTTGTGATCGTATGAATCAAAGAGCACTTTTTCCGTTGGCTGGAGCTACTTTCTATCGCTTTCTGTTGTGAAAGCTGCAGATCAATGTTTGTATCCGTGTCTGCCAGCCCGACTCGAGGCGCTATTTCTCGTGTGTTCACATCCTTCTGCCGCTTTAGAACGGCGAATAGCTGAGGCTTGTTTTCTTTTCCTCCTGTGTTTATTTTCATCTTACTTCCCTCCTACAGCCTCCCCTCCCGGCCTCACAGTTCAGCCATCTTGGGAACAAACTGACCATATTAAGATGGAGATTGAGCAGACTGGCATGGAAGCCTGCGGTAATAAATCGTCTCTTCATGTGGATTAGAGTGTTTTTATTACAGCGCTTTGGCTGGCGCTCCTGAGCTGAACTGGGTTGTACTGGGAATTGTTCCTGCAAGTGATAGTGATTTGTTACCCCAATTAATATGACTTGGATGAGCAAGGCAATAAAGATTCAAATAAATCAAGAAGCGACTGGAAAAAGATCTAACCGGACAAAATGACTGAGTTGGACGCTCCCTTTTGTGCGAAGTTCCACTTAGTTTAAAACCGGGCAAAAACCAGGGCGCTTGCCGTTTGAGCGTCGGATATGGGAAAGGCTTGGGAGAATTGCGTGCTTTCGTGTGTGCAAAGGAGATTAGTCTGATTGTTGTGGTCAGGATGGAACCGATAAACACGCTCTTCTGATCCACTACCAACTTTTTTCACGGCAAGAAGTTAGTTGGGACAAATGCGATACAGATCTTGCATGGAAAAATCTCTCAGATGACTAAATGCAGAATTGCATACAGAAATTGGATTCAGGACCAGTGCATTTTTTTAATGGTTTGCCCAAAGGCGCTGCTTCATCGAAGTCTACACAACAGACGCTCTGTTGTACGCTTGGCGAGCTGCAGGTTACCACTGGGCCTCACTGCATGAATGTGGACCTTCAGGACTAAGCGCACAAACACATACACACTTAAACACACAGGGTAGGTGTGCATTAAAGGCACAGACAGCTTTTCCGAATCAGAACCTTGTTATAGTCAGGGGTAGCACAAGACCAAATAGCACCAAAGGACGCTGAGTAGCGAAAGCCCAAGAGCCCGCTACACGGCCACAAAACACTGCCAACATTTGCACAGAGCCCTCTTGTACTTTTAGCAGTGCGGCTCAAAGCAGCCCCCCAAATGACCTCATCTGGAATCTAAACATATTCCGGTAGTGGTAGACGCTTGTCAAGTCAGCAAAGACGGAGCGAACAGCATGTCGACTTTCTCGATGACATGCAAAGGTCGGGGTTATTAATAAAGATGTTTACGAGGCGTCACATGCATCTTCGATACGCAAGCATGGCTGATGGATGGTCATCAACATACAGCACATTCGTAGGAAGACGCGTGCAGGAGGGCAAGAGATGAGGTCACACGGACGTTCATGAGCTCTGTCTGTTGCACTCCTCTGCTTGTGCTGTTTCTGCACCGTCCTAATCCATCCGTCCCTTCTCTATGCCGCTTATCCTCCTAAGGGGGTATGCCGGAGCCTATCCCGGCGGACTTCAGGACAGAGACGGGTCGCCAGGCAATCGCAGGGCACATCTAGACAAACGCAGCTCTTCCAGATCTCCTGACTGTGTGGCCACCATGCTAACCACTCGACCACCGTGCGCCCCGCACTGTGATAAGCAGAGCTTTATGATCCTCAAGACTGAAGGTCCTGCTTACATTCCAGGCAGATCGATGCCACCCTGCCCGTGATGAACCAGCAACATCACCACACAGGCAGAGAAAACTCACATTTTTCAGTAAAGAATAGTAAAGTTTTTTTGCATGTTCGACACACTTACATTTATTATCAACAAATGCAAATATTAGTCACTGAAAGGACAACTGAAGATGTTTTATTATTTAGGGGGAAAACAACCCAAACCTACATGGCCCTGTGTGAAAAAGTTACCCCCCCATCTATCAGTGTGGAAAAGGTTATAAAGCCGCTTCTAAGGCTTTGGTTACGGTGCGCTCGTCGCGGCATGGTGAACCCACCCGGGGATGAAGAGAGCAGGACGTCAGGCCGGTGAGGTTGCAAGAATCCTTAATAACGGGGCTGCAGAGCAGCGGAAGGAACAAAGAAGCGCAACGTAACAATGACAAACAATGACAATGAGCCGACAACGCTGGCACGCACACCTGAACATAAATAGCACGGAACAAAACTAGAAACGGCCCAGAAAACACATGAAACTATGAAAATAATAACACAGAGAAACTAATCAAAACTGTCATGTCTACAAGACACCAATCGTGACACCTTTGGGACGCCCGCGGGTGGTGGGGCAACCAAATTTACCCCAAGAGCACAGCAACGACTCATCCAAGAGGTCACAAAAGACCCAACAACCACATCCAAAGAACTGCAGGCCTCACTTGTCTCAGTTGTAATTGTTTGCGAGCATAAAAAGGACTAAATTAATTCAAATACACACAGTCGTCCCTTGTTTGTAACAGTTAATTGGTTCCACAATAAATGGATTTCCGCAATATAGAATTCAATGTTAATAATTCAAATATTTCCACAATTAGAGCATGGAAAACATACTGTATTTATGACTTTCTACATACAGTTTTTTATCATCATCAGAGCTCTGTAGGCATGAAAAACCACACCTACAGTCACCTTTACACTGCTATTATTCATTGTTTAAACTTACCACTTCCACATGGAATGGGAGGAGAACTCTTTTCACTCTATGATGGTGGGCGTGCCATGGCTGACTTCATGCAATGTTAAGGTAATGTGACGCAAGGTAATGTCTCAATGTTTTGTGTCATCACTGCCCTATTATGTCGTTTATTAAATAGTTTCCGCGAGGCAGTGATAATCAGCAGCTGTAAGGCATGTAAAAGACGCATGCAAAGACGCTGTGAATGCAAAGTGCAGGTTAGCAGACGCAACAATCCCTATTGTTGACGTAATAACCCATGCCAAGCTAAAACTCAATTCTGAACCTCTGATGTCACTTCCTGTCCGCCCGCGACTCAGCTCCCCTAAGACATTTATAGGGACACACACAAGCACGAGTCTTAAATGTCTTATTTACCTGTATTGTGTCTATTTTACTGGCTAATACGAGTGTAAAGGTGACTAAAGAGGTGTTGTTCCACGTCTAGAGGGCTCTAATAATCTGAAAAAACATATTTAGAAAGTTGTAAATGAATTTTTTATGCTGTAAATATGAAAATATTCCATTTGTACACAAGGAATTTTTCTCAGACGCCAATTGACCACGATAAACCAGGAATTACTGTACTGACGATACTTTAACCAGTTTTTAAACAAAACCAAAAATCATGAAGTCAACCTTAGTATGTTTTATTTAAGGGGAAAACCCACACAAGTAACTCATATTTCAACTCAATTGAATAAAAGTGTCAGTAAGAGGAATAGAATCCTCAAGCTGGAACAGTGCAGAGGATTTTTTACTTCTATACAAATAACACGCTTATTGAATTTTTTATTACAACCACTAAACCTCACCGCACTGGCCGGCGATGTCTAACCCCAACTGTTGGACCAAACAGGCCAGACACGGATTCTATACGAACTCCTCGTCCTGATCACACACCATCTGCTTCTTCGCTCGACCGTGAGCAAGCTCAGGAAGGTGAGCTCGGCTCCAGCTGGATGCCAAAGAAAGTCAGTCCCTCTCCTGGTTTCGAAGCGTTTTCAGTACTGGAGTCAGGGCAAAGACGGCTACTAACGCCCTCAGGTTGTAAAGTACATCACTGGTTCTTCAGAAACAGTATGGGATGGGATGGGCTCAGAAGAACACAAAATGCCAAAGAAAGGTTTTGATCATCTTGGCATAAACAGCCAAGAAGATCAAATGCTTTGTTAGCACTTTTCTTCCAGTATTCCACAGCCACAGCCAATCAATTGCCTCCATCTAACCCTGTCTTCTGTATCCTCTTCTCTCGCACCAACTACCTTCATGTCCTCTTTCACTACATCCTTAAACCTCCTCTGGTCTTCCTCTAAGTCTCCTGCCTGGCAATTCAAAACTCAGCATCCTTCTACCAACATATTCACTATCTCTCCTCTGGACATGTCCCAACCATCCCAGTCTGGCCTCTTTATCTCCGAAACCTCTACCATGTGCTGTCCCTCTGATGTGCTCATTCCTGATCCTGTCCATCCTGGTCACACCCAAAGAGAACCTCAGCATCTTCATCTCTGCTACCTCCAGCTCTACCTCCTGTCTTTTCCTCAGGGGCACAGTCCCTAGACCAAACAACATCGCTGTTTTTGTTTCTCATAATAATGCAAATTTTAAAAATCAAATATATTTCTTTACAGTAATACTTCACCTTTATGCTGCAAAAATATTAGTTTTCCTCATAATATTAGGTTTATTCTCATAAAATTGCAACTTTTTTCTCATTAAAATATTACTTTTTTCTCGTAATATTTTGAGTTTATTCTCATAAAAGTAAGGCTGTTTTTTCTGCTGTTTTTGTCCTTTATTCCCATAAATTTTGACTGATTGTGTTTTTGTTTTTTCTTTTCGAGCCACACGAAATACACAGAAGAGAACACAATCAAAGTCACTAAAAGAAGAAAACAATTTGGCTGGAAAAGAAGTGGGAAGAAGACAAGCTTATTTAAACCACCCCCATTCGTAAAGTTATGTTAACACAATATGTCCCTTATAATAATAATAATAATAACAAAATATTACACTTACACACACGTGCAATTTGTATTTTTAAATGTGCACCTTACCAGCACTAATGCGACATTAATCAATAATTTACCATCACCGAATATCAACCATGTATTGTACACTTAGTGTTGACATTAAGAAAGAAGTCAAGAGCTTGTGGACCTGTCGCCAGGGAGAAGGGCTGTGCTCTAGCAACACCACCACCCCTGGCCATGTGTCCTATGCTGTGCATTAAAAGAGACAAGATTTTGGAGGCCTGCTGCGAGAAGGTGAATGATCTCCTGCGGCCGACTCTCCACTTGTCTGCCCTAGTCTGATGATTGTGTTATGTGAGTGTCCTATGCTGTGCATTAAAAGAGACAAGATTTTGGAGGCCTGCTGCGAGAAGGTGAATGATCTCCTGCGGCCGAGTCTCCACTTGTCTGATGATTGTGTTATGTGAGTGTCCTATGCTGTGCATTAAAAGAGACAAGATTTTGGAGGCCTGCTGCGAGAAGGTGAATGATCTCCTGCGGCCGAATCTCCACTTGTCTGATGATTGTGTTGTGTGAGTGTCCTGTGTTACGCTATGCTAATACTTACATACTTTTCCAAAACGTACCACTCTATTCCTTGTTTACTTTCTTTCTGCTTATATTACCACTTGAAAATATAACGTTTTTTTTAACACTTCAAATTTTTGCTATGAAAATTATTTCTCGGAACATTTTTTCTCACAGAATCATGACTTTTTCTTGCTCGATAACTTTAGGAGAAGCACTCCACACCAGCAGCCCTGCTGAAAAATGCAATAAGTCATGCATGTGTTGATTCCCGACTTCTACTGGTAAAGTGGGGATAGAGAGGCTGTATGCAGTCTGCTAATGAACGTAGAATGGTTGCTCTGTGCAGAAGGAAACAGCCACAGCTCAGAAAGCTGCCTGTTGTCTCGCTATGCCGACCTAAAGCCGATTTATTGCTGTCCGGTAGGGGGGAGTAAGGGAATTTTTGTCCCTGACTTAAATCAAACTAGAAGACAGCATTAGGGAGAGTGGTGGACGAGCTGTCTTCTGGGCAATGAGGTTTCACGCTGTCCACCACCCGAAGCACTGAGCAACATGCGACACGTCTTTTCACTGCACGGTGATGTGGGGTGTTGACAATGCATGCTGAGATTCCAACTCAAGTGGTGAGGTATGTTATGATGTCAGGAATTTTAGTGGTAGTCAAGGAGACATCTGGGCAGCTTTCAGGCACGTCAGCACTGTAAAGTCTACAGAAAGACGTTTTTTTCCCTTAGCTTTCCTTAACACAGACAGATCTCAGGAACGCAAAAGACTTTCAAAAACCACTCATTTTCCGAGGTAATCAATTACCCTTCAGGCACATTGGCAGTGCAAGAGTGGATGACAAGCCTGAACAGTTAGGGCAATAAAACCCAAATACGAACACAGACTGCACACCAGGACCTAATCCTCATGCGACTCCTGCACCACACCCTGCGCTAGGGGTGTTTTTTTGCTGTTTTTTATTGGCCCACATTGTAAAAATATCATTTAATGAGAAGACTAAAGAAAGTGGAAAAATCTACACAAAAGTTGAGTTAAAAAAGTGGTAATCTAGCAACATACTTTTACAAGGTTCATGTAATATTCTGAGGAAAAGTTGTAATATTGTGAGAAAACAGAATAAAACAAATAAAGTTGTCATTTCAGGAAAATTACATTGCGGAAAAACATATCATGTTGTGAGAATGAAGTCAAATATCCAAAATAATAAAAATGAAAGAGTTAAGGGACAAAAACAACAGCAGAAATGGGAAAAAAACAGCTGTCATTTGATGAGAATAAAATTAAAATATCTGGAACAAAAGGTTGTCTACTAACGACGACAAAACTCGCACTTTTACGCTAATTAACTCATAATATTACGGGAAACAAACAAAACAAATTCTGGAATTTCTGGAAAATTCATTCATCCATCCATTTTCTATGCCGCTTATCCTCATTAGGGTTGCGGGGATGCTGGAGCCTATCCCAGCTGGCTTTGGGCGAGAGGCGGGGCACACCCTGGACTGGTTCGCCAGCCAATCGCAGGGCACATATAGACAAACCAACATTTTTCTGGAAAATTACATTGCATAAAAACTTACAATGTTGTGAAATTATATTCAAAATAATATTGGAATAAAATCATAATTACAAGAAGACAATTTCCAAGAAGAAAAGTGACAGGAAGTTGGACAATTAAAGAAAAAAAACTGTAGAAATGGTAAAAAAAAATAACAACTGTAATTTGATGAGAACAAAATCAAAATCAAAGAAAAATGCTAAATTGTTGATATTGATAGCAAATAGCACCAAGCATTGGCATAAAATATATGTAAATATGTTTTTTATAAAATAAAAAAATATATACCCAAAAATGTTAAAGCGGCCCCCTGCATTCTTCGATTGTTTTATACAGTTTGCGGCACTCGGTGGGAAAAGTTTGGACACCCCTGCTTTAAGACAAAAAGGTTATCTGGTAGCAAGGAAAAAAACTCCCAATTTTACAAGAATAATGGGAATGAAACGAGAATTATGAGAAACAAACACAACAATGAATAAAGTTGTCATTTTTGGAAATTTACTGTGTGGGAAAACTATGAGACTAAAGCCATATTTACAAAAACAGCAAATGAGAAAAAAACAGCTGTAATAGAATAATAAAATAATAAAAAAGAATTTGAAAAAATGAAAAGGAAAAACCTGTTAATGAAATAACGGGTCTCAATTTTACAATTACAATAATAATATGGGGAAATATATTGTAATTTCAGTAGCATAGAGTTGAAATATTAAAGATGATATATATCTAATAATATAATAGTATATATTATAATGTATTAAGAAACAAAGAGAAATAATATTATAAGAAACAAACACAAGTCATACTTTTTGTGAAAGTAGTTTGGTGAAAAAGTTATAATTATATTTGGGAATAAAGTCAAAATATCAGCGGAATAAAGTAATGTTACAAAAAAAATCCAAAGAACATTAAAAAAAAGCTGAAATATTTGGAAAATTCAAAAAACAACGACAGCAAAAATGGGGGGAAAGAGCAAAAACTGCAGTTGACAACAACAATACAAATTTTCACCTAATCCCAAAACCGAAATGCATTTCTTTCTTAAAATATATATCAATTCTTAGCATATCTTCACGTGTTGCCTTCTAAAACATCAAAGTGGCCCTTCCATGCTTTCATTTCTGGCCTTTTTATTTTTAGGAGGCCCTCTGCGGAAAAACTTGGACACCCCCGCCCCTACACTAACTCGATGCCGTGTGTCGGCAATTTGATTTGACTGGCGAGAACTCGGTTGCACGCAAGTTCTAGAATTAGCCCGGCTTGAGAGGAGTTATGTGCAAAGGCTTGCAAGGCTAATGCGCTCAGCATATTGTGTTGTTGCTCTTACCCCTGCGTAAACAAAACACGATGTCGTGACAGCAAAATTGCTCTTGGGTAGTTTTGTTGTTATAAGCATGCTCTTGCCGCAAGTGTGAAGGAATCCTGTCAGCCAGGAGCAGAAGCGTGAGACAAAAACAACACCGTGGCATCACCTCCATTTCATTCCTTTTCTATACCACTGGGGAAGGAAAGCCAGAGTACACAGTACCAGTACCAGTCCACAAGTTGTGTTATCATAGACCCGCTTTGAATATCTCAGCCACAATTGGTTGATTGTAGTTTGTGTTTGCAGACAATAAACCCAAACGGCATAACGTCGATCATTTGTGGTTTGAATGAACCGCTGGACTGAACGCACACACAAAAATGGTATCTGACGCAGATGTTTTGCAATGACGCCAAAGTTTCCCCCCACAGGCATATAATACAGAAATGTGCCACTTGTTGGGTTGGTGGCTAAACAACTGCTCGGCGATTCGATGTTTACCTGCGCTTCGAAGTTTTTAACACACTGGAAAGTCAATAATATACCAAAAAAATACAACACAGTAGCCATTACAGCACCGCTGATGACATACGTTGTTATTAGGCATGGTCGATATGGGCCTTCGGGATGCTAGCCGCATGTGACCCTGAGCGATTCTTCCACATTCCTGATATTAGATGGGAAGTATTTAAAAAATACCTTTCACTCCGAATCCGAAAGCAAGACTTGGCATTAAGACCAGACCACAGACCTAGAACAACCCCTCCTTTATCACCATGAATCGGTCCCAGACCCAACCGTGGTAAGCACATTTCTGCAATGTAGGATTACTTACTTATCAATGGAATATTCTCATCCATGAGGTCACAAAAGACCCCACAACAACAACCAAAGAACTGCAAGCCTCAACTGC
Source organism: Oostethus manadensis (assembly GCA_024372805.1). NCBI lineage: Eukaryota > Metazoa > Chordata > Actinopteri > Syngnathiformes > Syngnathidae > Oostethus > Oostethus manadensis. Next base: position 1,986,917 of record QODF01000039.1, read on the forward strand.
CTCAGTTAATTAATACTTTTCAAGCGTAAAAATGACTAAATTACAAACAGTCGTTCCTCGTTTATAGTGATTGATTGGTTCCAAACTAAACTACGATAAATTAATTTCCACAATGCAGGATTCAATGTTATAAATTCAAATATTTTCTTAGTCAGAGCATAGAAATCCTATTTATGATCTTCTAAATATGTTTTTTTTTACACTTGGAGCAACTCTACAGCCACCTTTACACTCGTATTCCCCAATATAGTAAACATAATAAGAGAAAAAGATACATAATTCTTTTCTTTGTGCACAAATTGGTTGGTTTTTGTGGCTGGTTTACAGGGGTTTTGATCTTGTTTTTGTCCCAGGGTCTTTCTTATGTTGCAGTCATGAACACTGACCTTAACAGAGGCAAGCGAGGCTTGCAGTTCTTCGGATGTTGTTGTGGGGTCTTTTGTGACCTCTTGCATGAGTCGCCCCTGCACTCTTGGGGGGATTTTGTTCAACATTCCACGTGGAAGTGGTCACTTTTTGGCTTCTTAAGTTTAGAAGAAATAACTTTGAGGCTAACTGGTAAGCTGTTTAGCTTACTAGCTCGCTAACTTGCTAGCTAGCAGCCGTCCGGAGTGCCTACAAAATAATAGATGTGCGTTGAGATGTAAACAATAAGTAATGGGAGCGTAAAGGTGACTATAGGCGTGGTTTTTCATGTCTACACAACGCTAAAAATGATGATAAAAAATGTATTTACAAAGTCACAAATAGGTTTTCTATGCTCTAACTGCGAACATATTTTAATTATTAACATTGGATCCTATTGTGGTCGGGTCTGGAACCATTTAATGCTATAAACGTGGGACGACTGTATGTATTTGAATTCATTTAGTCATTTTCATGCTTGGAAATGATTAAATAACTGAGGCAAGCCAGTCTTGCAGTTCTTTGAATGTTGTTGTGGAGTCTTTTGTGACCTCTTGGATGAGTCGTCGCTGTGCTCTTGGGGTAATTTTAGTTGGGCGGCCAATCCTGGGAAGTTTCACAATTTTTCTATGTTTTTTGTCATTTGTGGACAATGGCTCTCTCTGTGGTTGGCTGGAGTCCCAAAGCTTTAGAAATGGCTTTATAACTTTCCCCAGACTGGTAGATCTCAATTAATCTCAGTTATGTCTTTTACTGGCTTCAGATATGTCGAATTATTCCAAAACTGCCCAACAAGGAAAAGGTTGTTGAATGGTATATAGTATAATACCACAGAAAGCCTTGACAAAGAGTAATAGCAGTGAATCTAGATGTATTATCTGCTAACACTCAGAATACTTTGTGCATCTAGTAGTAGTACTTCAGAAATCAGTCAAGACGGCATATTTAGGGCCAGCAACTGGTCTCCCCATCTCCATGCATGTCACAACTACTAAAGAATCATCATTTTTTGCATTTTGGCTACCATTGAGGACAAATAAGATTTAGTGTGTTGCTTTGATTCAAAACATCTGCAATGACTTCATAAAGCCAAGTTGGCATTTCCAGCAGCAAAGTTGATAAAAGCCAAGTTTCTGACGTGAGTTTGAGTTCACGGCCACTAACACCACCGCACTCTGATCAGCATGTGCCGTGACTATTTGGACTCTCTCCTAATTAGAGTGGAAATTACCATGGCAACCATACCAACGTTCTGTGAGAGGCCTTGACGAACCAGTAACGTACAAGTACAGTAGTCCGCATTGGCCATCTTGATCTTTCGGCAACTTGACTTGCTGCAAGACAAAAATAACCGAGGTCTTCTCTACTGTACAGTGCAGACCAAAGCCCGGAAGCTCAAACTGGCTGTCAGAGTCGGAAATTGATGAGCACATTCGCATCCAAAGCACACAACTTCTTGCACATAAACGGCGACAGACAAAATCATATTGAGCTGGATTTAACGATTTTCTTCACGAACCGGCAAGCACGACCAATCATTGGCGGTGAGCTGTATGCCAGTGTGTGTGCGTGTGTGCGTGTGTGCGTGTGCGTGCGACAGCTGCCAGGGCAGCTGTCGGCCATCGCACCATTCTGTATAAATCAGCCAGAGATGCTACGCGTCGGCAGTGACGGCAGCGCCAGCCGAGAATCACACACAGATGTTCCACTCATATGGAACCCCGAATTTGATCAAAGTACCCGTTTCACCGTACTGACCGTTTTCGCTGTACGGATGAACTGCTATCCTTTCACGGCGTCCTTTTCCATGCAGGCGAGCTCGGATGGAGAGATAATGTGCAGGTCGGGCTGAGAGAACAGATCCCACTCAGGAATGTGTGGAATGACACGCTTGCTTGTGTGCAAAAGAAGCATGTTTGAGGCTGCCGGCATGGAGACATATCGGCCGTGTCATCACGAGGGTGGATTTAAGCGGAGAAAGCAGAAGGCGTGCAAGCTTAAATATATACTCAGCAGCCAGATCACCCCTGCGATTGTACGTGACTATTCTCTTCTCTTCTTGGTTCACGAGTTTCCCTGTCCACGGTAGTGGCTTGCATTCATATCAGGACAACTAGAAAAGATTATCATGGGGAGGTTGGTAGGTAGGCTAGGGTAGGTAGGTAGGTACGGTTAGGTTAGGTAGGTAGGTAAGTAACTCGGTAGTCTAGGGTAGGTAGGTAGGTAGGTAGGTAGGTAGGTAGGTAGTTAGGTAGGTAGGTAAGTAGGTAAGTAGGTAAGTAGGTTAGGGTACAATAGGTTAGGGTACGATAGGGTGGGTAGGTAGGGTAGGGTAGATAGGAAGGTTGGTAGGTAGGTAGGTAGGTAGGTAGGTAAGTAGGTTAGGGTACAATAGGGTGGGTAGGTTAAGGGTAGGTAGGAAGGTAGGTCTTCTCCTCCAAACCCTATTTGTGTGTTGTTGTTTAGTGAACATCCAAATTAAATACAGATTTCTGTCAAATAGTACAAAAAAGCAATACACACAAACAATTTTTAATAATTACCTATTTGCCAGGTGGCCTTGGAATTGTCTAATGGCGGCGCTGGCCATAAATCAGGTATTTTCTATCACGGCCCCACTGGGGGACAGAAATGTTTTTGCACCACCCGATTTGAAATACCATTTAGCAACTGATAATAGCTTTTTATTTATCCATACTGTACGGACGAAGCTCAAAACAGAAACCGGCGAAATGCAAGAAACCGGAGAGCAGTGACCCATACAAGCACATTCAAGAGTCAAATTGCATGCTGAGTATGACAAATCCACACACGATACTCATCCCAGTCGCACACACAACCGCACCAGCATGCCAGCTTCCATTCACCCTCTGTGAAGCGGAGCTAAAAGAAAGGTTGTGACAACTTTCACCGGTCATTGCAACATGTTTAGTTTGGGAGGGGGCGCGCCTGAGCCGTCTGCCGGGGAAATAGTTCCCCACAGTCTGTCCCTTACTCCTCACGATGACAGCATTTCATTCACAATATGTACATCTCGGGAGAGTCTGCGTTTAACAGTAAATTCTGTTTTTATTGGCCAATTCTGCGATTCCGTTACCGTGGAAATCATATGGTCGGAATCGGCAGCATAAAACCCTGATCCCTGGTAAATCCCAGAGTATAAAGGTTTCATATCCAAAACAAAGGATCTTTTTACTACTCACTGCCTTGGGAAAATACCGATTATTTCCTAAAAAGAAATATAGTATGCAGAGTTGAATTTTGCGGCATCGGGCTTCTGGCCACGTCACCAATGTACCCCGCGATGGGCAAATACCAGTGCGTCCCGCTCGTGCGGTATGATGTAATGGTATTTAGGTAACTGTTGTAACCATCGCCAAGCCTGAAGGCAAATATAAACTGCAGCGTCAACATCACGCTTGCGTGTTAAGTCTCTAACCGGGATCGCTTCGTTTGGACGCGTCGGCCGCCTCATTCCTGCAATGACGAGCTCAGACCGCAAGGGCAAGATGAGGTCCAGCTTTTTTCAAACGAATGAAGTTAATGAGCTAAAGTCAATTATGCTTTTAACCGGAGCGAACTTCTCCTCTGAGTCCAACTGGGTGACTGGTGTTGACTTTTCCGCTCCGACCAGGAGATAGACAAACAGCTCAGTCAGCTGTGAAGGCTTGCGTGTCAGGGATTCCTCGGGAGGATCCGGGAGACACAACGGCTAGATGATCCTGGCGTTAGACTCCCCTAATCTCTCTCTCAGCGGAGTCAATGATATCTAGACAAGTCCCGTTTCCCCCGGTCCCACAAACCCACGCTCCACCTCACCCCCAAACAAAGAATGGTGTTATGTAGAACCGTATTTAGTCTCCCCGGCATCAGTTTGAGTGAGAGATTATGAAAGCTTAGTAGGTGATGACATCCCCAAAAGTCCAGACTTAACATTTACCTCCAAATATTCCATATTTGGTCATAGAGACATGCAAGGAAGCATCAAAAACCACCGAGTGAAATTTTTTCCTTCGAGAGTCATACTTCATTAATCAGGACTTGGAGGGGAAGACAGAGTAAATGTGCATTCAAGATGAGGAGAAGGAGACAGTGAGAGACGAGAGAAAGCCATCCTTGCAACATCTAAAGCTGCTACTGCAGTCGTCGTCCTGGAAAAGGCAAAGGGGTTCTTTTCAACGACAGAGTGGAGTCTGCAGTCTGCCCCCCTAGAGTTCCGGCCTGGCGTGGTGTAATTCATGGGTGGCTGAAACAGAATGAAGACACACAACCACTGCAGCCCTTTATGAATGACGCCGATTGTAGCGTGGGTGTGAGACTTTTTTGTCCAAAACCATTTAGGAAAACATTCCGAGTGGCTCTAAGAGCGGATTTAATCCACTTTTTTTACGCTGCGGAAAAAAAAGTCCTCAAATCCGAGCTTGCTGTGAGGACTTAAAGTGAGCGTTCCCAATACCGGTAGACGTTTCATAGCACCTGACGTCAGTGTTGGCGTGGTAATCTTATTTATGACTTATTATAAAGATTTCCTAATGCAGAGCTTTCCCTTTTTTACTTTTTTTCCAAAATATATTATAGATAATTATTATATAATAAGAACGCGTCCCATTATGCGTACAAAAAGCATACACACAAGAATACCTAATGTACATAAGGCATTCTGAAGGCGCATTCAACAAGGACTGCAAGGGAAGCTCAGATTCCCCTAAAATGTCCCCCAAAAAAGTGGGGAAATATGTACTGCTGTGTGTACACTTCATGGACTAAGTATGTGCTAGAATACCTCAGAATCAGCACAGAATGACACCACTTCCTTGTCATTCATCCCCAAAACAGTGAGACGCTGAGCATCTACTGACTTCGATGGGGAAGCGTAGAGTGGGTTGTTCTACTCCGCTAAGCTGGACTGTCATTAGATAAATGCTGGCCGTTGTTCCACCCATCAGACGCTCAGTATCTCTGGTAATCTACGGGGCAGTGGGCTGGACTGGACGCTCGGCTTCTGCTTGATGATTGGATGATCTGTCCAAGGCGGAATCCCATTTTGACTGACAGTAACATGAGCGAATAAGAGATCTTGAAGTACAAACCTCTACCCGAGCATTTTCCAAGTTTTTTATTCCGGGGTTCTGAACTGATCCGGAGACTTTACCGATTCTCAGAAACCTTGTCTTTGTTAAGAATGACTTGGAACGGAGTGTGTCTACACCGGTCACTAGGTGTCAGTAATGTTCCTGTAATGTTCGATGTGACACACAAACGTTAGACTTGATCGCCGAACAACAGGCTTTATGTGCACATTTGAATTATCTCACAAGAGTCACAATATTCCACAATAACAACACAAGCTACTGTTGCTGCAGTGACCCACACCAAGCTAAATATTAACCCCTAACCCCTGAGATCCCTTCCTGTTTGCCTCCCACTACGCTCCCCTAGCAACACACATGGGTACAAGTCTTACTCATGTCTTAAATGGCTTATTTACTCCGATTATGTCTACTATATTGCATAATGCAAGTGTAAAGGTGACTATAGGGGTGCTAGTTCATGTCAAGAGGGCTTTAATAATTGAATAACCCGATTGAGAATGTCAAAAACAGGTTTTCACAGTCCTACTTAAAATGCACACCGCAAATAATGTATTCCTAATTAGCTGGATGCCACACCTGCTCTCCATTTCTTGTTTGGTGCTGTACGCAGAGAGGAATTTCACTTCTGTCACTGATTGGTGTCAGGGTGAAGCGGAACGTCTCGGGCAGACGGACAGAAATACCGTGCCAAAGCTGCATCGGGCTCGCCAGATGATGGTGTGTGTCCGAAAACCCGGTGTGATGCGGTGAACCCCGACCTAAATCCAGGTTTAGTCCACTGTTGGTAAAGTCAAAGATGAAAGAGAGCGGTTGGCATGTCCACAATATGCACGGTTATGTCAATATTGACTGAATTTTATTTATGTAAATTGTCCAGTGGTGCCGTGCAGAAACTCTCCCAGTGCTAACATCTTATTTATGCCTCCTGTGTCTTAGTTTCTCTTTTTATATTGGCTGTGTGGGACTACAGGGGTGTTATTTCATGCCTACATGATAGAATAATGTTGATAAACGTATTTAGAAGGTCACAGACTGGTTTCCTATCCTCTAACTATGGACAAATTGGATTTATAAATAACGAACCCAACTTTGTTGACTATAGACTAGTCTGGAACCAATTAACCCCAAGAAATGAAGCATTACTGTCATGTATGTCCAATGTCATTTTAACTCCCACGGGCAAACTCACTTTAGATTTAAACTGGGGCTGTCAAGTGATGGCAAATTTGAATCAGGATTAATCACCATAATCTCGTATGACCACTTTTACTGGATTTTATTAACAGAAAGACAAATAGCAGGACAGAATTGTGTATATAAATGCGTTTATACGGCTTAACAGCTCCAAATGAACTAAACATTTAATGAAAGCTATATCCACTTTCCTAACCGTAGCCCCTGTCATGGCAGCAGAACATTGGGGTCACACTTTTACCTTATCATTATGAGCAACGGGGTTGCGTTGAAAGACGCCACATCGTTCACGTTGTGTTTTCTGGGATTTCCCAGCATTCCTAAATGCAGCACATTGTGCATCCAGCATTAAGAGTTACGTAGTGGGCTTGACCGCATCATCATGCGAACTGTGCCGCGTGAGCAGGCAGAACACAGTGCGAGTTATGTCCTGCTCTGATAAGAAGAAAGGACACAAATATGGAGGTGTTCATCGTTTGTGTGCCTTATATAAACCGATATGGTAATGGGCTTGATTTTGTTTTCAACACGTATAGAAGCTAGAAGCAAAGCTTATTCATTCCTTCCATGTATCATTTAACAATTTTGAAATAAAAACCAAATTGGAAAAAACATAAGAAAATGAAAAGGCAATGTCCCAATGTGTTAAGGGTTAACTTATGCAACAGTGATAATAAGTAGTAATTAGGTCTGTCCAATTGATTCAAACTTTTCATCAAATTAATTACCGTTTTCAAATGAATTAATCACGATTAATCACCATTTGCAGCTATGTGTAAAATATGCCCATTTGCACTGCTTTTCATGAACACAAAGATAAATGACAGTACACAATTATATTTGTATGTATTAGCAGCTCCACTTGAACTGAAAATTGAATTCCATCTGAAAGCCTGAAAAGTCATGAATCACTTATCTCTATTATAGTAGCATAACATTTGATACACACTTTAACCACCAAGCATACTCAAATGCATACAACTGTAGTTCCGCAGTAAGAGTTGCGTTAGTGAGTCTTAAGAATACCCGCTTATTGTTTTCATTTGTCTTTCTGTTCATGTAAACCGCACAATTTTTTATTATTGTTTGGTATTATTGTGTTTTTTACGGAGAGTCCGTAAATGCATCTCGCGTCCAATGACATCAAGGACATGTGTTCAGGTACATGTGATGTGTTCAGGTCAGAATAACGCTATAAGGGTGTCAGACTCTGTGTGACTCTGCCGTTATAAAAACCAGGTGTAGCTTCCCATGTTGCTCATGGGTTAGTTACTTTATAGTAATTATTTTTTACTTGCTGGCGTATTTTTCTCAGCCCTATTTTAAACACCACACATGAACAGACGCACACACATGCAGGCAAAGGTGTGACATCGGATTGATAGGAAAGCTCATACATAGGACGCCTTTGAGCAATTTGCTCAAGGGTACCACAAAATGCTGAAGAAGCACACTCTCGTCTCTCAAGTAACCAATCCAGATGTACATATTTTTCATCAGCGACTGGTTTCGGCTGAAAGCTGCTGGTTCAAAGCAACCGTGAGCAAGGTACCGAACCCCCGGTAGCTCCTGACCATCATCAGTACCTGAATGAGGTGACAGAACTTTGAGTAAAGGTAAAAAGGGGGTACAAGTGAAGGCCATTACCAATTTGGACATCTGACCCTGCTGCCTCGAAGTCAAGTCTTTATGAACTGAGCTATTGCTGCCCCCAAATTTGCAAATGGCCAAGAATGGGGGCGGTTAAAAAAGACAAGCGTCTTGTAAAAGGAGCCTTTAGTAGGTTAGCTCAAGTAGGTATTTGTCTAAAACACTGCCTCCCAAATCCCTGACTAATGGCGTTGGATAAATAAACGTAATTGCGGATAAACCGGCTTGTGTTCGTGTGGATGAAACCTTCAGCACCGGTATAAAAAACCGCGTTGCAGCTTCTCTGCTCTGTAAGGTTTAGCATGAAGGTTGCAAAGTGCAGCACATTTGGTTCAAATCAAGAAGGTCATGCCCCCACGCTGGGTTTATTTGGACCTTTGCACCAAAATAATCCCAGGGCTCTGACTCCGATGTGACAAACATTACCAGTCTGGAACTAATTCTCCTTCTCGGCTAATTGAAACAAGAACTCAGGTCCATTTGCTATTGTTTGACCGTTGTGACTTCTGGAAATGGACATTTTGCTCGCAGGATGTGAAATGCGTTCCCCCGTACCCCGAGGGCAGGACAGTGTATCGGGATTATGTGCTGCATTTGTGGTTTTGTGTGTGCAGAGGCAAGCCAGCTTCTTGGAGGTAAGAGAGACTGTGAGGAGGTCCGCATGAGACAGAGAGGCTTTCATTTTCTTTAACCTCACCGTTGAGAAAAGTGCCAGGCGGGATTTGTGTTTGTACAGCCAGTTTCAAATGTGGTGAGAACATTATTGCAACCAACAAATATGCGAGGGCACATTATAGCGTGCCAAAAAACCAAAACAAAAGAATAGAAACATTGACAGGCATGGCCAAAACTCGGACGGTGATGCTGACATGACAGATGCTGGAGAGTTTTTACTGGGCTGCTGTCCCGGCTTTGTTCTTTAAAGCCATCGTTGACAGAGGTGCAGTTGAATCGCCCGAACAGAACCAAAGTCACACTGCAAAAATCACGCAAAGACTTTGTTTTGATCTGCTCGTTTGCGTTCAGTTCATGGAATGTTAGTAAAGAAGCAAAACAGACATGCTTAGACCTTCGGTGGGGCAGCAGGGACGCCACATTGAAAACTTGCAGGGTGTTAAAACAGACAGACATATTGCTAACGCTGATAAACTAGATAGAGGGCTGTATTTCTTTCTATTCTAAGCCCCAAAATAAAGGGCCATGTGTTAGATCAAGTGTGTGCAGAAGTCAGCATGCCTTTGCTGAGAGGCAGCAGCTGTTGGCCTGATATAGCAGTGCTGGAGAGCAAAGAAACACACCCTTGTACTTGCACACACTCCCTTTCCAGGAAAGACCACAGCCTCTGAAAAATAAATTCATATTTTATCTTATGATTTAAGAAAGTAAATCAGAGCTTCGGTAATGGTGTAAAAAGTCTAACCAGACGAATCGCAGTTATTGGTATATTTTTATTGCTACATGGCAAACGAGTTACCGGTAGGTGCAGTAGATTCTCAAAAAACAAACAAGACCCAGCATTCATGATATGCACGCTCTTAAGGCTGTGCAATCGGGCAATTATTTGGAAGGGGTGTGTTAAAAAAATAGCAGTGTCTGCCGTTGACTTTATTCAAAACTATTTTGTACAAACTTTTTTGTTTCTAGGATTTGGCAATCCTGTGACTCACTAAACTAATATTTAGATTTTGTAACTGCTTCACATCTGTGTGGCTTGGCCTCAACCAACTTGTGGCACTTTTCAGCTTTTGTTCCTCTCCAAGATTCATTAACAACATTCCAAAATTCATTAACATTTCTTGATTTGCTTCAGAAACGGCATTTTTGATGTTCCCCCACAAGTTCTCCATTGGATTAAGGTCCGGGGATTGGGCTGGCCACTCCATAGCATTCACTTTGTTAGTTTGAAACCAAGATTTTGCTGGTTTACTAGTGTGTTTGGGGTCATTGTCTTGTTAAAAATGGCCATTTCAAGGGCATGTCCTCTTCAGCACAAGGCAACATGACCTCTTCAAGTATTCTGACATATGCAAACTGATCCATGATCCCTGCTATGGGATAAATAGGCCCAACACCATAGTAGGAGAAACATGCCCTTATCATGATGCCTGAACCACCATGCTTCACTGTCCTCAGAGGTTGGTGGTCCTCTGTGACCCTTGGACCCAAAAAGAACAATTTTACTCTTATCAGTCCACCAAATATTCCTCCATTTCTCTTTAGGCCAGTCGATGTGTTTTTTGGCAAATTGTAACCTCTTCTGCACATGCCTTTATTACTTGCGGGGGACTCTTGTAAATAGATTAGCTTCACATAGGCACCTTGTAACTGTCACAGTACTTACAGGTAACTTCAGACTGTCTGATCATCCTGGAGCTGATCATTGGCTGAGCCTTTGTTGTCCTGATTATTCTTCAATCCATTTTGATGGCTGTCTTCCGTTTTCTGCCACGTGTCTCTGGTTTTGGTCACCGTTTTAAGGCATTGAGATCATTTTAGCTGAACAGCCAAAATATTTTTTTACCTCTTCATACATTTCCCCCTCTCCAATCAACTTTTTAATTAAAGTACGCTGTTCTTCTGAACAATGTCTTGGACGACCCGTTTCCCTCAGGCTTTCAAAGAGAGCTGCATGTTCAACAAGTGCTGCTTTCATGCTTAAATGGGGCCCACCTGATCCGCACCTGTTTTTTTGACAAAAATGATCACTGATCACTGATTGAATGGCACACTGCTATTTCTTGAACACACCCTTTCAACTAATTGCCCGATTGCACAGCCTTAAGGGCGTGCATATCATCTTGTTTGTTTTCTGAGAATCTACTGCACCTACCGGTAACTTGTTTGCCAAGTAGAAATATAAATACACTAATAACAGTACTTCATCTGGTTAGTCACATCGGACTGTTGTTTTGAACACTGCTGTACAGCCGGTACTCCATGTTTTGTATTCCCTTCTCCTGGAAAAGTGCGTGCCGGCAGGCCGGATAAGGCTGGATGATGCCTCATGATATGAAAACAAAAGGGAAACGGATATCAGCTTTAAATCTGGGTCATGTCTGAAGGATGTTGCCAACCTGCTGATTAGCACAGCTCGACATAGAGCGAACCAAGATATGGCATGGAAAAAGCAAAATAAAGGCCGCCTCGCTTACCTTCTCAATAATAATTTCTCTCCCCGCTGACACAGAGGAGGGTGTGTGAAAAGTACAGTGACAAAAGGTTGAAAAGGCTGCCCAAGGCAGCGCTAAAAAGCCTATTGTCCAGCCGGTATAGGCATGACGTTGCAGACATTAGATGTTATATTACACTCCTTGTTCTTTTCATGGCCCGCTTCAGCTTTGTGCTTTGAGGCTACTTTTTTCGTACGATGGCAATGAGAGAAAAATATGATCTTTCAACTGAGCTGGGAACGTTTACTCAGAGGCGTCCTATACCATCTGGACATATCCATCAGCCGTTTGGCCGAGCGTGCGTGTTCCTGCTATAAGGTGGGGAAAACGGGGGGAACGTTTGCTGGGATCTTACTCAAAGACGGGGTAAAAATGGCTGCCTCTGCATGTCAGCTGGTATATTTTTTAATGCTACATACAATATTCTACATATTCCGCATAAGCAGGCAGTGAGGATATTGGTACGGGCACCTTGGTGTTGAACTTGGCACAAGTCTCTGCACACTGGGTTGGTGGTCCCCGAACCCGCCAGTTATTTTCTGTGCTGTAACACATCGTTTGACAAAACCCAGAGCCAACAACGGGCTCCAACGAGTACACGTGTCAAAGATTTTGGAGGGTTAGGGTTACGGTAATACGGTCATTTACAATTAGGGATGTTGATGCCGATACTGGTATACAATTGAGATATCGGTTGCCTGAGTTGAGAAGGTCCCTTGACTGGTGCTGACAGAGACTGACTGTCCAAATGTTGAACTTGCCTAGCCGTAGCCGTAGCTCCCATCCTTTATTTTACACCAAATCAGCTGGCATCCTGAAACCTCAGCTGGGATAGTAGGCTCCAGCATACCCCCGTGACCCTAGTGAGGATAGAAAATGGAGGGAGGCTCAAGAACCGTGCTGTAGTACGAACCAAAAAACTACAAGAGTTTTCAAAGTGCACAACAGGTAACCATAAACACAAGTATCATATGAACTTGACAAAGTACAGAATTATCTTTGTCTCTGCTTGTGGGAAAAGTCTCTCCCTGATGGCTCAGCCATATGGATTATAAACCTCCATGAATGCATACAAGGAATCTTAAGGGGGAGGAGGAGGACCACCTGAGTATATTAGGGGGGGGGGGGGGATTTGAGACTTGAGAAAGAGCACACTGTAAAGTGGGGGAGGGTGGGGATACTGCATGAGCTTTTCACTTTCTCTGGCCAGTCGTCCAAACGTTGGGTCCAAAAGGAAAGCGGAAGTCTTGAATGAGACAAGAGAGGCAAAGCCTAAAAAAGAACATCTCTCTCAGGAGACCAAGAGAAAGGCTGATGTAAAGCGGCATAACAGAGGCGGGGAGCCACGCTGACGGACAATGTTCTCTATTTGCACGCATTTGCATGAGAAAAGGCAGCACAGCCAACACCAGTTCCACTAGTTGGCTGGTGAATGGAAGCGGCCTCTCCACGTCTTCAAGAGAGTCTTGGAAGAATTCAAGTGGTGGCGACTTCAAACGGACCGCTTTACCACATTTATCTCTGAGAAAGGAGATTGTAGTCCAATTAGCTCGGACACTGCTGACCATCCGTCGTGTGCATGAGGGACGTCTACGTGCACACACACTGCCGTGGGTCGTTGCTTCTATGTTTTCGCACTTCTCTGCCAAGTCCCAGTTAGAAACCAGCATCATCAAATGCATGTAAACACCCTAGAGAACATCACAATGAAACTGTTAGCTGGTTTTCAACATTCTGCCGATCCATCACACCGCTGTCCACATCAGGGCATAACCCAGAAGCCGATACCATCCCTCACGTGTGATCGATGTTGTGTTGATTGTGGGGTTATGGTGCCCCACAAAAAAAGCTCGATCGAATCGTATACTGGCAAGAGGATTCCGCTTTTCCAGTCAAACAGTCTGTGTGTGTTAATCAAGGTTTTAAATGGCTAGGATGAAGGTTTTTACATGCATTTTAGACGCCGTTCAAGAATTAAAGCAATACTTCAGATTTCCATAGTGTACGTAAACGCCTTACATCTGTCTGGGGCAGAATCGGTCATTGGCTGACTGGCCTTTCTCTGTGTTTGGGATGAAGGCTATCCCAATTGTGGAAAGTAGAACCACTACAAAGGTTGAATGTGGGGGCTGTACTGGCTCAAGTATTAGAGTAGGTCTGGTTCAAACCCTGTTTCATTGAGCCCAATCCTTGGTGTTGTGTCTTTGGACAAAACACTTCACCCACCTTGCCTCCAGTGCCGCCCACATTGGGGTCGGTGGTCGGAGAGGCCATTGGTGCGAATTGGCAGCCATGTTTCTGTTGGTATACTCCGGGCAGCTGTTGATGCAGATGTAGATTTCCATCACTAACGTGTGACTCTGAAGTGAATGCATAACATGAATAAAGTCAGATAGAAAGTCAAAGGCACACACTGCTGTGGGATGAGGGATAACCTTACAAGCAGTAACACCCTAGAGAACATATGTCGTAAAAGACCAACACACTAACTAAACCATCGTTAATGTGCTGTCAACGGATACTGTTATTCCCATAAAAATAAACTCACTGGGCCGCTGAAGATCTTGGAGTGATTTCGATGGGAACTTTACAACCGTGGTCTTGAATCGAGCGAGAAACGCTAGAATCTTTGGATTTTAATGTCAACTTCAGCACTGATGCTTGGCAGTCTGGTTCTCCAGTTAATAGATTTCTCTCCACTACGCAGGCCATCCATTACCAGGCACCATTTACTTTTATGTTTGGTATACATCAGCACTAAGTGGGATTTCACCATGTCCATCAAATCATTGCACAAAAATATATAATGAAGTGTTGTCTTCTCTTCTGTCATCTTTTTATGAACAACAAAATGCCGTAAACGTGGTGGTAAGGAACGCTTCAGTGCCACACGCTCCTCATGGCATAAGGAAGTCAAAGCTGGGGTTTCTTGGGAAAAAATGCAGTGTAAAGTCATTATTTCCAGAAAACTAACAATTTGAGTAATCATGATCTCATGCTGTTATACATTTCTTAATTACGCGCCATATTGTAATGTCAATTATGGAATGTGCTGATCAGTGTATGTTCCTTTTTCTTTTTGAAGTGCAAACTGCATGAATAATAAAATGCCTTCGAACCCACAGGGATTTCACCAGATGAGAATACGTTTGTACCCAGTCCCTGTTAAACCCATCCTGGCCCAGACAGGATAAGACAGGGGTGTCCAAAGTGCAGCCCGGGGGCCATTTGCAGCCCACGGCTGCGTTTTTATTGGCCCGCAGTACATTCGAAAAATACAATTTATTAAAAAAACGAATTTAAACAAAGAGAAAGTTGTAAACTAACAAATATTTTAGTAGCATTTAGTTGCAATATTGCAATTTCAGGAACACACATTAAATTCATTTTAATGCCATAAGAATGAAAAACAAAACAACAAAGTTGCAGAAAAACTGACAATATTACCAGAATAAAGGTCAAATATTATGGGAATAAAGTAATAATTAAATATGTGGGAAAAATGTACAAAGAAGGCAGAAAAAATAAAAATAAATGTTAGAAATAGACCAAACTGCTGTAATTTTGCAAGAATAAAGTCAAAACATTGAGGAAAAAAAGGACAAAAAGTTGAAATTTTAAGAGAAAAAAATTCTAATATATGCAAAAATAATGTCATTTTAGTAACATGGGGTTGAGATATAAAAAAAATATGTTTTAAGTTGTAATCATCTGAGAAACAGACAAAACAAAACAATTGTAATTTCTGGAAATTAGGTTGGGGAAAAAGTTAGACTATTATGGGAATAAAGTCATAAAATTTACAACATTTTTTAAGCAGAATCTTGAAATATTTGGCAAAGTTCTCTTTCCGCCCCCAAAAAACAATAGCAAAAATGTGAAAAAAAGAGGAAATACCAAAGTCCATGCTAATAATACGCTTATTCACCTGACGTCACAAAGCTAAGATGCATTTTTTTCTGGAAATGTTTTTTACAAATGATCAGATTTGACAAAATACCAAAGTGGCCCTTGCCTCCTTTCATCTTTCAGTATGTGGAAAAAGTTTAGACACCCCTGGGATGTAGGGAGATAGGGAAGGTGGGAAGTGATTATTTCACACGAGCACCGGGAGGGAAGGAAACGAGTTTGTTAATCAGCCTATTAGGGTTGAATTGAGGGTAGTTGATCGGGCGTCGGTGGGCTGTCTGTGCTCGGGGGTCAGGGCTTGACATAAGAAGCAGCTGGCGGAGAAAGCTGAGGCAATAGTTGCCGATCCATTTGCACAAGGCCAGTGATTGACTGACAGGAAAATGAGCTTTAATTACACTTGTTTATTTCGGCTCCCTTTAAGGCTTTTAGCTGTCATAAATTAACCCAGTACCTCCTAAGAACCAGGAGTCCGCCAAGGCGGTGTCGCAGCCGAGCAAGCGCATGTACAGTAGACCCAGACTGAATGTCTCCACAGAAATCAAGTGCCGGCTCGCCTTTGACGACCCACGCTGTTTCAAGTGGGTGGAAAATACAATATTCTGCATGCGGTGCAGGACACAGACAAAAGCTGCCTTCTGGCTGGAGTCGGCACAAGCTCACGTCACACCATCACCAGACGACGGCACATCTACAACCCCCACCTCCTCCATCCCCCTTACGGAGTAGCGGAAAACAAAGATGTGCTTGTCCTCGCTCCCGAGAACCAGCTCCGCATCGAGCAGCGGCTAACACCAAAGGCTGATTATACGCTCTTTAAAGTTAGATTTCATCTGATGTCTCCTTTCTGCCGCGGCTGGACCACGGGACACCGGAATGTGATGGGGCTCACTGCAAGGCTTGGCTCGCTTGGCTTAGGGGTGGAATCATCCTGTCTGAGTCCAGACAGGAGAAACCAAGCAAGACCGCATTCAGGTTGTCCATCAGGGGAGTAAACACATAGCACGCATAGAGTCTCAAATCCAATTAAAGGTCTGACAAAGAACTGCCTCTTGCCTCCAAACACCAAACAACATGTGATCCTCCTTAGGGAAATAACTTGCTTGTCTATTCCTCTTAGCCCCCCAGGTCCAACATAAAGCCTGAGGAACTCTTGGCGCATGTCCTGCAGAGGATGCCATGTGCTATGCCGTCAAATAGTCACGCCCAAGGAATGCTATGTAGACATTTTCAAAATGCAGTTGCAAGCCATCAAGTCCACAATTGCATTATGAAATAAGACAAGTGTTCAGGAAAAATAAGAGAAAATGTATTTTCTCCCACAAGAATTGTAACCTCAACACGACAATTTCTTTGCGACAGGCGGGTGCTGGTACCTACTGGGCTGCAACCGTGTGTTGTTCTTAGTGACGTAAATCCCCCTCGATTAGAATCTACGTACACAAGTTACAAGGCGATTCAAAAACCATATATTTGAACAATACCATTCCATTCAATAGGATACAATTCAACAAATAATGTTTCTTGACGTAGATATTGAATTTACATTACAAAATAAAGATGCATTTTTACAGTACTTTACGTACGGTACTTACAGAACCCGAGCATGCTGTAAGGCACTGGCAAGAGTAAAGTCAACAGAATAACATGTCAAATGTATTTAATGATTAGACACAGGCTGATATTTTACAATCTATATTTTATCTATATTTTTACACCTCTTAAATTTGGATTTGGAACATTTATGTCCCATACATAGTGTTTTCAACACTCCAGGCGCATCATTTCAAAGTAATCAGTTGCTACCATACCATGCTACCATGCTACCATTGCTACCAGTTGTAATCAGAAAAGCTACCATATTCTCCACTGATGGGCGGGCTGGTCAAGTTTTGCACCCTTCTTGAAATTAATCCAAAGACGTTCCAAACTTTGGTGTCCAAACGCCGGCCAGCTCGGCCCGCGCCGAAGCAGAAAGGTTAACATACTCTGATCTGTTGGTCTGACTGGTCAAGTCTTGCGTCCGTCTTGAAATGAATGCAAAACGTTCCAAACTTTCATGAAGGGTAAAACATGAGAAAATTACATTCGACTTAAAAAACAAATGGCTGCATGTTAGGTTTCAATCAGGGTCGGTTCCAGCTGGGCTTTGAAGCCGAGGTTTGGCCCACCTTTGGCTCTTGTTCCCACTGAGAGACAATTGGGCTCCATTTGCTGGATGTGACCTACCGAGCAGAGATGATGGTGAAGAACTGTGGCTTCGACACTAGGTAGTGAGTCCCGGCGAATCATTTTTTGTTGGTAATGTGGTCTTTCCATCGATCGCTCGATAAATCCACAAACGTAACGATTATGCTTCCCCAGAACTGTTCAGTTGGAGACACAGCCATTCATAATGGAAACAAACATTTTGTTTACTGAAAGAGAGGAATAATACCGACAACCACAAAATGCTAAAACTGACATTTTGTTTCCAAGCCATCACTAAACTATGCAGATATTAAAGGGATAGTTTTGATTTTTTTTTTATGCAGTTGTATGACATCGTTGACATCTGGTCAGTTTTTGGAGCCCAAGAAAAACTGTAGTTCCAGCTAGTGGTAGTGGTGGTGTCAGTAAAGTGTACACAATGTATTCATTCATTCATCCATCCATTTTCTATAGCGCTTATCCTCATTAGGGTCGCGGGGATGCTGGAGCCTATCCCAGCTGGCTTTGGGCGAGAGGCGGGGTACGCCCCGGACTGGTCGCCAGTCAATCGCAGGGCACACAATGTATTCAAAATACTACATTTGCATCACAAAACAATTGTTCGTGATAAGGTCAGACCACGCAGTCAATCAGCGTTATGTTTCCTCCCTTCGTATTACCAACTAGCCGGAACTACTTTCTTAAACAACTGTCATGGCTCATAGGACAAGTAGGACAAGGTTCACTGTTGATGCACTAGACTGCTGATGGGGATGTCATACAACTTCATGTCAAAAAAAGTTTGATTGTTACCCCTCTACAGTAGATGAAAAAAAACACACGCCTGGCTCAAACAAAGCTCATTTTACAATTCTGTCAGCAACTGCTAAGTGCTGGCTGGCTGGCTTTAAGCGCTGTCTCCTGTCTGGTGACTTGATACTTAATTAACTGCAGGGAGGTTTGGGGTATTTAGTGGCTCTGCGGGCAACCTCACAACTCACAGCACAAATGACAAGTAAGAAATTGCAGCTGTGTATGAAATAGTCTATAACAGAGAGCCTTTTGCCAAGTTACGTAAAATGTCACAGTACCATTTCCGGGTATTCTAGAGTACTAAAATTGTCCATCGGTAGGAATGTGAGTGTGAATGTTTCTTTGTCTATATGTGCCCTGCGATTGGCTGGCGAACCAGTCCAGGGTGTACCCCGCCTCCCGCCCAAAGCCAGCTGGGATAGGCTCCAGCATCCCCGTGACCCTAATGAGGATAAGCGGCATAAAGAATGAATGAACAAAAGGGTTAACATAGCTGCAATGTACACTTTGCAGAATTTACCATTCTGGTCAGTGCGTATACGTGCTCTACCTCATGATGTTTTCGAGACTGAATGAAAAGGTTCTTTTGTGGAATTTTGCTCTTCCAGCCTGCACTCAGCAGTTCAGAAGCGTATATATGTAAAAAAATATTGTCTTAGCTGGAACACATTCCTGCTGGTTCGCCCCCTCCTCCACTAAAGACCCACACATACATATAGTCCTACCTGCCATATTAGAACTGGCATTTCCCTGTGTCAGTTTATTTTAAAGCAGTTGCTGATGTTCGCCCTTTGCGACCTCACAATGTTTGCTGAGGATTTACAAGGTGACATTTACAATGGCAGCCCCGGCGTCTCCATTCTCGTCCTATTTTCGCACTCAGAGTTTTTAACCTACACAGAACTCATCTACTTCGTCCTTGAGAGCTCAGACACACACTATGGGATTGTCAATGAAAACATTTTTATTGGCCAGCAGAAATTCACCCGGCCTGGGAACAAGCTAAGCCTCACAAGCCCAATGAGCCGCTCTCCCTTGCTTTGTTTTGGTAATCCAACAATAACGCCAGGCTTGGCTTGGCTGGCCAATGACTGAAACGCAGAACCAAACTGCATAGAGTCCGACCATCTGACAAACAACAACACAAACGTGCACCACCTATCATAATAAACATGAACAGAAAGACTCCAGAGACTAAAGTTACACAACATCTCACTGTTGTGGTCAACATTTAGGAGTAGCATGAAACGGGCAAGGCATGGGGACTGACTGGCGCTGTACAGAAAATAAAATTCACCTGACCCCCTCCCAACATAACGGCAGGAAAAACACTGCTAAATTGTTACTTGTTTTTCAGTCAGATCCATTCATTCATTTTCTACTACTTATCCTGTTCAAGGTCATGCGTGAGCTGGAGCCAATCCCAGCTGACTTAGTGCAAGAGGTGCGGTCCGCCCTGGACTGGTCGTCAGCCAATCAAAGGGCACACATGACAACCATGCTTTCATGTTCACAGTAGGGACTATATGGAGTCGGTGATTAAAATCGCAAACGTTTTTGAACCGGTGGCGCTTGCTGGTCAATCAAGGAAGGCAAGCTCATTTTTTTCTGGCCTGCATCAGAAAAATGTTTATTTAGCTATATGTAAATTCTACCCTGCCTTCTTGGTTGTTTTTACCAAAGACAAAGTCATTGATCGGTAAAGTTCAGAACAACAGAATGAAAAATGCTGCGTTGGAAGTTTATAGTTCAAGATCACTGATTTGTTCAGTTCACTGTCAATCAAAAACGGACTACCCCTCAGACAGATCATTCAGTCATCATGCAGAAGCCGAGCGTCCGGGTCAGCCCACTGCCCCATAGAGCCCCGGAAATACTAGCGTCCAATGGGCGGGACAAAGCCCGGCATTTATCCAATGAGCGTCCAGTTTAGCGCAGCGGGACATCCCAACCTACGCTTTCCCAATCAAAGTCAGTAGACACTCAGTGTCCAAGTGTAAATAATCGCCGTAGTACTGCGAGGATCAATGGATGAAGGATATGGTGTCAGTTAACGGCGATAAGCAGTTGATTCTGAACAAAAGATCAAATAAGTTCTAGTGCATATTAGGTCAATGAAATGTACACACAGCTGTACATATTTCACTACTTTTTTGGAGACGTTTTAGGGGAAGCTGAGCTTTCCTTGCTGTCTTAGAGAAATGGCCACTGGAGGTACAAGTCTACCTGAAGAAAACCCATGCAACCACGAAAAACTCGACGCATTTGAGCCTAGAAACTCCTGTCTTTCAATCAGTAAAATCCAATGACTAAAAAATACAAGTAGTACAGTAAACAGAAAATACTGTGAAATCTTTATAGATCATGAACAAATAAAACATTTCATGGCCGCCGACCTGCGCTGGAAACACCTCCAGTCCCCATCGCCCTCACTGGTGCAAGTCTTTGAGTTCATGTTGCATAGTGTGTTTATTTGTGCCAATGTTGCTGAGGTTTTTGTGTTTTGCAAATCCCACACGGTACTCCACCAAAGGAGCGTAATTTGGATTTTTTTTTTCCTGTCCTTTCCCCCTTTTATCAGCCAGTCATCCTGTCCTGTCTACACCCATGCCATATTGTATGGCAGGTTGTTTATGGGATTGCACAGTTTGGCTTGTACCTCTGTATAAGTGACGAGTAAAGGCCATTCTGAAATTAAGAGATTGAATTCAATTTTGTTTCTAAGCTTCTTTGTCAAATTGCTGCCACTCGTAACTTTATTTGGCCCCATTGCGGGTTATTTAGCAGTCTCACTCAATAATTGTGTACCTCACATGATACAGGGCAAATCGAGTCAGATAGAAAGTCAAAGGCAAATCGAGTTTCTTATGTGCAATATTGTACAAAAACGGAGATGGAGCTAAAATCAAGGCAATTGTTTACTAGAATCTTTTGAAAAAAACAAATCAAAATCAAAAACAATCAAAAACGGGGGCATTCCAAAACTGAGCTATGTATAGGCATTGAAAATGTTCTGAGCACGGGAAATCTGCTTTAAAAAAACCACAGTTATCCACCTACCGGTGACATTCACACTAGACCAGTCTCAAAAGTCAACAAGCTCAAGTTTTGTTTTTTTAATGTGAAAACGACCGCACTGAACAAGGGAACATTCATTTGCTGAGTTTGAGGAGTGCCATCTGCTATCACACCACCTCGCCAAGAGCCTGTTGTAGAAGGACGGGCCGTGGCTCATCATGCACATGTTACATCCATATAGACTTAACTAACACCTCAACCAGAGTGCTGTCGTTTTTGCCTCTTCAGGTGAACATGTGGTTACTTATTTTGCAGCACCCCCCTTGTGGAGATAAAATGATTTGTTCCCCCGGCTCCGTCAACCGTTTACGACATCATCAGCGGTTGACTCTGTAGTTCTTTGCAAACTAACGCAGTTACGCCGCCAGTCTCTACAATTCTCATTTTTCATGGCTGCAAAATAACCTGCAATGGAGGCAAAGAGAGTGGAAAGTGCCAACATTTGGATGAAGAAGGTGAGAATAATTGAATTCAAGAAATGCAAAACACAAAGGTGGTGTCCGTGTGGGGCTTGCCTCCTCATAGCAGTCTTTGTCAGAAATCAAGCCTGAAGGTAAATGTTCATTTACTCATTTATTTATATGGATTTCAAATTGTTTTCTAGATGTAAAAATATTTTTTTCCAGACCAAATTAATTGTATTTTCATGATCTCTTATGGGAAGAATTGATTCGGTTAGAGTACGTTTCGGTTTGAGTACGGTTTGGACGCTAACCAAGGTTCCACTGTATTTTATAAATATAGAGTTGCAGTCTACAATTGCAACTACAATACACTACATTTACCTGTAATATAAGAGTGCAACAAATGTAATGTAGCTTTATTTTTTTAGAGGTGTGTTGTGAAACCAGGAGACAGGAACGTCTCTGCTTGTCTGATGCAATGCATCCCACGCAAGATGCAAATTAGGACAGGTCCAGAAGCAGCAGGCTTTAAAATATGAATATGTGACAGCTTTGGGCTATGTGGATTAAATTCCCTAATATATAATATTGCAAGCCCCAGTTAACCCCAGGTTAAAGATGTAATAAATACCGCGGCAAAGCTTGTCGCAATGACACATTTCTTTAAATTGAGGACTGAGGAGTCAAGACATGGAAGGGTTTGCTCTACCCAGCCAACAAAGAGGGAGTCTTTTGTACTTTGATAGCCAAGTGATTCCTTTTTGTCCCAGAATTGACACTTTATATGGCTCGGGTCCTTTATCTCCTCTTGAATGAATGAATTGGTGACTTAACGCCACATTATCCTGGAGCAAAGTCAGCGCAGTAATTTGTAATCCTATTCAAACTAGCAAAGATAGATTGAGCTATAACAACATTCATGCCAACACAGGATTTCTGGCCAAGTAACCAAATATCGACACATCTGGCCTGTTTCCTTGATTCCTTGGCAGGCTTGCTCTCACATACAGCCAAGTTCCATTGATGCATGCGATATACAGTGTCCCGAGAGAACCAAAGAGAATCTAACTGCGGACAAGCGTCTTTGTCGTGGCACTGCCACGCTTTGCAAACCTAACATTTAGGGGCGCAGTGCATGTGACATCTTTTTCAAGCAACAACCCTTCCCGCAAACATCTTTGTGCACTGGTAAAGAACAACAACTAAGGGAGCAATTTCATCTGGGTTTGACAATGTCTCTGACAAACCATATTTGTCATCTTGCGGCGCGCGATAATCCGCACTTGTAATCCGCACGAACCTCTTGGTTCGATACAGCCATTGTGCCAACTCTCCTACAAAAGCAAGTTGTTGAACGCAAGTTGACTTCAGGGTTTTCCTTACAAGACTTTCTTAAAAGGTGACAGGAGGATGTGGGACGGTCACTCTTTCACAAGGAACCTGGCAGCAAGACTGCTGACACAGGACTCCTTCCCAGGAAGAAAGAAATAAAAACTAAACGGACAGCTTTATATAAATGCACCGAAAGGCCACTTAGAGCATCGCGTGTTACATACATGGGTTTTTGGTGCACGCTTAGCTGAGGTAAAATGTGGATCTGAGACGACTCGCGAGCTCATCAGAATCCCATAAATATTCAGTGATTAGTGACAGAACGTCGTCCAATTCAACACACCTCAATAATCCGGTCGTGGAGTTGAAGGCCGTCCTCATTGTCGGCTGGTCCATCTTCAATGATTTTTGACACAAAGATCCCCTCATTCAAAGTGCTGTCATCCTGTTGAGGAAATTGCAGTTATCGACTTTTCATAACAATTCTGCCTAATTTACTGCTGGCATCTTTCAAAAAAGGAGTTTTGGGTGTTGGGCAACCTGTAATTAACCTCATACTGTGCAGGCCCTAAAGTGGGCCCACATGAATCAAACTGGTCCTGTACGATGTACTGGTTACAAATTATAAGAAAGGAAGTATATTTAAGATAAAACCCTGTAATTAGCCGTGCAGTTAAGTTTCTGAAATAACACATCCAGAGTGTTTTGCTCCACAACCATGGTGACACAGAACATGAGAAAACTCAACCATCCGCAGTCTAAGAGGCGCGTGAGAACCAGAACTGTGTGGCACAATGGAGAGTATAGGAATAAAGTATGGTGGAACCTTGGCTGGCACTTTTTTTGGTTTACATCAAAAATGTGGACTTACATTTTGCATACATTTTCCCATTAGCGAGTTATACGGCGTGTTTTTATAAATACACTGCGAGCGTCCAACTGTGTTCTTGATGTGTTTGTATCACAAAACGGAGAGTCTCTGATATGCTTTTGCTCACGGCTGCAAAAGAAAAATGACAGCCCTCTAAAAATAACCTCTAACAAAGGTTTGTGGTTTTGCATACATGCTGTGATCGTGCATGAACAGCTACATTGATGATAACATGTAACACTTACAGTAGCTTGCCGTGTTTTGATGATTTTAAACCGGAGCCTGCTTCCTAGCGCATTGATTTGGCATAGCCCGTAGGAGCTCACGCTACTTCCGTTAACAACAGCAGCGTAGAACCAGCGACGTGCACTCCCATTGGGATGGTTGGTCTTTCAACACAACAGTCCTCAGGCAAAAAAAGCTGACAGAAAACGAGCATCTTGTTGAGCCTTTGTTTCAAAATTGAATAGTATCCGCTCCTCCGTCTGTCCCGTTGCAGCGGCTTGAGGCGTTGTGAGTCGCGTCGTAAAACTAGCCAGGCATTGTGTTACTCTGCCAGATAAATATAGTTTTTCGTTTTAGCAGCTACAATATCGCTGTACCCGGGTTACTATCCAGGGAAGTTATGTAAATGGAACACTGTTGGTGTTTTTTGAGGGTTTTTTAGGGTTTTATTGTCGAAATAGATGCCGCCCAGTGGGGGGCTGGACTCACCCTAAGAGATAGGGTGAGGAGCTGGGCCATCCGGGAGGAGCTCAGAGTAGAGGCGCTGCTCCTTCACATCGAGAAGAGCCAGTTGAGGTGGCACGGGCATCTAGTCCGGATGCCTCCCTGGTGAGGTGTTTCGGGCATGCCCAAAGGCCCCGGGGAAGACCTAGGACACGCTGTAGGGACTATGTCCCACAGCTGGCCTGGGAACGCCTTGGTGTCCTACCGGTGGAGCTGGAAGAGGTCGCTGGGAAGTCTGGACTTTCCTACTGAGACAGCTTCCCCCGCGACCCGGACAAGCGGACGAAAATGGAATAGATGCCGCCCAGTGTGACCTAAGCTCATACAAAGTCTGTGTCCAAAAAAATTCCCAAAAAGTGCAGTTTTCCGTTACATTTATACCCCTCATTCCTCATTTATATGCATCAAGAATTATTTTCTTCACGTACAACTATAATTGTAAAATATTTGTGGCTATCTGGAATTAGATTAACATTATAGCAAATAAATGTATTTGGTTAGAGTATGCCCCGGTTTGAGTCAGACTTTCTGGACCGCTGTACGTCTTTGTTTAATTTTGATAAACTAACCTTTCACCCTACCCCTGATGCTTCCCTGGCCCCAAAGGATGGACTTTGTGCCCTGGCTGGACATAAGGCAATCAGCAGTGAACCCTGTGGTCATGACCCCGGTGAGACTTGCTTTAAAGAACTAAAATGTGCCCTATTTTTCTTTCAAGCCACACAAAGCATGCAGGCTGCACACGTGCATTTTAATTGGACTTGGAGACGTTATCGTCTGCAAAATTCTAATTAACAATTTCTGGTCTACTTCCTTCCTCTTTCAAAGACAGCATACGGTCGCTGCGTTGACGCGGCTTTCCTGCAAATTGTTCAACCAACTCCTTGCTTTTCGCCCTACAACTAACCCTTGACTTTTGGAGGCACACACAGGTCTTGTGGAGACCACAAAACCTGG
The DNA here is from genome assembly GCA_024372805.1 of Oostethus manadensis. Taxonomy (NCBI): domain Eukaryota; kingdom Metazoa; phylum Chordata; class Actinopteri; order Syngnathiformes; family Syngnathidae; genus Oostethus; species Oostethus manadensis. Next base: position 2,012,712 of record QODF01000039.1, read on the forward strand.
CAGCCGATTGCCGGTGGCAGCAATGCCAAAACGACAGCCACATGAAAAAGTCGTGTCAGAAAGCTAAACGGACATTAGCTACCACTATCTTAATTAATAGCTTCTTATAGCCTGTTTGTTTTTGAGGTTTGTAGAGAAGCCCAGTATTATGTCAGCTCTTTCATGCACTGGCAAAACTTGTTGTTTTTGTTTCCTGCTATAAAAACTGAGGTCATTTGTGTCACCACAGTGGAGGGCATCGCTGTGGCAGTGGAAAGCCTCGACTTGGGGGCAGTCCTGGTTCAATAGGTTTCATTTCACCAGTGTGAGATACCCGTGTTATTCCCACGGGTGTGCGGCATCCCCTTCGAATTCAGTCCTGAATTGGAGCACCGAGGGAAAGGACAGGACAAACAAAGTTTACCTCACCGCCAGCATCTCCTCAATGAGAGACACAACTGAGGTCATAACCACACTGCTATATTTAACGCTCATAAAACTAATCATAGTATTTTTTTATCTGTAGTCCTAATCCACCAAACCAGCCCCATTATATCGACACAATAAAACGTAAGAATGCCGTTTATCTCTCTAAAAAAAAAGAATTGAATGCGAGACCCTTTCAGTCAATACGGGGGAGGATTGCGGCGCTTCAAGTATGTGTTTTACATTCCTGGGTTGACATATGACACTTGTCTGATCACTGAGGGAGATGAAACCTCCAAGATGGTCGGCTTTCAACCTACCGCGCATGGCCTTCCTCCCATGATGTTAAACCCCAGAGATCCGCCCTCACGAAGAAGGACAACTGTCACACTTTTAGTCTCGCCTTCCTACAGGCATAAAGGAGAGACACGTGGACAAAGGCAGAGCAGGAGGTTATTGGGAAGATTCCAGACAAACACACCACAATGACTCACATTCACATTACAGAATATTTCCGGCCAATAAGCAAAACGCTCATAGAAGCAGAATAAAACCTTTTGAAAGGCACATTATAAAAGCTGTCACATATAAATAAGACTTTTCTGGTGGAGAAAACTTTGAAAACTGGCGTTATTTGAAGCAGCAGTGGTGAATCTTGGACCTCTGGGATTCAGCATTATGAAGGAGCCTCTTCAATTGCATTTTGCAACATTTGTTATTGCCGCCCGCCGCTGCCACATTAATGCAACATACTGTTTTTTTTTATTCACTGAGATTTATTGTGTGCAATTAAATTGTAATTATATGGCAGATAATAAGAGCCGTTATCTCCAGGGAACTCATTGTAAGTTGAGCTCCACTTTCAGCAAAGCAGATGTAAGGTGAAATTACAATGATGACCACTTTAATCGGATTAATCGCAGTTTAAAACTGAATTAATTATGATTTATTACCACTTGCAACTGTGTCTGAAATATGCCTATTTCCACTTTATTAACAGAAAGATAAACGGCAAGAATACATATACTGTAACTTCCGGTGTTCCATGAGGAACAGTCACAAGCTGTGACAAAACCCACAACGAGCTTGTCAACCAATCGAACATTGCAGGAGGTCATTACTCGGATGGAGCACAGGCCGTTACTGCAGCTAAATGAATTGCTTTGCTGGTAAGCAATGCATGATGGGAAGTACTTAGCCTAGTGGTTTGAATTTACACTCGTATTGGTACTTGTCTTGTATATTTTTTACCTACCTTTTGCGTGTTAAATGGCTGTGTGATGATTTTGGCATTCTTTCTTAGATCACACCGTGAGTCAGACTCGTATATTGACTAATGACCTCCTGCAATTGTTGATAAGCTTCTCGTGGGTACCCTTATCCCTTGGTTCCTGCCGAAGAATGAGCTGCAGTTTCCTCACCGACTTAACAACTAAAGATGTAATCATAGTAGCTCTGAAGTAAGGTTGTCACAAGATTAGAACATGACCATAAATTAATCACAATGCTGTATAAGCTGCAGGGTTCAAGGTTTAAGAAAAAAGTAGCACCTTATCCACTAGAAATGATAGTATTTAGAATAATACAAGCTTAACAGCTTAAACCAAGCAAAAACTTACACAGCACAATATAAGGTGTCTGCCTTTTTGCAATGTCTCTCTGCAATTTCCCTGAGCGAGGCTAAAGACTGAAGTTACAGGTATTTGGAACAGTACTGTACTTTTTCAACGCAGTACGGTAACATTCAAATTTTATGCTACACTTTAATTGACTTCACTTGAGCCATCTTAGCCATTGCTCTTTTTGTTTGTAAAATAAAATTGCTCGAATGAATCTAGTAGTTGTTACTGACGTCCAGTGGTGTTGATATTCGGAGTGTTCGTGAATGTACCTCGCGGCAGGCGGGAGGGAGGAAGTGTTGTTTTGAGGAGGACAGAGATGCATATATGGTTTTGGAATTGAGCTTTGTTGCCGATGTGTTAACTGTCTTTCCGGCTCTGTACAAGCATAGCATAAGCATATAACAAAAAGTAAACTCAATTCTAACAATGAAGTCTGCTGACAAAATACTCAGACACAAGACCTTGAACCCCAAAATAAAGCCTTTCTTCAAAGACCATAGTGTCCCGTGAGATTTCATTCTATTATTAAGAAAAGAACTGTAGAGTTGCTTCCAAGGTAACACTCCAGCATGCTCTGGTCTACATAGACTAAATATAAAGCATAGATATTATCGGCATGTACAGTGTCCTGACTGGCACAGTCTGGAAAAAGGCCATCGTGTGCATGTCAGGCCACTGAGGAATGTGTGCTCCTGCACAGTGTCACGCCACCAAGAGCAACACATGCTTCCACATCAACCAAGCAGCAAAAAGTGAAACCAAGGGGAACAAAAATCGAACAAAGAAGACCAAAAGCCCTGAAGCAAAATGGGATGGATTTTTATTGGTGCTTTAACATTTGGTCTAAGAGACATTACAATGAACTCAGAGTAATTAAGGAGCATTTTTTGCACATCTGTTAACACTCTTGAAAAGCGTGCTTCCTTAAATGAGCAGAATCTCTTCAGGAGGCTTTGCATTTCCTAAACCATCAGCTATGCCCAGGTGGGGAAAATAATAGAGACCTGACTTTGAAACCTTCACACTCAGTGGTGACTTGGCACAACAACAGTGAGCACTAGTCACATTTTCCAAGCCAGACTTCCTCCAAGGCAGGTCTACCTTGCAACCATTAAAAATGTATGGTAATGCATTTTTAGAATGATTGAACAAAACAACGGGCCAATAATCAGGAGGTGGTAAGTTGGCGATCTGCTGTCACAAAGAAATACAGCCAACAAAATCTAGAAAAAGTTTGAGAGTAAATGATGTAATGGTTCTTGGGCACAGAGCCTAGTCCAGCGTGAATGCAGGACACTGTGGCAAGAACAAAGAATAGTATGGAACAGACTACGATGATATGCATTTGGGAAGGTGTCTCCATTGTCACAAAGTATTTGAACTGGTCCTGGTTGCCAATTTTGATGGCTGAATCCCGCGTCTTTTTAGTGTTGCTGACCCAGCCTTGTGTTCCATTGTTGCACTTGATCTTGAAGATTATGGCAGTCCTGTTTGGCCAACAGGACGTCCGTATAATAGAGCGTTGGTGTTTGGATCCATTGTGACCCTACCCAGGGATTGCCTGCATCCATATAGAACCTACCACTGGTGGACACCCACTTCTGCAGCAGAACTCTGGTGGAGCTTATAGCAGTGTAACTGTGTCTACCAAACATACACTTTGGGGACGCCATGGGAACGGAGAGCATACCAGGTCAGCTGATCAAATGTCTTTGTCTTTGAATGGCATCTTAAGTCCTGCTTCCTTTCACAAAACCACAATGGTAGGGTGTTATGTTGATGTAACACAGTCAGTTGTCAACGATACGTTCAAAGAGCTTCATGGTACGGCAAAACAGGGCAGTAGGTCAGGTCAGTAGTTGATACATTTGTTGACATCACTTTTGTCTTTCCCAAATAGCCTCTACTGGTGGACATGCTCTAGGACCCAACATCTACTCCACAAACTGGTTGAACAGGAAAACAAGGAATTGGGTGCCATGTGGTCCAAGCATCTTCCAGGATGACGCTGGCGTATCATCAGGATGAATTGCCTTCCCACTGTATCGGTTTCTTCTTGCCTTCAGACTTCAGCTATCAGGATTTAAGGGGCTGGTCCCAGTAGGCCTTCAGCGCTTTGAATCTGAGGGGCGGGGGAAATCTTTGTTGCAGACTTTTAGGTAGTCATCGCGTTTGGATTAGTTTTATGATCGTGGGTTGAGCCCCTTGAACAGTGTTTACTGGCTTTTACACTTTCGCTTTGTTGGCCTTGGCTTTCGATTGAGTGTCTTGAATTCCAATCAACACCGAGGCATCATTTTCATGATTGTGATTTGTCTGGCTTGGTCCAAAGCGTCTGACGCGGCAGCTGATATCCATTGAAATCTATTAGACGTTTTAAGTTGGCACATTTGTTGTGAGAGGTCGAAAGCACAAAACAAATTGACTTGAATTGATTACATGCGCCATCTTTGTATCATCAACCAATACAGTAATAATAACGACAACGATGGGAATGGGTCTAATATCCTGTCTTACGGTCTCACTCGGGCTGTAAATAATATATCTGAAACTAAGCACTGACATACAAAAAAGAAGTTGGGCCCTACCAAAGATCACTTATCACGTTGGCTGCCACCCACAGTTTATTTCAATTGTAATAATTGGTTTCATACTGCTGCTAACGCCCAAAATCCCAATCCCAGTTTGACTGTTCCCAATAAGAGACTTTTGGAAAAAAAAACTATCAACCAAAATCTTACACGGATGACTTCCAGAACAATTCTCTCTCCTTTTTAGTTTTAAAGCGAGTTAAAGGCCTGCCAGAACAGGGGACTTTATGACGTCGCCACACTGGGAATGATGTGTTGAATGTATATCTCCGTGAGACTGACGAGCTGTCAAATGAAGGATAACAGCCAGCTGTGCTAGCAGGCCCACCGAGCGCCTTCATCCCACCATGAGCAATTTCATCCATGCCTCACATCAGTGCATCTAATGTGTGATTTAACGGTCTACTGGAACATATTACTGGCAACTACCCCCACACACGCTATAAATAAAATCGTACAGTAACAAAGGGGAGAACATTTTCCTTGAACAAAGTTCGCTTTGGAGGCAAAATATTTTTACACTGAACATGAAAATGGAAGAAAATAGTTTTTTCTTGCAGCTTCCACCTGTCTGTGAACTCTTTTGACAAGAATGTTTGTGAGGTCAGAAGATGTTGGGTCTAGTTCATCCCACAAGTGTTTCATGGGTTTGAGATCAGGATTCCTAAGAACCACTGTTGGGAGCATCGGAGTTAAAAGTAACACAAACAACCAGTAATGAGTATTCTAATTAATAGGGATGCATGATAAGTGTGGGTCTACCTTTCCGCGTGTGAAACAAATAATGCACTCCCCGTCTGCAAAACGTGCTTCATAGAGGTGCCACGAAGGGGGAAGAAAAACGACAGAATTCGATGGAGAAAATCAAACGGAAAGCTCTTGTCTATTATTATTTATCGGAAATTATCGGTATCGGTTGAAAACTGCAAAATCGTGAATCCCTGCTAAGTGATAACGCAGTTACCGATGCCGACAGCGTTATGTAGCGCGATCGAACTTTGGAGTGAGTCACTTCCAACATCTCCAACTTGCACACAGTCTCTGCTTGCTCTACACAACCACACTACATTTCTTCATCCTCCACTACGGATGACCCGATCCGATCTTCAGGATCGGAATTTGTAAAAAAAAAAAAAACTACAAATGAATATATTCTAAATGACACCACACTATAATCATGTCATTTCCATGTGATAACCAAATGATCAGTCCTTCACTAAAGGTATTGTAATGGCGGCTGAATAATTCCACGTCAGGATGGCTGTAATTCAGTTGGCGGTTGATTTGCATCTCAACAGAGTCCTTTATTTTAGCACTCAGTCTTTTGAGCAGACTTTTGGACTTTTATGTTTATTTGGGACCTCACTCGTAGAGGTTTGTTACCAAAGCCAGACAATATTGTTAATCATAAAAAAGTAAATTCAACAATACAGTGGTACCTTGACTTACGAGTTGAATTCGTCCCCACAATTACTCGTATGTCAGAACAATTTTCGCCATAAGAAATAACGTAAATGCCACACCAAAAACCTCACCAATTTTTTTGGTTGATATGTTTTTGAATAAGAATGTATAAGAAACGTATATTAAAACATAATAAAAGAAAGTGTTTTCTTAAGTGTACTTTACTTTGAAGAGCAGACGGAGGTGTAGGAGTGGTGGAGGAGGTCGGAGTGAGATTTGGTATTCGTGCAGACCCCGAAAATGCCGGCTTTGTATGGATGATGCGCGGGTTTGATAAAGTAATCGTGGTGTTTAGGCCTCGGATCGTCCTTGTCTGGATGTGGCTCTGAGAGGTGTTTGTACGCTTGTAAGTCAAATCAAAGTTTGTATTCCAAAGCAAAATGTTGTTCAAGTAACGGCTCGTATGTCGGAGAACTGGGAAGTTAATGCACTCGTAACTCAAGGCACCACTTTGGTTAATCTTGTGGAGGCTCTCAGTCGTCCCGGTGTCATCCATACTTGTGGAGATCGGAATCGTTGACTGGACTGGACTATACTTTGGTCTATAACAGGACTATAACAAAATCGGATCCAGAAAGCGTGCACAGGGACATCGCTATTCTCCACCAATCACATCCGAGGGGCATTCACGCACGCGGGAACTACGATCGTCAACACAAAACGCCAGCAGGCCGTTGGCTTCCGGCCTGATATGCGAGGCTCCTAAGGGAAGTGTTTTCCAAAAAATAACACAAAAATGACACCAAACTCTTTCAGGCATACCTCCATAGAACCTTGTAAATGTCAAAAATAGGAGCTGAGGACTTCTTGGAAAATACAAAGTTCTGCTTTGCTTCTGACTTTACTTGGATTATTCAGCCGGCGTTCTTCAACTCGGCAGACAGACCCACGAGGTGTGTGAAAGCCAAGAACCATCATTTTGCTTTGTTATGACTGTCCAAAGGAAAAGGTGAGCCTCGCATGACAGGACGCCCCAAACACGCATGCTGCCAGGAGGAGGAGGAGGGGAACCTGCCTCTTGTTGTGTACAGAAGTGCAGTAAATATTTGGGCCTGTACCCCCCGAGACCCCCGAGTGCCAGAAGCACAGCTGACATTGATGCCCCCCCAAAGTTGTACTGCAAGCTGCATGCACAGAAGTTGGTGCAGAGCTGATACTGCCCCGAACTGTGCCTTGCTGCAGGACGCGGTGTGTGAGTGCAACTTCCCGGCTTACCTTGCAGGAGAAAGTCACAGTTCTGGTGAGAGAGTCGATCCTCTCGCTGTACTCTGAGAATTTCTTCTGGTATTTGACTGCTGTCATCTGCAGCTCGCTGTGAGCCGCGGAAAGCTGCGCCAGCAGCGCCTTCTCCCTCTTGTTGGCCTCGATAGTCTGCTTCTTGAACTCTCTATCCAGGCTCGTCATCTTGTGCTGCAGCAGGCTGGTGTGCGCCTTCAGGGCTCTCACGCAGCAGTGCTTGCCTAATTGCTGCTCTCGGTGCGTGAGCGTCAAGCCGCAGCCGCGCTCGCAGACACCCGCCGGTCGAAAGTCGCACGTCTCCCGCATGTGGGCATCCATGTCCCGCAGGCTGAGCACCGCGTCGCATCCTCTGTTGCTGCACTTGGCCGGGGAAAAGTCACACATCCCGGCGTGTTCGGCCAGATGCTGCAGCCTCACCACCGCCTCGCACCCCCGCGCATGGTTGTCACATTTGATCTCCAGCTTCAGGATGAGGTTTTCAAGCGGCAGGACGTGGTTCAGCTCTTTGGTGGAGATCTGTTGGCACTGGACGGGGCAGCTGCTCTGCCGGACGACCCAGGGCACCACGCAGCCGGAGCAGAAGACGTGACCGCACGGAGTAGTCAGCGGGTCCTCCAGAACTTTGTTGCACAAATTGCATCTGAAATCCGGGTCTACGGTTCCATTGAAGCGGTCCAGCTCGAATCCCATGTTTTACCCAGGCCTAATCCAAACTTCTGAGCTCCCCACCCCCGCAGTGTGGAACGGAGCAGTGGGGCGTTCTTAGCTGGTCTTTGGAGGAGCGCCCACGCGCCAACTAACGCGCCTCTCGGTCGACACGCAACTGATTGACGGACGTTTCGGTGCGTTCAGGGACGGCTCGTAAATTCCTAAACCGAACCTAGAACTTTTCTTTTGCAAGACACGGTGCTTCTCAACTACTTTCTGTCACCGCCCCCACGGGACACAAATGTTGTCACTCCGCCCCCGATGTGAAAGAACATTGAGAAACTGATCATTTATCTGTCTCGTGCAGCCTAAACTCCGGCACACAAAAATGCAACAAAACGGAGAGCTGTCCAGCATACGAGCAGCACGAGAAATGTGTACACGTTGGCGGGTCTGCATTTACATTGGAAGTACAGTCCCTGATAGTTCCCCTGGGGGGGAATTAAACACACGTAAGGCAAATGAAATTGTAACATAGTGAAGATGTGAAAATGACTAATTAAATATTTGTATCCTGATACTGCAGTAACCAAAATCACCAATCGTTGGACATTAAATGGCAGGGGCGTATTTAGTCACCAGGGGGCCAACCCAGCCATTGGGGCCCTCCATCATGACCATAGATTGACACAACGTTTACATTTGTCTAGTTTTGGTTTATATTTGGACCAAATCAGTCGGACTAAACCCAATTTTCAACGTCAATTTCTGGGCTGAATCAAGGCAATGAGCAGATTTAGCCCAAAAAACGTTTAGTTCTGGGTGGGTTGTACTGCACTGACAAAAGCTTTTTCATTTATTTGAATTTACATTTTGGTCAGTGTGTAATTTACCTGCCAGCTTGTTTTTTACCCACCCAAAACTTGATGTAACTTGGACATTGCTTTGGGGCTTAATCTGGTCAGTCCATCATTGACCAGAAATAGACGTTGGAAATTGGGCTGCGTTTAGTCTGTCTGACTTTGGTCTCTTTTGTTTGCTGGTTGGGATACTCTTTATCATCTACTAACGAGTGTGGATATGAGAAAGTGTCCCTCTTTCCTGAGCAAGATAAAGTCCTTTAATTATGATCCAATTGGGGGATCATAATTACCTATGTGAGTCATTCCACGGTAATTAATGAGAAAATTAAGCTACATTTCTGATTTGTTTATAGTCTGACTGATCCTTTTTTTAAATAATAAACTTTTGTTACAAACATGAACTTGTGGAGTTAAATATGGTTATTAAAAAAGTTCTTCAGAATATTAAAAATAACCCAACCAAAGTATTGCTGAATTTACTTTTTTATTACACAGCATGAACAACAATATTGTTTGGATTTTGTAACAAACTTCTGTGAGTCAGGTCCCTTATGAACATAATAATCCATCCAATAAAAGATAAAACTAGAAAAAAACGGGCGTGCAAAATACTGTAGCGATTCAAGCTGTGGTTTAGTGGGTGGGCTTCAGAGGGCAGTGGTGTTCGGCATGCTGGTTGGAGCAAGCGTTTGGAGTCAAGTGCATAGAATAAGAAAACTAGCAAGTGGAACGTCTTGTCAAAGGAGTGAGTGCTCTGTGTTGACATGCAAATAAATGGCTAACTGAATTACAGCCATCCTGACTTGGAATTACTCAGCCGCCATTAGAATACTTTTAGGGTAGGACTAATCATTTGATATGTGATAAAGATCAATTTGTGGTGTGATTTACAACACCCATCGGTGAAAGCGGCACTTCCCGTGCGAGTTCCCAGCACCATGACAGTGGAGTCGGGGCACAGTCAGCCACTGTAGCCGCGAGCCCAATATCGATCGTCCATCGTGAGACAAACTTAACTATGGTACCCCACAAACATGTCCTCAAGGCGGTGGTGTATTTTCTCCTTCATCAGGGCGGCAGGAGTCGAGCGGTAACCAGTTTTGAGGCGCATTTACTCCACCTATCATGTCAGCGTGTGGCCCAGAATCACGGCAACCTGATTGGCTCCATCTTGTGGCGGAAGCCAATCTCTTCCGATCTTCAAAATACAGCTGATTGGCAGCCTATACCGATCCTAAAGATCAGCTTGGGACATCCCTAGTAGTGCGTAATGTAAATTGAAAAAAACTATCAGTTTTTATGAGATGTTTGGGGGGGATGTTTGCCTAATGATAAGTATTAAAAGACCTGATGGGTGTCGGTCTTGAAAATCTTGAGCGGAGTTGAAGTTTACCTAAATAAATTGCTTGCTTTATAACAGGAATCTCTGACTCCAGCCCATTTTGTGCTGCAAAAGCATGCTGGTTGTCGGCTTCTGATTGCCCAGCATGTGTTGCGGCACTTGTTTTGGGGTTAATCACGTGGTTGAAACATGACTGAGGACTAAACACGAAGGAACGGCCCATCCTCACCCAGACTCTTCTACCAGCAACCCCTGGCCTATAATATTGTCAAATATAGCAGTCTTTTCATTTTGTCTTTTCAAAAGTTCCACTGTTTTAACTTTGGAGTCATTTCTGTGTTTGGAGCATTGGAGTGACGTTGCTGTGCTGTAGCCACCTTGTACTGTATTAGTCATGTATACAAGAAGGAATGAAATGTATAGAACACCATTTAACTGTGACCGTCGTCTAGTGACTTTATTAGGGTAACTACTCTTTGTGGATCTAAAATGCCATCTGGTGCAAAATCAGCCTTCACAAACGTCCCTACTTTTGTTGAAATTGTCAAAATGTAAATTTGTACAGTAGTATTTCAAATAATAGCAGTGCAACGCGACTAAACTGAATAATCACTGTTATTAGTATATTTTTTTGGCTACGTGGCAAACAAGTTACCAGTAGGTGCAGTAGATTCTCAAGACTCAGCATACATGATATGCACGATTATAAGGAAATTGGCAATTAGTTGAAAGGGGTGTGGTAAAAAAAAAAAATAGCAGTGTGGCATTAAACTAGTGACCAGTGATCCATTTTTGTGAAAAACAGGTTTGAATCATGTGGCCCCTATCTTAGGATAAAACCAGCACTTGTTGAACATGCGTTTCTCTTTAAAAGCCTGAGGAAAATTGGTTGTTCAAGACATTGTTGAGAAGAACAGCGTACTTTGCTTAAAAATGTGATTGGAGAGGGGAAAACCTATGAAGAGGTGCAAAAGAAAATTGGGTTGTTCAGGTAAAATGATCTCTAATGCCTTAAAATGGAGACACGTGGCAGAAAAGAGAAGACAACTATCAAAAAGGATCAAAGAATTGCCACAATGACAAATGTTTAGCCAAAGATCAGCTCCAGGACGATCAAAGGCAGTCTGGAGTTTTGTGTAAGCGCTCTGACGATTAGAAGACGCCTGTGTCTAATCTATTTACAAGAACCCTCGAAAGTCCTTTTGTTAAAAAGACATGTGCAGAAGAGGTTACAATTTGCCAAAGAGCACATCAACTGGCCTAAAGAGGAATGGAGGAACATTTTGTGGATCGATGAGCGTAAAATAGTTTTTTGGGGTTGAAGGGCCGCAGACAGTTAGTGAGACGACCCCCAAACTCTGAATTGAAGACGCAGTACACAGTGAAGACGGTGAAGCATCATGATATGGGCATGTGTATCCTACTACGGTGTTGGGCCTACAATATTTATCCCATAGCAGGGATCATGGATCAGTTTGCATATGTCAGAATACTTGATATGGTCATGTTGTCTTATGCTGAAAAGGACATGCCCTTCAAAGACAGCGCCTCCAAACACACAAACGAACAAGCGAAATCTTGGCTCCACACGAACAAAATGTATGTTATGGAGTGGCCAGTCCAATCCCCGGACCTCAATCCAATCGAGAACCTGTGGGGTGACATCAGAAATGCTGTGCACGTTGACTCCACACCACACATATGTGTGCAGTTATAAAAAACGAAATATTAGTTTAGTTTATTCAAGGATTGCCAAATCCTAGAAACAAAAACGTTTGTACAAAATAGTTTTGAGTTGTAATGTCAACGGCAGACACTGCTATTTTTTTGAACACACCCCTTCCAACTAATTGCACAGCCTTAAGAGCATGCACATCATGTATGCTGAGTCTTGAGAATCTACTGCACCTACTGGTAAGTTGTTTTCCATGTAGCAATCAAGTATAATAACAGCGGTGAGTCTGGTTAGTCACATTGCACTGCTATTATTTTGAACACTACTGTATAAAATAAAGGCAAAGCAAGATGTGTGAGATTAAATGTTGCCTAAGATGCCTAATTGCATTTGACTAGATAACACTAATGTTAGATAATGTTGTCAATCACATAGAGCTATTTCCAAAACAAGCCAAATTCCACCAATGAAATGTTTGACAAGAGAAAATGACAGTTTTTACAACACGGCAAGTGTTCAGACGCGCACAACACATGTGAACACAAGCTTTTTTTGGGAGGGGGGGGGCCTCCCTCGGAGAGTCATCCGAAACAGGACTTTCAAGTTTGAACACACCGTGTAAGGAGGACGGCAGGTGAATGCTGGAAAATGTCACTTATACAACACCAGTGATTGAGTCTACTAACACAGCACTGAAAGTATTATCCTCTGTTTGGGAGATCTTGCTCCGTGCAATGCCACGCTCTATAAAACGTTTCCACATGTGCATTATCCATGCACAATGCAAGGGCTTATCAAAGACTGCGCAGACATAGTGTGACCAGAGAATCCCACACTGATGTTTTCAGACGTCTCGGTTGAGGTCAAAGAAAAAAATCTTTGCGTTTTATGTTGAAGACCATTTTCGATAACAAGTAATTACACTTTATTTTAGTTTTCTTAATGACACGCTGTATATGGGTAAAGAGATTGAAAGGACAACTGTCCATGTTCAGATAGTTTTTCAGATATATATTTTTTTATATGGCAGCCTCCTCTATCAGCGTAATAAAATACAATATGTAGCTACGTACAGCGCTATACATAAATAGTAAAATAAAGAAAATATAAATCTTCTGTCTTCTGTGTCCTCCTCTCTACATCTATAAACCTCCTCGTTGGTCTTCCTCACTATATATTCACTATCTCTCCTCTGGACATGTCCCAACCATATCAGTCTGGCCTCTCTGACTTTATCTCCAAAACCTCTAACATGTGCTGTCCCTCTGATGTACTCATTCCTGATCCTGTCCATCCTGGTCACACTCACAGAGAACCTCTTCATCTCTGCTACCTCCAGCTCTGCCTCCTGTCTTTTCCTCAGCGGCACCGTCTATTGACCAAACAACATTGCTGATCTCACCACAGTTTTTTACACCTTTCCTTTCCTTTTAGCTGAAACTCTTCTAACACGCATCGAAGCTGACACTTTTCCCCACCCATTCCTGCGCACGCTTATTCACCCCTTTTGCGCACTCGCTTGCTCTGGACTGTTGACCCTAAGTACTTATAATCCTCCACCTTCTTTATCTCTTCTCCCTGTAACTTCACTCTTGTACATACAAAAGCTACACCAAAATATGTATATACAAATGTACACAAAACTACGCACAAAGTAGACGGCAGCAGGACTCTATCATTTGCACACTTGCTTGAATCTATGCAAACTTCGGCATTATCACAGGTCATAGCAACAACTTGTTTTGCGTATTGAAGTTGAAGTTTTCTGCGCCCCCCGAAGGCCGAGACGCCCGTAGCATCTGCCTGTTCAGCCATCCCACGTTTCCTAATTGGTTGCAGACCTGATGAATTTCCGCCATTTAGGAGTCAATGCTAATAAATGAAATATTTTAACAGTTAAAAGCTTAGAAAACTGTTTATGACTTTCTAAATACATATTTAACATTATTAGAGCCCTGTTTACATTAAATGACACGCCAATAGTCACCTTTACACTCCTGTTATTCATTGTTTCCATCACACAAGCTGCAGGTACTCGGGACGGCCTCTAGCTGGCGAGCTAACCAGTTACACTGGAATTTATTTCTTCGAAAACTTCTAAAGCTTCCACAGGGAACGGGAGGGGAACTTTTTTTCCACTCTTAACCTGTCGGGCATGATACGCTTGACTTCATGGCTTCGTGCTGTTTTAAGGTAATGTACGTAAGGTAATGTCTCATCAATGTTTTGTGTCATTACTGCCACCTAGTGACCATTATACTTCACACCACTTGTGTTTCAATATGTTTTGACTAATAGACCATAGTCTAGCACTAAACATAAATCATTTATGAGTTAATTCATTCTGAAAAACTGCAAAACAGTTTTGCCTAATGGCCTAATGGCTCTGCAGGATGACACTCATTGTACAATCCATTTATATGACCATGTTTGTTACCACAAAATAACGTAAAGACAATGACCACACTGCCTTGGAAATAATCTCACTTTTTTCTGTCAAAGTTTCTCTAATGGTGATGAAAGTCGGAGACCTGTGGTATAGTCAAACAACAAATTATTTACATAGTACACACAAATTTGAGCCGTCGTGTAGCCATGCAAGATATAAGCAAAATCCCTGCTATCTTCCATCATTCATCTCCACAACTCATCCCGGGCGAGGCAGTGAAAAGCTGGAGCCTATCACTGATGGAGTCTTGGGTGGGGTACACCCTGGACAGACGCCAGCTATTAATCTGCCACATGTGCAAGAGATATTGCAAACCAAAAAAAAAAAAAAAGTTCCGGCTTGGTAAGACGTGGCCGGTTTTAGATTTCATCACTGAATTCCAACTTGAAGCCAAGTTGCAGCACAATAGACAGACGTACATTTCCGCATGTGCGATCGGGGTGCTTTGTAAAGCGTTGGAGCTGGGCCGTCTAATAATCATCACATGTTTTTTAGATACAGCCCAACAACACAAGGGAAATGTGGGCAAAATGCAAATTTGCTGCTCTTCAGAATGCCTTTTTATGTTGTGTGGAAGAGTGATGTACTTAGGCTGCCTCCTTTCCAGTCAAATCATACTGTATAAATGATTTAGCGTGTAACAAAAGCACGGCTTATTTTGTTACTTAGTACCTGTTGTACTTTTGCTGTTGCTGCTGGTGGATGGAGTTTGAGGCCCCCGTGCTTTAAGTGAATGAGTAACTTTATAGGCTGTTTGAAAAGGTCTCACTGTGACTTTATGAACAGGTTGGGAGCCATTGGTCATTGGTCTCATCTGGTGCACCAACAGATGGTGTGAACCAAACAGCCACTCATAGGTCTGTTTTTACACATAACAGCAGCTTAACTGTCACATGGTCCAAATGCAAAAACGTGTAAACGTGCGGTTGCTACTGCTGAAGCATTACAGGCTGTTGCCCCGAGATAGTGTTGCACAAATATTAGACGCTGCGGTCATTATTACTACAATCTGCTATTTCTGCATGAAGACAAAAAAAAAAATTGCTTCTCACAGCAAACTGTCATCAAGACTCCTTGGGAGGTAAGAAACGGGATGTAGGTCAGCATATGTAATATAGGGCTCAGCCCAAAGAAAAAGCTCCTAAGTAGAGAAAATTCCATTTAATAGGAACGAGTCAAAGCGTAAAGAACAAGATCTGGCCTAGATCTGGAGCCACATACAGTGGCTAATGAAATCTTCATGACCGAAAGCTGCATATGGCCGACACTGCACCTTGGGAGGCTAAAGCATTTCCTTGACAAAACAAAAAGAATAACAAAACAATATTGTTATTGTGTCTACACAATTCCGACAATGCCTGGAGTGTGCAAGCAATCTTTTGCCTAATGAATATCAAAATTCTTGTTATGTGTCTGTAATGCATGCAAACTGAACCAATGTAGATATGCCATATTCTGCCCCAATGTTTGGATAGAAAATACATACAGAAACAAATCTGTTCAATCAAACGAGTTAGTTAGAGCAAGTTAGCTCTACGGTCAGGAGATCGAGGGTTTGAATCCCCATTATTTTGTTTGGAGTTTGCACATTCTCCTCGAGCATGGACGGGCTTTCTCTAAGTACTCCGATTTCTATGCCAAATGCTTCTCCACACTACTTCTGGTTATAGAGGTGCCGACTATACACTTGCTATCCCTCACATGAAATGTGTTCCATGTGGCAAATTAGTATGCAGCTATACCAACGCGGAATATCTGGACCCAAAAATATGCATAAGAAGACAGGTACCGTGACACCCCTGCTGGAAACCAGTCCAGGGTGTACCCCAGCTAGGATAGGTTACAGCTTACCCGTGACCCTTAGGAGGACAAGCGCGACTCAAACATCATAAATGATATTCCCAATGGTTGGAATTTGTTTCCTACCCAATGAATCTTTGTTGTGTAAAACCATGATATCATATGCTGGACTACCATAATGGATTAGTTGCAGAGGTTTCAAAGGCACAAGTGTGTAATATTAGGAACAGATGAGAGCCTCACCAGCCAAGGAGGGGCTGCGGTGGGGGTCACTTGAGAATCTGCAATCATAAGTTCCTTTCTGCAGCCCATGAAGCACTGCTGATTTTATGGAAGCCGTGTTCCCACTTGGTCTATAAATAACACACCGGACTCACCTTAATCTCTGAGGCTTTTTCCAGGAAATAAAAAGTGTGCTTAAAAAAATCACAAACCCAATCGAGTGTCTCTTCCAAACCGTAATCACAGCACGGAAAAGGGTGAGAACTTAGCAAAACCTGCAGCCCGTGCTGGTTTTTTTTCAGACAAGTACACATGCTGGTGCCATTAGGCAAATTGGCTTGAAATTTGGTACACACCTTTTGGGGACTGACCAGTAAGTGTCTCATTTAACAGGTGACAGCCAGTGTGGGAGTACGTTGGTAAACCTCACTCCCTGACGCACAAGGTGGTGAACGACCTCATATCAGGTTTGGCAAGCAAAAGATAAGTCTGAGTCGGTAGAGCCGATCCTTCAATTGAATAGGCAGATGTGATGAACTACAGTTGATCCTTCAATTAATCAACTGTAGAACCATGCACCAGGTATCGCAAGACTAGCACAGTGTGTCTGTTAAACATTGCAAAAACCTGGGCTGCCTGGGCAGCGAACGATTGTCGTGCATGCTCCGTAGGCAGCAGTAACGACGCAGCAGTGATCAAAGCAAGTGGAGATCCAAGCCTTCAGGACCTTCTATTATCTTGGCAAATGTGAATTCACTACCCAAAGCAAATGGGCTTTCACTGTGTGTGAGCAAACGGTGATTAAAATGTCCATCTAGACATGGTTCAGTATTATACTAAAATGCCGGCTCAGGTAGCACAAAATGGGTAAACCATTTAAAGCTGCAGAAATGGAGGTGGCTCAAGCCTTGGAAGTCAGTGCTACTAATTACTACAGCAGTTCCAAGTTCTGGAGGACTTACTACCTTCCCTGTCTGCATAAAAGCAGGGCTTGGAACTATACGCTTGATGCTATACCTTTGTGAACATCAGTTGAACAGCATTGTACTGGAGAAAGTAATCTGTTGCTACACAAATAGTAAAAAAAAAGGAACTGGAACAGAGACAGACCATCTTAACCCCTAATCATGTAGGTAACAGTCCTGTTTTGGCTAGATGGCTGGCGCTGAAGGAAACGTCTTTGCAGGGGCAAGTGCAGGACCAGGAATTCAGTAGTCCAGTCCTCCCTCGTTTATCGTTAAATGGTTAATTGGTTTCAGATCCGACCGCCACGAATTTCCACTATTTTTAACATTATTAGTTACTATTGTTTTAACATTATTAGAACCCTGTGGACATGAAAAAACACGCCAGTAGTCACCGTTACACTTCTATGCTATATTGTTTACATCACATGGCGCAACTCTTAAGCTGCAGGGACTCAAGCTAGTGAGCTAACCACTTAGCCTCAAATTCATTTTTCTAAACTTAAGAAGCCATTAAGTACCACTTTCACACAGAATGGGAGGAGAACATTTTTTAATTGAGCATGCCACGGCTGACTTTATGACTTCATGGAGTTTTAAGGTAGTATAATGTAAGATAACGTTGTTATTTCTGCCACCTAGTGACCAGAATACTACATATCACTTGTGTTTCAGTGTGTTTTGACTAATAACAGACCATAGTCTACCACAACAGCGATCATTTGTTTATTTTTGAAAATGGCAATATAGCAAGGGAGTGTCAATCGACAGTAGGCCATTACGACCGTATTTCTACTACATGATGGTATGTCTTCCAGTGCATTTTGAGCACCAGCCATATGTTAAATGTTTTTTTTATGTCATGTAAACACCATGGGGTATCCAAATTTTGCATACGACTTCAAAAACACTTCATGTTGCTCTAAGTGCATTTATTAATTAATTCAACATTTAAATTACAAATGCAGACTATGGGCATGTCTTTATTAGATGTCCTCTGGCATGACCCGGATGTCCAGACATACAATATCAGTCAAGGAAAAGTGAACTACCTGAGGCTATACTGTATCTCCTATGACGGAACTGTCAGAAGCCTGCTAGGTTGCCACTCAGGTGTCAGGGTGATTCCATCATAAAAAAAGCAAGTCCGCTTTAACATCAATGTTGTAAAATACCCACATGTTTGGGGTTCCTGTATCAGCTTTTGAAGGAAAGCCAACACTGGCATCATGTCTGTCACCTGAAGTAGAGTGACAGCAGAACCGCAGCGCTTGATAAAAAGGTGCTCTGTTGAAGGCTTGCTGATAATGAGAACGGTGACCGTGAACCGGCAAGCTGTGACAACAGTGCTGACAGCTCGTCCAACGGGCCTAGTTCACACTTGTGCACTCCCACCAACCGCTCACGCATGAATGAAGAGCATGAACTCGGTGGCTGACTTGCTTTCCATTTATTCATGGGAACACAAATGTTGAGACCTTCCAGGTTGGTAAATGTCACCTGCTAAATTGATAAGCTTGAAATGTCTTCATCTTGGCTTACTTGAAGAGTCGGGTCATTAGTAGTAGAGGCCTGTTTCCACTAAGTATAGAATTGTGTAGAATACACGTGTACATTTCGGCAATAATTAGGATTGACTGCATAGATACTGTAATTTTACAATGCACAGTAGTTTTCAAGATAATAGCAGTCCGATGTGACTAACCAGATTAAGCAATGTTATTAGTGTATTTGTATTGCTTCATGGCAAACAAGTTACCAATAGGTGCAGTAGATTCTCAGAAAACAAACAAGACCCAGCATTCATGACATGCACGCTCTTAAGGCTGTGCAAGTGGGTAATTAGTTGAAAGGTGTGTTAAAAAAGTAGAAGTGTCCGCCGTTGACTTTACAAACTCAAAACTATTTTGTACAAACTTTTTTTGTTTCTAGGATGTCGCAATCCTGTGAATCGCTAAACTAATATTTAGTTGTATGACCACAGTTTTTTTAAAACAGCTTCACATTGTGTTCCACTATTCACTAACATTTTTTGGTTTTACTTCAGAAACAGAATTTCACCCCAAACGTTCTCAATTGGATTAAAGTCCGGGGATTGGGCTGGCCACTCCATAACATTCATTTTGTTGGCAACATGACCTCTTCAAGTATTCTGACATATGCAAACTGATCCATGATCCCTGGTACACGATAAATAGGCCCAACACCACAGTAGGAGAAACATGCCCATATCATGACGCTTCACTGTTTCATTGTGTACTGCGGCTTGTAGTCAGAGTTTGGTTGTCTCACAAACTGCCTGCGGCCCTTGGACACAAAAAGAAAAATTTTACTCTCATCAGCCCACAAAATGTTCCTCCATTTCTCTTCAACTGTCACAGTACTTACAGGTAACTCCAGACTGTCTTTGATCATCCTGGAGCTGATCATTGGCTGAGCCTTTTTGCACCTCTTCATAAGTTTGTATCTATTTATTTCGAACACTACTGTACTTCTGCACTGCTACCTTAGTCCACATTGAGTCTAACTTGGGCTTCGAATCAATGGACAAATTAGTTGTTGTTGTTGTTTTTTCACACAAAAAGTCGGATTTATACTACACGGTTGAAGCAACACAAGTCATATGTTTTGCTTCCAAGTAGCACGATTGGGAGATTTCTCATGGCAGTCTGAAGACAAAAAAAACCCTTATAGCCTCAGATCGAAATCAGGTCCTTTCCAAATGAGGATAAAAATTCATCTTTATCAGATATTTTCCGAGGCGCCTGCAGCGGAAATGGACAAGTAGCCTGACAATGCAAGCTGCAAGTAGGTGTCTTTGAAATAAAAATGATCAAAACTGTCTGCTTAGAGATTACAAATCGTGGGTCGCTTGGCTGTTTCTGTGTCACAAGTCTTGGCAAAAAAATAATGTGATGAACGATGCGTGAATACAACTTGCACTCTTATCTGTGATATTCGCATACAACACTGCCCCGGTCTAGAGCAGTCTTTGACATTTTATAAAACCTGTTGGGAATTTGTCCTTCGCGTCGACCATTTTTGGTTGACTTTTATGCATTTGTGCAAGTTTTCATCTTCATGTTTATTCTTGTCCAGACGGAAAAAGGCCCCGGGAAAGACCTACAACACGCTGGAGGGATTATGTCTCACAGCTGGCTCGGGAACACCTTGGTGTTTTACCGCTAGACCTGGCAGGGCTGGCTGCAGACCAGGAAGTCTGGACTCCCCTACCGAGACTGCTTCCTTGCTACCCACATGGCATAAATTGAGGACCACCTTTACATGGGAGATGTATTAGTACAGAGAATAACTGTCAATGGCAATCAGCAGAGTAATACAGAGCTTACGTGCATTCAAACAAATCAGAGGAAGGCCAGTCCAACTAAGCCACTTGTGTCTGAACTATCCATTTTTAACTGGGCCTTGTCCAAGTCTAAAAAACGTAATGGGCTGTGGCCTGCGCACAGCATGTTTTGTTCTGTTCTGATTCTCCACAAGGAAAGCAATCACAGAATAAAAATTGTACAGTGTAACCAGAAATGGCGGAGCCAAAAAGACGCAAGGTTACAAGCAAGACCTATGCATGGGTATGCTTCCTTGAAGCTGAATCGGTGGGTGACGTTACTCCCTCTCCACTGGACGGTGGGTCAAGCCAACGTAGGCTGGTAGGTACCACAGCATCATGTAAAACTCCAGCACAAATGTGGAAAACCGAGCTAAAGGCACTATGTAAAGAGAACCAGTTTGAGTGTTAACAAAAGGCGTTTCCTGGAAAACTGTATGTTTTGGTGAACCTTTTTGCAAAATATACAACAATGTCAAAGCGGTCTCTGCATCCTTTGACTTTGCAGTATGCAGCACTCGGTGGAAAACGTTTGGGCACCCCTAAACTAAACTGTGTTTGTGGGCGTCTGCACATGTCCATTGCATGTCTTTAGCAAACGTAATCTGGATATAGTCATGGAATTGGCAGTGTAAATCCAATCTATACTGTACATGTTTCAAACAAAGGGTCACCAATCAAAGATGATAAGTGCAAACAAAATATATCTTAACACATTTTTCTTTAGCACGACAAACATTTTAGATGGCCCTGACAAAGACAGATGCTGGCCATGAAGGCATTTACCCTGGGAACACGACCACGGTCCCTAACACATAGAATCATTAAAACCATCCATCCATCCAAACATAAAGCACTTGACGTGACTTCCTCAAGACAGTGGCAAAAAAGTACACAGGAAGGAACAGTGGCCTCTAAATACAAATGAAAAAATGAAAAGGTAGTATTTGTGTAAGCGCTCTGACGATTAGAAGACGCCTGTGTCTAATCTATTTACAAGAACCCTCGAAAGTCCTTTTGTTAAAAAGACATGTGCAGAAGAGGTTACAATTTGCCAAAGAGCACATCAACTGGCCTAAAGAGGAATGGAGGAACATTTTGTGGATCGATGAGCGTAAAATAGTTTTTTGGGGTTGAAGGGCCGCAGACAGTTAGTGAGACGACCCCCAAACTCTGAATTGAAGACGCAGTACACAGTGAAGACGGTGAAGCATCATGATATGGGCATGTGTATCCTACTACGGTGTTGGGCCTACAATATTTATCCCATAGCAGGGATCATGGATCAGTTTGCATATGTCAGAATACTTGATATGGTCATGTTGTCTTATGCTGAAAAGGACATGCCCTTCAAAGACAGCGCCTCCAAACACACAAACGAACAAGCGAAATCTTGGCTCCACACGAACAAAATGTATGTTATGGAGTGGCCAGTCCAATCCCCGGACCTCAATCCAATCGAGAACCTGTGGGGTGACATCAGAAATGCTGTGCACGTTGACTCCACACCACACGTATGTGTGCAGTTATAAAAAACGAAATATTAGTTTAGTTTATTCAAGGATTGCCAAATCCTAGAAACAAAAACGTTTGTACAAAATAGTTTTGAGTTGTAAAGTCAACGGCAGACACTGCTATTTTTTTTGAACACACCCCTTCCAACTAATTGCACAGCCTTAAGAGCATGCACATCATGTATGCTGAGTCTTGAGAATCTACTGCACCTACTGGTAAGTTGTTTTCCATGTAGCAATCAAGTATAATAACAGCGGTGAGTCTGGTTAGTCACATTGCACTGCTATTATTTTGAACACTACTGTATAAAATAAAGGCAAAGCAAGATGTGTGAGATTAAATGTTGCCTAAGATGCCTAATTGCATTTGACTAGATAACACTAATGTTAGATAATGTTGTCAATCACATAGAGCTATTTCCAAAACAAGCCAAATTCCACCAATGAAATGTTTGACAAGAGAAAATGACAGTTTTTACAACACGGCAAGTGTTCAGACGCGCACAACACATGTGAACACAAGCTTTTTTTGGGAGGGGGGGGGCCTCCCTCGGAGAGTCGTCCGAAACAGGACTTTCAAGTTTGAACACACCGTGTAAGGAGGACGGCAGGTGAATGCTGGAAAATGTCACTTATACAACACCAGTGATTGAGTCTACTAACACAGCACTGAAAGTATTATCCTCTGTTTGGGAGATCTTGCTCCGTGCAATGCCACGCTCTATAAAACGTTTC
This sequence comes from Oostethus manadensis, assembly GCA_024372805.1. Lineage (NCBI taxonomy): Eukaryota > Metazoa > Chordata > Actinopteri > Syngnathiformes > Syngnathidae > Oostethus > Oostethus manadensis. Next base: position 2,035,592 of record QODF01000039.1, read on the forward strand.
CACATGTGCATTATCCATGCACAATGCAAGGGCTTATCAAAGACTGCGCAGACATAGTGTGACCAGAGAATCCCACACTGATGTTTTCAGACGTCTCGGTTGAGGTCAAAGAAAAAAATCTTTGCGTTTTATGTTGAAGACCATTTTCGATAACAAGTAATTACACTTTATTTTAGTTTTCTTAATGACACGCTGTATATGGGTAAAGAGATTGAAAGGACAACTGTCCATGTTCAGATAGTTTTTCAGATATATATTTTTTTATATGGCAGCCTCCTCTATCAGCGTAATAAAATACAATATGTAGCTACGTACAGCGCTATACATAAATAGTAAAATAAAGAAAATATAAATCTTCTGTCTTCTGTGTCCTCCTCTCTACATCTATAAACCTCCTCGTTGGTCTTCCTCACTATATATTCACTATCTCTCCTCTGGACATGTCCCAACCATATCAGTCTGGCCTCTCTGACTTTATCTCCAAAACCTCTAACATGTGCTGTCCCTCTGATGTACTCATTCCTGATCCTGTCCATCCTGGTCACACTCACAGAGAACCTCTTCATCTCTGCTACCTCCAGCTCTGCCTCCTGTCTTTTCCTCAGCGGCACCGTCTATTGACCAAACAACATGGCTGGTCTCACCACAGTTTTTTACACCTTTCCTTTCCTTTTAGCTGAAACTCTTCTAACACGCATCGAAGCTGACACTTTTCCCCACCCATTCCTGCGCACGCTTATTCACCCCTTTTCCGCACTCGCTTGCTCTGGACTGTTGACCCTAAGTACTTATAATCCTCCACCTTCTTCATCTCTTCTCCCTGTAACTTCACTCTTGTACATACAAAAGCTACACCAAAATATGTATATACAAATGTACACAAAACTACGCACAAAGTCGACGGCAGCAGGACTCTATCATTTGCACACTTGCTTGAATCTATGCAAACTTCGGCATTATCACAGGTCATAGCAACAACTTGTTTTGCGTATTGAAGTTGAAGTTTTCTGCGCCCCCCGAAGGCCGAGACGCCCGTAGCATCTGCCTGTTCAGCCATCCCACGTTTACTAATTGGTTGCAGACCTGATGAATTTCCGCCATTTAGGAGTCAATGCTAATAAACGAAATATTTTAACAGTTAAAAGCTTAGAAAACTGTTTATGACTTTCTAAATACATATTTAACATTATTAGAGCCCTGTTTACATTAAATGACACGCCAATAGTCACCTTTACACTCCTGTTATTCATTGTTTCCATCACACAAGCTGCAGGTACTCGGGACGGCCTCTAGCTGGCGAGCTAACCAGTTACACTGGAATTTATTTTTTCGAAAACTTCTAAAGCTTCCACAGGGAACGGGAGGGGAACTTTTCCACTTTTCCACTCTTAACCTGTCGGGCATGATACGCTTGACTTCATGGCTTCGTGCTGTTTTAAGGTAATGTACGTAAGGTAATGTCTCATCAATGTTTTGTGTCATTACTGCCACCTAGTGACCATTATACTTCACACCACTTGTGTTTCAATATGTTTTGACTAATAGACCATAGTCTAGCACTAAACATAAATCATTTATGAGTTAATTCATTCTGAAAAACTGCAAAACAGTTTTGCCTAATGGCCTAATGGCTCTGCAGGATGACACTCATTGTACAATCCATTTATATGACCATGTTTGTTACCACAAAATAACGTAAAGACAATGACCACACTGCCTTGGAAATAATCTCACTTTTTTCTGTCAAAGTTTCTCTAATGGTGATGAAAGTCGGAGACCTGTGGTATAGTCAAACAACAAATTATTTACATAGTACACACAATTTTGAGCCGTCGTGTAGCCATGCAAGATATAAGCAGAATCCCTGCTATCTTCCATCATTCATCTCCACAACTCATCCCGGGCGAGGCAGTGAAAAGCTGGAGCCTATCACTGATGGAGTCTTGGGTGGGGTACACCCTGGACAGACGCCAGCTATTAATCTGCCACATGTGCAAGAGATATTGCAAACCAAAAAAAAAAAAAAAGTTCCGGCTTGGTAAGACGTGGCCGGTTTTAGATTTCATCACTGAATTCCAACTTGAAGCCAAGTTGCAGCACAATAGACAGACGTACATTTCCGCATGTGCGATCGGGGTGCTTTGTAAAGCGTTGGAGCTGGGCCGTCTAATAATCATCACATGTTTTTTAGATACAGCCCAACAACACAAGGGAAATGTGGGCAAAATGCAAATTTGCTGCTCTTCAGAATGCCTTTTTATGTTGTGTGGAAGAGTGATGTACTTAGGCTGCCTCCTTTCCAGTCAAATCATACTGTATAAATGATTTAGCGTGTAACAAAAGCACGGCTTATTTTGTTACTTAGTACTTGTTGTACTTTTGCTGTTGCTGCTGGTGGATGGAGTTTGAGGCCCCCGTGCTTTAAGTGAATGAGTAACTTTATAGGCTGTTTGAAAAGGTCTCACTGTGACTTTATGAACAGGTTGGGAGCCATTGGTCATTGGTCTCATCTGGTGCACCAACAGATGGTGTGAACCAAACAGCCACTCATAGGTCTGTTTTTACACATAACAGCAGCTTAACTGTCACATGGTCCAAATGCAAAAACGTGTAAACGTGCGGTTGCTACTGCTGAAGCATTACAGGCTGTTGCCCCGAGATAGTGTTGCACAAATATTAGACGCTGCGGTCATTATTACTACAATCTGCTATTTCTGCATGAAGACAAAAAAAAATTGCTTCTCACAGCAAACTGTCATCAAGACTCCTTGGGAGGTAAGAAACGGGATGTAGGTCAGCATATGTAATATAGGGCTCAGCCCAAAGAAAAAGCTCCTAAGTAGAGAAAATTCCATTTAATAGGAACGAGTCAAAGCGTAAAGAACAAGATCTGGCCTAGATCTGGAGCCACATACAGTGGCTAATGAAATCTTCATGACCGAAAGCTGCATATGGCCGACACTGCACCTTGGGAGGTTAAAGCATTTCCTTGACAAAACAAAAAGAATAACAAAACAATATTGTTATTGTGTCTACACAATTCCGACAATGCCTGGAGTGTGCAAGCAATCTTTTGAATATCAAATGAATATCAAAATTCTTGTTATGTGTCTGTAATGCATGCAAACTGAACCAATGTAGATATGCCATATTCTGCCCCAATGTTTGGATAGAAAATACATACAGAAACAAATCTGTTCAATCAAACGAGTTAGTTAGAGCAAGTTAGCTCTACGGTCAGGAGATCGAGGGTTTGAATCCCCATTATTTTGTTTGGAGTTTGCACATTCTCCTCGAGCATGGACGGGCTTTCTCTAAGTACTCCGATTTCTATGCCAAATGCTTCTCCACACTACTTCTGGTTATAGAGGTGCCGACTATACACTTGCTATCCCTCACATGAAATGTGTTCCATGTGGCAAATTAGTATGCAGCTATACCAACGCGGAATATCTGGACCCAAAAATATGCATAAGAAGACAGGTACCGTGACACCCCTGCTGGAAACCAGTCCAGGGTGTACCCCAGCTAGGATAGGTTCCAGCTTACCCGTGACCCTTAGGAGGACAAGCGCGACTCAAACATCATAAATGATATTCCCAATGGTTGGAATTTGTTTCCTACCCAATGAATCTTTGTTGTGTAAAACCATGATATCATATGCTGGACTACCATAATGGATTAGTTGCAGAGGTTTCAAAGGCACAAGTGTGTAATATTAGGAACAGATGAGAGCCTCACCAGCCAAGGAGGGGCTGCGGTGGGGGTCACTTGAGAATCTGCAATCATAAGTTCCTTTCTGCAGCCCATGAAGCACTGCTGATTTTATGGAAGCCGTGTTCCCACTTGGTCTATAAATAACACACCGGACTCACCTTAATCTCTGAGGCTTTTTCCAGGAAATAAAAAGTGTGCTTAAAAAAATCACAAACCCAATCGAGTGTCTCTTCCAAACCGTAATCACAGCACGGAAAAGGGTGAGAACTTAGCAAAACCTGCAGCCCGTGCTGGTTTTTTTTCAGACAAGTACACATGCTGGTGCCATTAGGCAAATTGGCTTGAAATTTGGTACACACCTTTTGGGGACTGACCAGTAAGTGTCTCATTTAACAGGTGACAGCCAGTGTGGGAGTACGTTGGTAAACCTCACTCCCTGACGCACAAGGTGGTGAACGACCTCATATCAGGTTTGGCAAGCAAAAGATAAGTCTGAGTCGGTAGAGCCGATCCTTCAATTGAATAGGCAGATGTGATGAACTACAGTTGATCCTTCAATTAATCAACTGTAGAACCATGCACCAGGTATCGCAAGACTAGCACAGTGTGTCTGTTAAACATTGCAAAAACCTGGGCTGCCTGGGCAGCGAACGATTGTCGTGCATGCTCCGTAGGCAGCAGTAACGACGCAGCAGTGATCAAAGCAAGTGGAGATCCAAGCCTTCAGGACCTTCTATTATCTTGGCAAATGTGAATTCACTACCCAAAGCAAATGGGCTTTCACTGTGTGTGAGCAAACGGTGATTAAAATGTCCATCTAGACATGGTTCAGTATTATACTAAAATGCCTGCTCAGGTAGCACAAAATGGGTAAACCATTTAAAGCTGCAGAAATGGAGGTGGCTCAAGCCTTGGAAGTCAGTGCTACTAATTACTACAGCAGTTCCAAGTTCTGGAGGACTTACTACCTTCCCTGTCTGCATAAAAGCAGGGCTTGGAACTATACGCTTGATGCTATACCTTTGTGAACATCAGTTGAACAGCATTGTACTGGAGAAAGTAATCTGTTGCTACACAAATAGTAAAAAAAAAGGAACTGGAACAGAGACAGACCATCTTAACCCCTAATCATGTAGGTAACAGTCCTGTTTTGGCTAGATGGCTGGCGCTGAAGGAAACGTCTTTGCAGGGGCAAGTGCAGGACCAGGAATTCAGTAGTCCAGTCCTCCCTCGTTTATCGTTAAATGGTTAATTGGTTTCAGATCCGACCGCCACGAATTTCCACTATTTTTAACATTATTAGTTACTATTGTTTTAACATTATTAGAACCCTGTGGACATGAAAAAACACGCCAGTAGTCACCGTTACACTTCTATGCTATATTGTTTACATCACATGGCGCAACTCTTAAGCTGCAGGGACTCAAGCTAGTGAGCTAACCACTTAGCCTCAAATTCATTTTTCTAAACTTAAGAAGCCATTAAGTACCACTTTCACACAGAATGGGAGGAGAACATTTTTTAATTGAGCATGCCACGGCTGACTTTATGACTTCATGGAGTTTTAAGGTAGTATAATGTAAGATAACGTTGTTATTTCTGCCACCTAGTGACCAGAATACTACATATCACTTGTGTTTCAGTGTGTTTTGACTAATAACAGACCATAGTCTACCACAACAGCGATCATTTGTTTATTTTTGAAAATGGCAATATAGCAAGGGAGTGTCAATCGACAGTAGGCCATTACGACCGTATTTCTACTACATGATGGTATGTCTTACAGTGCATTTTGAGCACCAGCCATATGTTAAATGTTTTTTTTATGTCATGTAAACACCATGGGGTATCCAAATTTTGCATACGACTTCAAAAACACTTCATGTTGCTCTAAGTGCATTTATTAATTAATTCAACATTTAAATTACAAATGCAGACTATGGGCATGTCTTTATTAGATGTCCTCTGGCATGACCCGGATGTCCAGACATACAATATCAGTCAAGGAAAAGTGAACTACCTGAGGCTATACTGTATCTCCTATGACGGAACTGTCAGAAGCCTGCTAGGTTGCCACTCAGGTGTCAGGGTGATTCCATCATAAAAAAAAGCATCATCAATGTTGTAAAATACCCACATGTTTGGGGTTCCTGTATCAGCTTTTAAAGGAAAGCCAACACTGGCATCATGTCTGTCACCTGAAGTAGAGTGACAGCAGAACCGCAGCGCTTGATAAAAAGGTGCTCTGTTGAAGGCTTGCTGATAATGAGAACGGTGACCGTGAACCGGCAAGCTGTGACAACAGTGCTGACAGCTCGTCCAACGGGCCTAGTTCACACTTGTGCACTCCCACCAACCGCTCACGCATGAATGAAGAGCATGAACTCGGTGGCTGACTTGCTTTCCATTTATTCATGGGAACACAAATGTTGAGACCTTCCAGGTTGGTAAATGTCACCTGCTAAGTTGATAAGCTTGAAATGTCTTCATCTTGGCTTACTTGAAGAGTCGGGTCATTAGTAGTAGAGGCCTGTTTCCACTAAGTATAGAATTGTGTAGAATACACGTGTACATTTCGGCAATAATTAGGATTGACTGCATAGATACTGTAATTTTACAATGCACAGTAGTTTTCAAGATAATAGCAGTCCGATGTGACTAACCAGATTAAGCAATGTTATTAGTGTATTTGTATTGCTTCATGGCAAACAAGTTACCAATAGGTGCAGTAGATTCTCAGAAAACAAACAAGACCCAGCATTCATGACATGCACGCTCTTAAGGCTGTGCAAGTGGGTAATTAGTTGAAAGGTGTGTTAAAAAAGTAGAAGTGTCCGCCGTTGACTTTACAAACTCAAAACTATTTTGTACAAACTTTTTTTGTTTCTAGGATGTCGCAATCCTGTGAATCGCTAAACTAATATTTAGTTGTATGACCACAGTTTTTTTAAAACAGCTTCACATTGTGTTCCACTATTCACTAACATTTTTTGGTTTTACTTCAGAAACAGAATTTCACCCCAAACGTTCTCAATTGGATTAAAGTCCGGGGATTGGGCTGGCCACTCCATAACATTCATTTTGTTGGCAACATGACCTCTTCAAGTATTCTGACATATGCAAACTGATCCATGATCCCTGGTACACGATAAATAGGCCCAACACCACAGTAGGAGAAACATGCCCATATCATGACGCTTCACTGTTTCATTGTGTACTGCGGCTTGTAGTCAGAGTTTGGTTGTCTCACAAACTGCCTGCGGCCCTTGGAAACAAAAAGAAAAATTTTACTCTCATCAGCCCACAAAATGTTCCTCCATTTCTCTTCAACTGTCACAGTACTTACAGGTAACTCCAGACTGTCTTTGATCATCCTGGAGCTGATCATTGGCTGAGCCTTTTTGCACCTCTTCATAAGTTTGTATCTATTTATTTCGAACACTACTGTACTTCTGCACTGCTACCTTAGTCCACATTGAGTCTAACTTGGGCTTCGAATCAATGGACAAATTAGTTGTTGTTTTTGTTTTTTCACACAAAAAGTCGGATTTATACTACACGGTTGAAGCAACACAAGTCATATGTTTTGCTTCCAAGTAGCACGATTGGAACATTTCTCATGGCAGTCTGAAGACAAAAAAAACCCTTATAGCCTCAGATTGAAATCAGGTCCTTTCCAAATGAGGATAAAAAATCATCTTTATCAGATATTTTCCGAGGCGCCTGCAGCGGAAATGGACAAGTAGCCTGACAATGCAAGCTGCAAGTAGGTGTCTTTGAAATAAAAATGATCAAAACTGTCTGCTTAGAGATTACAAATCGTGGGTCGCTTGGCTGTTTCTGTGTCACAAGTCTTGGCAAAAAAATAATGTGATGAACGATGCGTGAATACAACTTGCACTCTTATCTGTGATATTCGCATACAACACTGCCCCGGTCTAGAGCAGTCTTTGACATTTTATAAAACCTGTTGGGAATTTGTCCTTCGCGTCGACCATTTTTGGTTGACTTTTATGCATTTGTGCAAGTTTTCATCTTCATGTTTATTCTTGTCCAGACGGAAAAAGGCCCCGGGAAAGACCTACAACACGCTGGAGGGATTATGTCTCACAGCTGGCTCGGGAACACCTTGGTGTTTTACCGCTAGACCTGGCAGGGATGGCTGCAGACCAGGAAGTCTGGACTCCCCTACCGAGACTGCTTCCTTGCTACCCACATGGCATAAATTGAGGACCACCTTTAAATGGGAGATGTATTAGTAAAGAGAATAACTGTCAATGGCAATCAGCAGAGTAATACAGAGCTTACGTGCATTCAAACAAATCAGAGGAAGGCCAGTCCAACTAAGCCACTTGTGTCTGAACTATCCATTTTTAACTGGGCCTTGTCCAAGTCTAAAAAACGTAATGGGCTGTGGCCTGCGCACAGCATGTTTTGTTCTGTTCTGATTCTCCACAAGGAAAGCAATCACAGAATAAAAATTGTACAGTGTAACCAGAAATGGCGGAGCCAAAAAGACGCAAGGTTACAAGCAAGACCTATGCATGGGTATGCTTCCTTGAAGCTGAATCGGTGGGTGACGTTACTCCCTCTCCACTGGACGGTGGGTCAAGCCAACGTAGGCTGGTAGGTACCACAGCATCATGTAAAACTCCAGCACAAATGTGGAAAACCGAGCTAAAGGCACTATGTAAAGAGAACCAGTTTGAGTGTTAACAAAAGGCGTTTCCTGGAAAACTGTATGTTTTGGTGAACCTTTTTGCAAAATATACAACAATGTCAAAGCGGTCTCTGCATCCTTTGACTTTGCAGTATGCAGCACTCGGTGGAAAACGTTTGGGCACCCCTAAACTAAACTGTGTTTGTGGGCGTCTGCACATGTCCATTGCATGTCTTTAGCAAACGTAATCTGGATATAGTCATGGAATTGGCAGTGTAAATCCAATCTATACTGTACATGTTTCAAACAAAGGGTCACCAATCAAAGATGATAAGTGCAAACAAAATATATCTTAACACATTTTTCTTTAGCACGACAAACATTTTAGATGGCCCTGACAAAGACAGATGCTGGCCATGAAGGCATTTACCCTGGGAACACGACCACGGTCCCTAACACATAGAATCATTAAAACCATCCATCCATCCAAACATAAAGCACTTGACGTGACTTCCTCAAGACAGTGGCAAAAAAGTACACAGGAAGGAACAGTGGCCTCTAAATACAAATGAAAAAATGAAAAGGTAGTACTTTATTTTGAATGTGATCAAAGAGAAAAGCAAGCCAGCTGATTTGTGCAAGCGCTGATTCCAGTGATTCCAGCTCAGTGAGGGATAACTCAATATGCACGGAAACAAGGCAATGGTCTGTGTAAGTAACATTAGGAGCTAATCGGAAACAAGTCCCTTCTAATTAGCCATTACCAAAATAACAGACTGAGGTCATAGATATTACTTTCCTGAAACCCCAAACTGTAGCTGAAAAATACATTTTGACTTTAAACCTTCAATGACCACAGTATGTCCAGATAATTGAGCAAAAATTCTGTGATTTGTATTTAATTTTTTGGTTTCCTGAGCTTTGTCAGACTGCTGGGCTGCTTACACGACATACTTTTCTCTGTCCAATACATCAGATGCCTGGAAGGCAAATACCTTAACTCTACTTTTTTGCCCAAGTGCTCTACCTGACCAGATGGATCAGATGAGAATGGAGATAGGCTTTTTGCTTATATTCTTTAGAGCTATGTGAAAACAAACACACCACCCCTCCACAGCGAGAGAATAAAGCCAATCCTTTTTCTAATTTGTGCCATTTCAGATGCTGGTTGTTCTTTAGCTGATCACGGTGGAAGATAACGCCCACCAGGGAACAGTGTGTGGGTAAAAATAAAATAAAATAAAAAAATACATTCATAGGCTTTGGTTAAAAACATGTGCAGAAATATGTTAATTCTTTGCAGACATGGCTATCCTATTAGCATTTCATTACCTGGCCTACTTATAAGACACAAATGAGCAACGAATGAATAACTTATAAAAGAATAGGAAAATATTAACCTTGAAGCAGTCCTTGCTATGTAGGTCTTTGTTGCCTCGTACAATGAATGGCCGGTGAGGTACTGACTCCTTCAGAGTTTTTGATTGTGTTGATCCAGGTTGCTCATTCAAAGGATAACAAGAAAAGAAGGGATAATGTTAACAAAATTAACAAAAAAAAGGATCTTAATGGGATAGTTTGGATTTTTTTGACATGAAGTTGTATGGCATCCCTATCAGCAGTGTAGTGCATCAATCCCTCACTTGGTCCAGTGAGTTCTGGTCAGATTTCGATGATGAGGAACATAGTTTTGTTTAGTTGCTTTAGGTGACTTAAATAAAAAGTTTGGCTTCTCCAAACGATACGCATTCAAAAGAGTAATACATTTGTGTCACAAAATTTTCCCCCGAAAATCTGACGTCACAATCGCTCAGCGTTACTTTCTCTCCCGTCGTATCCCTGCATGCTGTTGCCTGTGCCTTGCTGTGTATGTGTTCCGAAGCGGACGAAGATGACTGCAAAGCGTGCCTCCTCATTCTCTGTGGAAAACATGCACAAGATGGCTGTGATGCTCGCTGTGGATGGGAAAAGTTGAACTTTTTTTTGGGAAGATGTCTGTCCCATTATCTCTGGCGTAAAAATAACGCCACATCATACCAACATTAAAATATGGTGGTGGTAGTGTGATGGTCTGGGGCTGTTTTGCTGCTTCAGGACCTGGAAGATCTGTTGTGTTAAATGGAAGCATGCATTCTGCTGTCTACCAAAACATCCTAAAGGGAGAATATCCATCTGTTGGTGACCTGAAGTTGAAACCAACTTGGGTTCTGCAGCAGGGCAATGATCCAAAACACACCAGCAAGTCCACCGTGACCCTAAAAAGGTGCTTCCCGCTGGTAAAGCCTCTAATGTGACTGAATGACAACAATTCTGCAAAGATGAGCGGGCCAAAATTCCTCCACGGCGCTGTAAAAGACTCATTGCAAGGTATCGCAAACGCTTGATTGGATTTGGGGGCTATCACTTTTTCACACAAAGACATGTAGGTTTGGATTTTTCTCCCCTAAATAATGAAAAGTTTCATTTGTTAGAGTTGTGTTGTCCTCCTCAAGGGGAGGAGTTTAAGTACCTCGGGGTCTTGTTCACGAGTGATGGAAGGATGGAACGCGAGATGGACAGGCGGATTGGTGCGGCGTTTGCAGTGATGCGGAGTCTGAACAGGTCTGTCGTGGTGAAGAGAGAGCTGAGCCAAAAGGCAAAGCTCTCGATATACCGGTCGATCTACGTTCCTAGCCTCACCTATGGTCATGAGCTTTTGGTAGTGACCGAAAGGACAAGATGGCGGGTACAAACGGCCAAAATGAGTTTTCCCTGCAGGGTGGCTGGGCTCTCCCTTAGAGATAGGGTGAGAAGAAGCACTGTCATCCGGGAGAGACTCGGAGTAGAACCGCTGCTCCTCCGCATTGAGGAGCCAAATGAGGTGGCTCGGGCATCTGGTTAGGATGCCTCCCGAACGCCTTCCTGGGGAGGTGTTCAGGGCACGTCCGACCGGTAGGAGGCCTCGGGGGAGACCCAGGACACGCTGGAGAGACTATGTCTCTCAGCTGGCCTGGGAACGCCTCGGCATCCGCTGGGAAGAGCTGGAAGAAGTGGCCGGGGAGAGGGACCTCTGGGCTTCCCTGCTTAGGCTGCTGCCCCCGCGACCCGACCTCGGATAAGCGGAAGCAAATGGATGGATGGATGGAGAGTTGTGTTGTCATTGACTAATATTTAAATTAGTTTGATGATCTGAAACATTTAACAACAAACAGGAAACCAGGAAAGGGACATTTTTCACACCACTGTATACAAGCATACATGCGTGTGTCTGTTGATATGAATATATACATACAAGTTTTTATGTCCGTGGGATGCTATCCAAATACCAACGGCTTCTTTGCGGCACAATAAAACCCTAACAACAAAATACTGCATCTACGCGTTGAGGACGCGTGGGGGTGAACATGCATAGACAGGAATAGTGTGTACCTGGGAGCTGCTTCTCTTCACTTTACCACACACACAGCGCCGACTCTGCCGTTTGCGTTCCGTTCTGACGAACGCCGTCGGCTCGTCCTCATTTGACCGGAATTGTACTGACAGAGATTCAGTCACACATTGTTTTATTTTGACTCAGTCAAGTAATTTATTCACCATCTGACTGATAGCCACAGCTTTCAACTGTTCCAACACTGCATTTGGTTTGGTGCTGTTCCACTAAAAACTCACACAAACCGGGAATGGATTTTCCAAACGGAATATTTTTTCTCTGCCATCTGTGTACTTGAAATGCTGAAAAAACAACAAAACAACCCGCCTTCCTTATGATTTGTGACGGGATCTGTGTCCAGTGTGCTAAGTATTTGATGTCTACACGCACACAGCGGTGTCATTGACGCCATAGTCGAAGCAGGCATCGCCAGGGTGCAATGTACCCCCCCCCCCGTACGGTGCATTACTAACGACGCATAACTGGACTTGATTCCAAGCGCCGAAAATGTTCCTAATGTGAGCGGTGCTCAACTGTGCATGAGAATCATTAAACATAATCGAGGCGTTGTAAAGTTAACCAGCTCCTCCATGTAAAAAAATAGTCCCATTTGCACATTAAAAATCCAGCCCAGTAATACGTCCTCTCCCCTCCCCACACATAAGATTGACTTTTTTCCCAGCTCTATTAAGGCACAGATCCCCAGCCTTAGGGCTCAAGCAATAAATCTGTAAAACAGTACATGCAGAATTAGTGTGTGTCTAATTGACCCACAATCACAAACCCTCAAAAACGGGTAAATGACCAAATATTAACCACAAAACAGGACATTCGGTTCTATTAATCCAACCCACAAATAAGGGATAGGAAGTACTATATAATCAGTTTGCAATTTGGAATAACAACAACGTAACAGCGATAGCATCGTTTTTGTATTTAAATTTGTTTTAGAGGTACGCAGACGGCCCCCCAAGCAGAACAACAGTCCTTCAGATGTTCACTAACCGTGGGAATGACAGCTGCGATTGTTGCAAACACATTTAAAAAGAAACTGTCGGGTGCTCAGACGATGACACACTAAAGGTTGCGGTGCGGCAATTAGCAAGATAACGATCATGCTGTCAATAATATCTACGCTTCAAGTACTTTGCCCTTCTCAGGGCTTTAAAGGAAAGCACAAAACGAAAGAAAGAAATCAACCCTATTCTCTTTTTTGCCCAGTTATATTATTGTCGTTTTCCCATACATACGTTTGGATTGTTGGATCCGAAGAAGGTTCTAAGTAGAGCATCAAAATGCAGATAGAACATTCCATCCATCCATTTTCTACGCCGCTTATCCCCATTAGGGTCCTGGGGGTAACCCAGCCTGTCCCAGCTGATTTTGGGCGAGAGGCGGTGTCCACCCGGGACCGGCCGCCAGTCAATCGTAGTGCAAACAAACAAGCATTCACACTCACATCCATACTAATGGACAATTTAGAGTCGCTAATTAACCTAAGATGCATGCTTTTGAAGAAAACCGGAGTACCCGGAGAAACCCATGCTTGCACAGGGAGAACGCGCAAACTCCACACAAAGATGCCAAGCGCAGATTCTAACCCAGGTCTTCCAGATCTCCCAACTGTCTGGCCAACATGGCAACCATCCATTGTCTGGAACTGATGCCCATTTTTGTAAACTTCCCTTGCCAACCATCGCCAAATGTTCTTCATTGGATTTAGATCAGGAGGACATGCAGTATAGTCAGGTGGGCATTGTGAGGTGCTCCAATGTCCAGTCATTACCTCACAGACAAGCGCTTTCAGTTATGAGGGATGTCCTCTGTAACATCTCCATAAAGCCAACTGACATTTGACGCCCCTGCACAATCTGAAGCTCCACTGTTTCATTGAGGAACAAAACAGCCCAGATCATGATGGAGCCCCCTCCACTGCACCATGTGGAAAACCTCACAGGTGGGATCTCCTTGTCATGTCAGTAATGTTGGAAGCCATCGGGACCATCAAGGTTACATTTTTTCTCATCGGGGAACAAAACCTTCTTCCACCTTTCAATGTCCCATGTTTGCTGCTCCGTGCACCAGTTTCGTCGTGTTGAAGGAAACGAGTCCCTTGCAGACGTTTTTTTTTCATCATAAAAGCCTTCCTCGCAGATTCCGTCTGATGGTTATTGGACTGCACTCGGTGCAAGTAACTACCTTCACTTGCCTTTAATGTTCTTTACCTCTTTTATTGGTACACTCAGTGGTATTTGACTAAAATTCAAATAAGTGCAGTGACAGAAAAGTTTTCTCAAGACACGTCCGGAACTTGGCAATGTCTAACTTATTGTGTGACATACACTGAAGTAGCCCTGTGGTTGCGTCAGCGCCTGCATGCAATCAACAACCGACCGACTGACTCTGAGACTGCTTATTTTCTGTGACCTCAGTTCAGACTTGCGTGGGTATGTTCGGTCAAGCACGTTGTGCATTGTCTCGTGACGGCGTTTCACATTGCCACTTATTGTGCCACAATCTCTGAGCACATGGGACAAACTGGTTTTGTGCATCCAGCGGGAAGACTGAACATAAATGAGTCTGTCCGTTCGGGAATGAAAGCTCTATTTTTGCCGTCCACTTTTCTCGCTTTACAGAGCGCCATGTGTGTTTATTTTTCTGTTGCCGCTCACTCGCCTCGCGGTCCAAATGTCTCACTCCTTACAGCTCTTCTGGTCCTGTATCTCTCATTCTGACTTTTGTGTCATCCGCTTTTCTTCTGTCCTCGCCCGTCGGTCGCAATGTTTAGCGCCAACAACACACGAGTGGTGACTGCGCTAAAACTGCGAGGGAAGCTCATCTTATCCACACAGGGTGATGAAAAATGTACCGCTGTGTGTACATTTCATTCACTAAATATGCGCGGAAATGGACGGTCATTGGCTAAACGCTGTGCTTTGTCCCGCCCATCTGCATGATGATCGCCCCGTATTTTTCGGACTATAGAGCGTACCAGAATATAAAAGTTGTAATTTAACCTTTGACCCAGGTCAAGAGTCACACAAGCCCCCTGTGTTTTTAGCTGTCTCGGGCAGTGCCTGCTAAACGAAGCATTAAAACCATCAAGGTTTCACGGGGAGAGCATGAAAAATCCACACCAGCGGCCTCCAGTTTAATATAAAAAAGGTTTACGTTTCAGATCTTTAAAACAGGGTGAGATCCGCCCTGGTGGCAGGCGCCTCGCACATGTGTGATTTATGGATGCGTGGAGCTCCACTAGGCTCCCAGTGTGCACGGGGAGCTGACAGTGCAGTGAGTACTTTCGGGCGGGGCGCACTTCTCCATAGCACTTGTTGCTGCTCAGTGAGAACAGAAACTGTAGATCAATACGTGCTTCTAAGTCCCCAAATACCAGAACATTTTCCAGCGACGGCAAAAAAAGTAGCTAGGTTTGTCGCTAGTCGTTTTGAGAAAGATAGTTTGGAATGTTGCCAGATTTAGCAATAAAGTCGCCAAGTTGGCAACACTGACTAAAATATGACTTAGCAGAAGGCAGACCACAGGATTGCAATTTTTGTTTGGATTTTATTTAGATTTAAAATCATGTTCGCTGACTTGAAATGAATGTCCTGTCCTTTCCATTTTTTATCAACATCTGCTTTTGTCTCATGCCTTGTGCAGGTGCTATATTTCCGGAAAATGGGATCGTCAACAGAAGGCCAGCTGTCAGACAGTGACAATTTACAAGGAAATGGGTTTCCTATTACAGGTGTTAACAATTTTTTAGCGGTGATCTTAGACTCCTATTCAAAAATGTTTACAGACTTTGTCAAAAATATGTAAAACCATATCGCGGATTGTATTGATGCATTAAATACATGACTGTTACTACTGTTACAACAGAGGTGGGCAAACTACGGCCCGTGGGCCACATCAGGCCCGTTAAGTGCCTTAATCCGGCCCATCGGGCATTTGCAAATGTATTTTTTAAACTATTAATGTGTAAACTACTACTGCACCAAATATGCAGTACAATACCCATGCCAAAGAAGCCTACTCTTATACGTCTTGCCGCAAGGCATGCTGGATTGCTTGTGGTACGCTTTCTCCCAACATTTTGCCATGTTTGCCACATTTTTGCTTGATTGTAAAATATGTTGAGGAGATTGTCAGAGAAGTAAAGAAGGAGAAGTCTTTGTGTTTATTGTTTGTAGTTTTTTGTTGCAGCTGGACTACCTAGCATGTCTTAGGGGCATTTGGAAATAAGAGTTTTAAAAATGTTTTAATAACAGTTTTATAAAAGGCACGTGCTATGTTTATGTGATTTATCAGGTATTTGATTTATGTAATGTGTTAACTTGCTGTGGATATGTGTTGCACCGTGAGCAAGTATGTCTTTGTGGGTGGTGCCACCTATATGCAGTATAGGCCGCCCCTCGGCCAAATGCTTTAACCCAACGTGGCCCACGAGTCAAACAGTCTGCCCACCACTGTGTTATAATCTTATTCTAAATTAGTGGTTTTCAAATTGGGGGACGTGTCCCCCTAGGGGAGGCCTGGCATTATGACAGGGGAGGTGCGGGGCTACCATGAACACTTTTCATTATTACAATATTTTTTGGGCGGACGGGCGCTAAAAATAATTTTATCTCCAAAGAGCGGGCGCTGCAAAAAAGTTTGGGAACCACTGATCTAAATGCTATTTGGGAAATGCAATAAGCAACTACTTAGGTCAACCTTATCTCACTCAAATGTATGAACAAATGTAATGTTTGTCAGAAAATATTCATATCCACATTTTTCTAGAAAAGTTTCAATGTCTTGCTTATTCTGGTAGAAACATATATATAAGTGAATTTGTCATAATGTCATGTCTGCTGGAACTGGATTTTGGTTGTACAGCTCAGTTGTTTTTAATTATAGAAACAGCAGTTTTTGAAATTGTTTAATATGCTGTTTCACCAAAAACAGACAGATTCGAGCAGCACCACCAGAGAGCCATTGTTAAAAATCTGTTGTTAAAAATGTGTGTAAATACTTGCAGAAAAGTTATTAGTGAACATTCCGAATGGGCTAGTATCTCCACTTAATCCGTCCAGCCTGTTTACACATCATGTGCAAGGGTGTTGCATACCAGACAGCGATAGGTGAGAGGTGAGCTATTCCGTGGACAGATCACTGAACCCAAACCTCACCTTATTAAAATGTCCCATGGACGGTAGAGTTGAAAAAAGGGTTATTCCCGATTGACTTGAAAATTTCCATGATTCTATCAACTACAGACAGTATATGAAACTGTAACGCTTGTCATAGAGGAGGGGGATGCGGTAGTATCTGCGGGAAACTCTGTTGCACCAGTTGCACAATGTTTACAGCCACGCTGAGAAGCAAATTTCTGATGCTGTATCTATTAACTGCACAACAGATATGTGTTGTTACCACAAATATGTATCGCTTGATATTGTAATCGAAAATTGAGAGCTGGACAATATCGGCATATCAAATGTTGGCAAAAAAGCCAATATCTTACATGCCTAGGCATGACTTATTATTTAGGGTACTTTTGAAAAACTGAGAAAGGGTGAAGGTGTAGGCTGTTTTTTGTAAGATTCGCTTTTCGCTGAAAACTTTTGCCAAAAATAGTTTCCGTACACAGTCTTGTAGGAATGCAACGATTCGTTTTGACAACAATTTGATTCGTACCACGATTCGCGGTTGGCGATTCGATTCAATTCAAGGGCAATATTGGTTAATTTAGAACAATCCGATCCAAATCGCATCCGTAACTTTAAATTGATTCAGTAACTTTTTTGCCAAAAATGTAAGCAGTCTGACGGTGAAATAAATACCTGGATACTGGACAGTGCATGTGAAGTTTCCTCAATTCCCTTTCCCACATCGATGTACAGTAGTTGGATCACAGGAATATAAATCGATACATTGATCTAGTGAATGAATTGTTACACCCCTACCGTCTTTATTATTGGACGGCCAAACGGTGCCCAAACTAAGCTTCCATGCATTGGCAACATAGTGGTTGTTTCAGCGCTGGGACAGTATAGACAGATTCCAGACAAGGAATCAGTGCTGTCTTGTGCAGTTCCTGACATGTGTACAATATAAGCAAGATTGATTGCATGAACTAAACATGCAGGTGGAGATGTAATCTTATGACAAATGCATTCTCTCAGCGAGTAAGACAGGAGCAAGCCAGAACGTTGTGTTTTCTTCCTTCCCCCCAGTTACTCGTTCTCTGCCCAGTTTCACTCGTGTACTAATCTTAAGGCAGCATAGGAAATCGGGAGTAGACTAAAGCATAGTGATCTCCAACCTTAGGGGCTGTCTTGCAATTAGTGTGACGGCTGCATGGTTCAGTGTTGCTGCTAAGACCACTCCTGCGTTAAACCTCAGAGGACTTGCAACAAACGCAAGTCGTCTGCGGTCAAAACGTGATCATTACCCATCTGGAACAATTCCAATTTTTGTGTGTCGTATAGAGATGAACCAGCAAATGGGCAACTTTCTCCAAGGTTCTATGCAAAAAGACAACTAAGAATGGAGTTCAAGCCCAGCTTCCATTTGTAACCACGTCTTATTGTGGATTGAGCTTTGTCACATGCGCATAGATTAGAAGTTCCTAGTGGCATCCAAATCCTTTTATCCCCCTGCAAACAGTTTCGAATGCCACGACGCTTCAACAAGTGCTCTAGGGTGTATCTGGGGTTAACCGATCTAGTGAAAATGCCAGACTTCTGGCCCAAAAGTTTGTAAACTCTGCTAACCACATATGTGGTGCTGGGTATCAGCTGCAGAAATGCAGGCTTTGCCACGTGCTAAGCCCCTTTTAAGGTAACTAATAGGACCTCGACGTGCACACGACACACGGCTCAAAATATCCCCAGCAAATCCAAGAAGGGAAGAGAATACCAAGCGGACAGACGAAGGAAAAACTACGTCTGTCATTTGTTACATCTTTTCTGATGGAGCGGGCGGCGCTTTCATGGACCTCTGCGGCTGGACATATGTCTTTCATTAAAGGTCATTTTCAAACATTTTGCCAGGACTTGTGGCTTCACAGTCTGCTTGAGAAGGAGGATTAGGCCTTCCTGAAATTGATTTATTTCTGTGCCCTGACTGTTTACCAAATACTGTATAATTGACCATCAAAGTTGTCACAGAAAAGAGAGGGAACGGGCTTGCCACAAAAGAGGAGCTCTTTTTGAATGTATTTTTTCTTGGAATCAGCAGGTTAGCGTGATAAAGGGAGGGCGAAAGAGTGCCTTGCTCGTATGCACATAAAAAATCCTAACATCACCAGTTTTCAGCTATTTATTCCTCTACTTCTTCTCCTCCTTGCACTTTTTTCAAACCCATTCAACGTCCAAATGTTCATCTCCAAAATAACAATTTCATTTTTTCTGTGACAATTTGAAAATGAATGAAACATTTATTTGGCACTCTTTACCAAAGGGAAAATCCTTTTCCATTTTCCGTTACTGCAACATTCCTTCTATTCTACAGGGACACCGCTCACAACATATACTGGTTGTTTGCTGGTTCGATCCTTGATCCCACTCTAATCATTCCACTTATTTACACAAATAAACATTCAGTCTGCATTTTTTTTCCCCAACATTTCAAGTTCAGACTAACGGTACACCCTACTGATGAAATGTGTATTCCATTTCCCACGACTGTGACATTCTACTTATATAGACATGGCTGAGGTGGTAGATTGGCTGTCTCCCAATCTGATTGTTGCTGGTTCGATTCTTTTTCACATTTCGCCGTTTTTGTCTTCTAACTCCTTCCACATTTCTCAACCTCTTCACACCATTACAACAACAACATGTTCAGCTGACTCAGGAAATGTAGCTTATCTATCTGTACTTTCAAAAACAATCCCAAATTTCCCATAATTCACTTTTGTTGGTGACATTTTTCGCCACTGAAAATGAACAGACAATTTCAAAGAGGCCGCCTATTGGTGGAAAATAATTGTACTCTTATAATATAAGAGTGGTGGCACCCATGGTGGCATGGGTCAGGTAATCTACCAACCTGCTGGTGGGTTGTTTTCTAGGGTATTCCAACATTCCTTCTACATTTCCTTTTAGCATTCACACACAATTCCTGCTGAAATTGCTTTGTCTAGTTCAGCAATTAAATAGTTAGTACCTAAAAGGAAGTAACAACTACATTAGCCCCCCCGAATGTCTCATTAAAAACAGATTGTTGATTTTTTCTCTTCAATTTAAAGTACATATTACTGTTTTAGTCTTAATGCACGTGCTTAAAACATCATCAAAATGTGTAATTTATCACCAGCGCTTTGTCTGCTCCCCCCTCCATTCTCATGCAATGGACTATTCCATGTTACTGCTTATGCGGATTGATTCCAGAAGACAGGAGCGAAACCAAGTTTGGAGATAACTGATATGGATTTGCCCCAGTGGAGTGATGAAAAGGAGAAGGCGGGAAGGAAAAACAGTTTTTTCTTTAATCAAAACTACCAAAGGTAGACAGCCGGAGGCAAGAATAATGGAGTAGTTTAGGGATGAAGCTGAGCGTGACGCTCTTCCTTCTAAAGATGTGAGTATTAACTAATGTTCTTACCAATTACAATAAAAGCTTTGAGATGATGCTTGGAACCCCAGCTGACCTGCGTGTTCCAATGGAAAGGCTTCAATGGTGGGCAGTGTTGCACTGAGCGGAGTACTTTGGCCGATTTCAGTGAGTCTCTACCTGGGCAAAAAACAAGACCTGATGTCTGTGCTTGAGTGGAAGGAGAAGGACACAAAGAGTCAACACACAGCTGCAGATACTTGCTGGAGAAAGTTGGCATCTTCCAGCTCCAGATGATGTTCTAATATAAGATATTTGAGAAATTTGAGTTATAAAAAAGTCACAGGTTGGGTTGAGGGGTGATGGTGGGTCAGAACCACTGCTCTAAGGAAATGGACATAAAGGAAAGGTTATGTTAAAATGCTTCATTGGAGTTGCATCCCGGGTACCGGAGCTTATATGCTTACCTTCTTTTCAGGTTTGTGATCGCCGAACACGAATGGGTCTTTGGGTCATGCTGGGAGAAATATCGGGAGAAACATAGGGACAGCTTTTGAAAAGCGTTCCTGTTTGAGTAACACAGTGCTTTTTGCAAGTGATAGCTCCGGCGAATGAATTATGTTCTAGATTGTGTTCTTGTTTGGTGCTCAGTTTTTTGGGGTTTTTGAGCGTATTGATTTCTTAGGGAGCCTCAGTGGAGTTATTGTGTGTATCAGAGCGTCGCTGTAGACTGCAGGTAGATTAGTTTACTGTATTTAATGTGCAACAGGCCTATTTGGGGGAACGCTGTTGAATATATTAACTGTGTTGATTGTGTCTCACGTCAACACCCACCGCATTCCCACTCCCCCGTGAGCTTTGAGTAAAAACAAAGTTGTCTATTTTTTGTCACATCAGTGTGGATAACATGTAATTTAGGTCATCTTTTGGTGGATTTTATGTGGTCCAAATAAGCAAGAGTCACTTTGAACTTCTTCCAAAGACGAAAACCACCAGGACCTCTAAGATGAATTGACAACTGGAGATAATCAGAAGGCTCCATCACCATTACCTTTGCCTTTTCTCTTTGTTGGAAGACACAGAAGCAGTTTCATGAACATCCCTCACCAAAGCTGACCTGCGGGCACACACAGATTTTCAATCATTTCCGACATCTGGAACGACCGTGCAATACATAAGCAACACGGCGGGGTGGCGGTCGGGAGGGGTGGCGTCATCACAGGGAACTCGGAGGGAGCCGCAAGAGAATAAGTTGGAGGTGGAATGTAAACAGGACTGACACATGGACCTGAGGAAGTCTTCCCCAAAAAGCTGCGTGACCTCTGCTAACAGCCTCACTTTCCTCGGGAATGGGGTTTCTGCTCTGGGGAGAAAATTCCTCTGCTCTCGCTGTGTCCTTACAGTGTATCAAAGTCACATCTGAGTCTTCTTCTGTTTGTTTTCCCGCCCGACGTGGCGACCTATCGCCTCGTGGGCTGCCCGGCTTGTTCATGATGTGCAGGCCATGTTCAAACAGAGTGTTTATTTTTACAAAGCCAATTTCAAAGAGCAACTCACTTGGCCTTGCAATGGGGAAGCACCAGGGGACTTGAGTCTGAGTACTGAGTAAAGAGACATTTGAACCTTCTGCCAAGCTGGAAATGATGGACGGATTATAATTATGTTGTAGTAAAAACAGTGAAACTTCAAATGGAAATTTAAAGCATGCGAGGAAAACACACTTTTAAGGGAGCTCGTAGTCTTGGGAAATGCTTTCTCTGTGCTGCGACAACGACATGATGTTCGCGAACGAGTCGAGTCTTTTGAGCTGCTTTTGTAAGTAAGCGATAAGAAGTCCATCCGTCCATTTTCTATGCCGCTCATTAGGATCAAGAGGGTATGCTAGAGCCTATCCCAGCTGACTTTGGGCGAGAGGTGGGGTAGACCCTGGACTGGTCACCAAATAATAATCTCCTCTACCTTATCGGAGTGGAGAGGTTTGAGTGCCCGAGCAAAGCTAGGAGCTTTGTTGTCGGGGCTGTATGCCCCCGGTAGGGTCTCCCAACGCAAGAAGGTCTTAGGTGATCAACAAAAATAAAAGGAGGGACTGCACCAGGATGTGGGACCCTGGAGCCAGGACCTGCTCGTCGAGCCTCCTCCTGTGGGGTGCCGCCGAGCCCAGCCCAGAGAAACCACAGGATCTGGTCCAGGTGGCCTCACCAAGATCTCACCTTCACCGTCTTCTGGAGTGGTTTTCAGCTGAGTGTGAAGCTTATTATAAGTCAAAAATACGAATCAAATTTGACATATTTTGGTTTTCCACGCATAAAAATTGGTAAACGAACAAAACCACATACATACGTTTTTCAAAGGCACTCCGAATGATGTAGTATTCTACTCTGCAAAAAAAGTTTGGGAACCACTGACCTAAAAGGACTCGACTCACATCACATATCTAAGCTTCCTCGTGGCAGGTCGGAAGAGTCAGTGGTCTTCGGAAGCACAGGTACCACCTCAGCGTCATTGATGGAAAAGGCAAGAGCATACATGTGGAATGTCCATTACCTCCTGGAGCAAAGTGTTTGTCGGTGTCCGTTTGAGTATCCATTTTCTCAGCAAATATCCCCCATTGGCACTACAGAGACAAATCCCAATTCTTTGACATATTTGAAGGTTTTACTTTTTTAAAGTAATTTGCCCAACACTGCGTACAAAACTTGTAAATTGATTGTAATGCGGTCGCTCCTCGCCAGTTTTTAATGGTAGCATTCTGTAATGTGAATGACTAAGAAGGTGAGAGTCTAGTTGGAAGATGTTGTGTTTCTATCACGGCCAGGAGACGAATCAACGTTTGCATACATTTTGTCATTGAGCCACTCAAAGCACATCTACTCCTGCAGCCTGAAGGCTGCTAGTCTTGTAAAAGAACTCTGGAAAATACAGAGCCATCAGTCGGGCCTGTCCTGTCTAAGGAGACATGGCAGCCGGGGCAAGGTGTCACTGAGATGAATGATAAATGATGCTCAGCATCACTATCCTACATGGCTGGCCTGATCATAAAATGTGAAATTATGTCAGGAGGAGAACCATACTGAAGGGTCTGCTGCACATACTAAGGCTCACCTTATGGGGGTTGAGGGCGAAGCTACATTCCTTGTCAAATTGTGAAGACCAGTTGAAAATTTATGAGAATTTATATTTTGTAGTGTTGGATCTTATGGAGGTTCTAAGAAGATATTCAGGATGCAAACAGATGGGAGTGAGCAGTCTAGTGCAGACAACCATTCAGTTATAATCGGCTGTTCATCAGCTGATCAAGTTCAAGACCATAGCCCATGGAGGGCATCCACTGTTTGGAAACGATGTCCATTTTTGTAAACTTCCCTTGCCATCCATCCCCAAGTGTTCTAAATTGGATTTAGATCCGGGGAACACCCTAGGATGGTCCAAAGGTGTGACATTATTGCGCTGGAAGAAGTCTTTTGTCAGTGTCGTCTTGTTTAAAAAGCCCGTCATTACCACGGTCTTCAGTCATGCGAGATGCCCCCGGCATTTTCTACACATACCCGCCGCTGTTTGACGCCCCTGCACAACCTGAAGCTCCATTGTTCCGCTGAAGGAAAAAGCACTCCAGATCATGATGGCACCATCTCAGGTGGGATCGTTTTGTCATGCCAGTAGCGTTGGAAGCCATCAGGACATCAAAAAGTTTACCGTTTTTCTCATCAAAGAATAAAACTTTCTTTTACCTTTTAACGTCTAGTGTTTGGTGCTCAAGTGCAAATTTTAAACAGGCAATTTTGCGACGCTGAATGAGACGAGGCCTTTAAAGATAGCCTTTTCCTCGCAGATGCCGTCCGATGGTTATCGGAGTGCACTCTACACCAGTAACAACCTTAGTTTGGGCCGAGGATGGTCCCGTGTCTTGACGGACAGCCAATGGCATCCTCCGGCTCAGGGCCGGTGACATCTTTTTGGATCTACCAGCTGATTTTTTTGTTCCCTAATCCTCAGGAGCTTCATATTCATACCTAGAAAGGGATACATTAGAAAGCAATAATAAAATCTATTACAATTATCTCTGACCCCAGATATGAATTTAAGATTGAAACATTTTAGAGAACATTTATTTGGGTGATTTCCCTGCAGCAGATTTTAAAACTCTACATAAGAAGAAAAATCTAGATGATTTTTTGTGAGACAGACCATGTGGTCTGTCAGGTTGACCTGGGAAGTCTCAACTCCAAAAACTGTATGACAAGCAAGATGATTGATTTGTTTTCATGATCTTTCTTTGTTTCTTTCATGCTGTATTGTTGTAATATCCGATGCATTACATAATATGATTTATTGCATGTGAAAAAAGCTCTTAGCAACTCATTGATGTAGGTATTTTAGGTATGGATGTAGGTATATGAAGGTATTTTTTTCTGAGCAATATTTTATACAAGTATCATTTAATTAACTTAATATAGAAATATTGCACTATGACAGTATGACTGCACATGTAACATGCTGTCATAATAATTCAATAATTCACATTCAGCAATTCAAATCAATAAATCTACACAAGCAGAACATAACTAAAGGAGAAGTGTTTATTATAATAATGCGCCACCAGTACATAAAACTTATTATGGTCTTATGATACTTTAAGAGTAAGTTATAAGTCAGTTGCATACAGTTAAACATATTTTTCATAAATCTTAGTTTTCGTACGATTCGGTTTCCATCAAATTTTGGTCTTCATTTGCTTTGATTTTTGTACACGTTCTCGGGTTTTGTACAATATTGCACGTTGGCCATTGGACCAATGAAAGTGCAAGCAATTTAGCAAAGAAAGTGAGAATTCCATCTCGCCACGTTGTACGGGAAGTCTGCATCAATAATAACTTACATCCAGTTGTCATTTAGAGTTTTTTCACGTTGTTTTCTTAAACAATTATTAATTAATTTCAATTATTAGAATTAGACGATAACTGTGGTACCATTGCATGGCATTCGTACCATAAGAGACACTTGAGTGGGTTCAAGTGATTGTACTAAAAAATATATCTGTATAAAAATAGCTGGTGTGTCACTTGCACTGTCAAAATTCACAGTGCGTTAAATATAGAAACTCTGTCATTGTGATTGCCTTTAATCATTGTCTCCTTTGGAGGAACACTGGTCATGAGCAACACCCTGGAGGAGAAATCTCTTGCAGATGTTCTCTCAGTTGTTTTGCTTCATGGCCAAGAAAGAAGGAATGAAAGCTGCAAGCTGGAAGGGGTTGACTTGACAATGTCACTTCTTATGGCTTACAAACGTAGTCTTTTTTTCGTATCTTTATTTTGAAGCTTCAGGACATGTTAATGCGAAATCAAACTATCTGAAACAAAAGCAACTTTTTCTTAGTGTATCGGATGTCTGACGACATCACTCTACCATCACACAATGTAGAACTCCAATCAAACATGTTCTGGCCTTACAGAACACATGATGTTGTCGGAGAAACTAATACTTACAGCGTAGGGTGCCGGTGCATTTGGGTCTTTGGTGGGGTCTTAAGCAACCCAATCCACCTCTTAATACCACTACTACCCAGGCACAATGATACAAAGCATTAATAATATACAGAAATGCAAAATTGGGGATGAATACTATTATTACAAAAGCATGAAACCCAGTTAACCTAAACAACTCCAACCCCCTCCACTACAACATCGTTCTGGTAATATTTATCTAATAACATGACACAAAAATTAAAAAATAAGTTAAATACATACACCCAACACTAACCCCTGGACACTGGTCTGGAAGACCTCCAATGGAAGTGACATAAAACCCTGTCTCCTGCATACAGAATGATGGTCAACTCCATGTCTGTCTCTTTTCTAAGTATTACAACAGGATCAATTAAGAGCTGCGCTTAGGAGCACCTTCAGTGGCAGATTACTATCACTGTCCTGCTCCATAGACAGACAAAGAAGATCATTCCCCCCTATTTCTCTATCCATCCATCCATCCATCTATTTATAGGCCTCCTAGGCTTTTAGGCATCAACCAGTCAAAATGGTCAGTGAACATTCCATTCCTGTCCTATTAATGGCTGAGAGTACCCTCTTTCTATGTTGCAGTTCATTCTGTTATGGTCATCATCATGTTGGTCCTTATTGGCGTCACTGGTACCCGTCATTATTGACAAAAAAAAGGCTGCATAAATTCTCTCTGATCGGATGTCTTTGCTCCAGTAACACAATTTTTGCTGACCTCAGTGCATTGAATTGATCGCAAATGGACTGCTCAGGTGGTCTTAGAAGACATTTTGCCTCCCGTTTGAGCAGGCTGCATCCAACCCAGCAAGAAAGAGTTGAAAAGAAACCATTAACAAACGTTGAAAACAATGTTTAGATTTGGTTGATCAGTGAAAGGTAAAAAGACGTCCCTTTCTTGTCAGAATTTGGCCGAAAAGCATCTATTTTGGACTAAATGAGTCAGTCCAATTTCCAACATCTATTTCTAGGCTAAATCAAGGCAATGACGGACTGACCAGATTTGGCCCAAAAAACAACGTCCGAATGACGTCTAGTGTTGACTACGTAGGACACTCACCAGCCAGACTAGATAGGACAGCTCTAGTCGGAGAACTTGGTGCAAGATCCACTCCATTTATATTCTAAAGGACGAGGAGGCAAAACATCTTCAGAGACAGGTTGAACAGGTCATTTGCGACCAATTCAATCAGACGGTCAGACCTTTGGGGTGTCTCTTGTCAACCCAGGGGTTGAGGAAGATTATGCTAACCGTTGACCTTCCCCATGCTCCATGGTAGAGAGTGGGTCCAGGGTTGCTTATTGGTGCAAGCAAGCTTGTCTTATTTAAGCATTGCCAGATATGATGAAAGTTCCACCTTGTAGTTTTCGTATGGCTTTGGAAGGATATGTTTCCAGAAAACTGTGGTTGAACTCTGAACACAACTTCAGAAGCATTCGCCTTTGAAGTTTCGGGTGCCGATAAAATGTGTTTGTAATAAAGAAAAACCTTAACAGTGTTCTCTCTCTCTTAAATATTAAAACCCAGAAGCTGAGGTGGTTGATGTTGCCCAGACAGCTTTACCACTGCAAGGTGACTGATCTCAGTGGGGTTAGCAGGAAAGTGAGCCCACTTCTTTTGTCGGACCTCCCGTAGAAGCAGCTGGTCCTGTTTAGCATCAGAACTCGCGTGATAAATCAAACGCGGGTTATCTTCAAACCTTGAAACTCAGCATTTTTATCAAACTTCAGTACTATGCATTGCTGACTACAGTTGTCCTTTTTTGTGGACTATTGGCTCCAGACAGTGATAAGTGACTTTCCGTGAAGTAGGATCCAATTTAATAAATTGAATATTTTCTCAAAGCATAGAATACCTGTTTATGACTTTGTAAATATTGTTGTTTTTTATAGCATTTTTAGAGTCCTGTTGACAGGAAATAACACCCCTATAGTTGCCTTTACACTTGTCACGCTCCTCTGTGACATGTTTGATATTTCTTTTATTACTGTTGAGAGTTGTGTTCTTGTCATCTTATTCTTTGGCCTCATACTGCTCTTTGTTTTTTTGCAGACATGTAGCTTCCTTGGGTTGGGCGGAGCTACCAAGTAAGCTCATCGGTTTCCCATCAGCCACACATGGACTCGATTCCACAATGACCTTGTCTTCCAAGACAGTTTTTTGGCTTTTAGGTACTTTTTGGCAACTCTGGTGACCAATTTTATACACCCTCCTGATAGTCTGGTAGCCCGCCTGACTCCCAGGCTGTTTTTAATTTGTCTAATTTGACTGTTTTTATGCACTGTAATCTTTTGTTCCTGTTTTACTTGCCGTGAGAGACTCATTAAAAGAGTGAAATCTTACCTGAGCCTGTCTTGTATCCGCATCCTGTGAGCCGTCCTCATTGGTCATCACCCACTCCTACTATTCTTTGTTTACACCACATTGCGAATGTTTTCAGGGTCACTACAGTTAGCCTCCAATTTATTTAACTTAAGAAATGGTTTCAAACGAAGTGGGGCAAAAAGACAAGCAAGACGCCAGAAACTTACCACTTCCACACTAAATGGGAGGGCGATATAATGTCGGACATGCCATGGCTGTCTACATGCAGTGTTAAAGTAATGTGACCTAAGCTATTTTTTTGACTTTTCCTGGCAAATCCCAACTCCAAACCCAAAGCCAAAATAAGCAGAATAGAGAGAGAGAGAAATACCAAGAACAGTTCCATGGTGCCTGAGTGATATATTCTGTCCCCCTAACTTCCTCTGTGATATAAACACTAATCAAGTTGGGTTTTTTTCCTCAGAAGGCACCGTTCTTCTTGTGTCATGATTCTGACCCCAAATGTCCCGATGCAGCGGTGTCGCTGTGTGCCTACAGAATGTTGAAATATAATAAGGCGTATTAGGAAGCTGGCAACATTCTTCATGAGCTGAAGCGGACCTGTGAAGAATGTTAACCCAAGAAGCCTTTGTAGGGATTTGAAAACAAGTGAGGCTTAAACAAAGAAGATTTACTGCTGTTACTTCACCAAAGCTTGTACATGAGCAACCGGGTCAAGTCAATTCCGACGTCAAACTCTGTCCGCCTCCCTGGAGCTGCTCACGTGTAGATGGGAAAAGACAGACGATGGTGGAGGGACTTGGCCCTCATGGATGAGCAAGAAAATGAAGAATCAGAAAATCAGATGGAGTTGATTAGCTGGCCAGAAAGCGGCGTGGTTGGTGGAAAATTGGCTTCTGATGATGATGATGACTCTAACAGGACATCTACAGGAACCCCGGTCACACTTGGCCTCCTTATAATGTTGAAAACCAAGCTCCTGATGGGGGGTAGCAGTCAAAATTATACCACAAGAGTTATCTTTTGTCAGATAAACCTCACAAGCAGCCGACGTAAAGCATTCTGGTCTCAACCTTGTGGGCCTGACACCCCCCCAGTCCGGTCTCCAGACACAATGCAAAGAGGAGCTTTTCTGCAATTATGCTACAATTCGGTCCAAACTCATTTTCCTCCGGCTTGGTAAACTTTCAAACAAAATACTCACTGACCTAACAGCCCTCATTCCGCCATGTATGGCATCACATGACTCAACCCACAAGGAGTCCGCCCGCAAACCACCAAATTACACAGAGAATATTCCAACTGCTCGACTGTTGAAAGCAAATTTGTAGCATGCAAAAACTCAGGAAAACTGTAGTCTTAGACGAGCGGGCACCACATAATTAAATGTCACAACTCAATTAAATGTATACCAAACGAGCTCATGCCAGTGAAGCTCCGTCCGTGTATCCTGCAGGACTTCATGTTGAGGGTGACTGTATTTTTCTAGGCCCGGCATTGAGATACGCAAATGATACTCAACGTTCACTCAAAGATGCCTTATAATTTCAATACATTTGAAGTACGCCTCCTCTGTATAAATAGAAAATTGTTATATCACAAAATACTATCTACGGAAATCTCTCATTTATTGCGGTTAACTGGTTCCAGACGCACTGTGGCCTGCTGGTTAGCATGCTGGCCACACACTCAGGAGAGCTGGAAGATCTGGGTTTGTATCTTCCTTCAGGCATCTCAGTGCGGAGTTTGCATGTTCTCCCCGTACATGCACGGGTACTCCGGCTTCCTCCCACATTCCAAAAATATGCATGTTAGGCTAATTGGAGACTTTAAATTGTCCATAGTTATGTGGATGGTTGCGTTAGATGTAGTTACATATAGGCCTCTCTTGGCACATGTTAGACAGGCTGACCAGGGAAGACGTCTACTTGCTTCTTGCCTTCATGTCCCTTATCACAACCTTTGGCACACTTGGGACTGACCAGCACCAACCAGCTAAGACCTCTGCGTCACACGCAGAAATACATACATCCGGATGGCTACCCCCTAAGCGCGGGTGGTCTAAGCAAGCTAAAAAACATCTGACCTGAAGTCCCTCGGACTTGCTCCCGCACCCGTGCAGAAGACGCGTCCGTGTTCCGCTGTGTACCATTCTTCCTGTTACATTAAAGTGTCAAAATTGAGCTATCGTTGCCAAGATTTATTTGGAAGCATTAAAGATACCCAACCAAAAGCATTGTTTTTCTCTAGGTGCCCTGCGATTGGCTAGTGACCAGTCCAGGGTGTGCCCCACCTCTCACCCAAAGTCAGGATAGGCTCCAGCATACCCTTGCAGTGGTGAAGACAAGTGAATTGTGAAAAGTGAATTTACATGAAGTAAAAATTAATTATATTTTTTGTGGTAAGAGGATGAAAAAAACTGTTACTGGCTTTCTAAATACGTTTTTAACATTATTAGAGCCCTCTAGACATGAAATAACACCCCTATAATCAGTCATTTAAGACATAACACTCGTGTTTGTGTGTGTCGCGGTAAATGTGTTCCAGATGTGTGGAGGACAGGAAGTGATGTCGGGGGTTCAGAGATTAGTTTTACCATGACATGCATTACAGACACAACATTGTTATTAAGACAGTTTTTACGTTACTATTTGTGTCCCCGTTGCGAAATAATTCAAACCTGCAATAAAAGCCTGTTGTTTTGGTGTGCTCGTGCTTGTTACACAAAATATTAAAGTAACATTACTGACAACTAGAGGCCAGTACAGTGTACTACATTGCACAGTTTGAATGCATCTTCTAAATGCCTTGTATTTGTATTTTAGTCCACGCATCCATTTTTATGCTTGAAAAAGCTTAAAATAGGCAAAAAAAACCCAAACAAATAAGGAACTTTTGCTTGAATATGATTACTTTTGTTTACTAATAGACTGCTGTCAACCACGAGACAGCAAGAATTATTCATTTGATGTGTTTTTGGAAAAATTGTGATAGAGTGAAGCTGCAAAATTTTAAACCCTCTGTGGCAAGGGATTTTTGTTTAACTAAAAAGACGCATTTCAAACGTTCAAAAAACTGGCCGGCAAATTATTGCAAAAACAGAACAAGTCTGGAACCTGAGATCAAATGCTTGTTAAGTTTTGGAGTGTAACCAATACTTTCAGGAAAAGTGTACTCCTTAAAGTTGCGAGAAATCGAGATTTGTGCACGTACGCCCCCAATTTTACGGGACTTCAACTCGGCATGCAAGAGGATTAACTACATGCATAAGTTTAGCTTTTTCCTTGGCTTTTTGCCAAAAAAAACCCTTACTTCCTTAACCCATAAAGTTCTCAAGGATCGTTTGATCTTATGTACAATTTGATGAACATAACAACAAGAAATCGGGAACTCAAGTGAGCACAAGTCCAATCATTTCCGAGCAAAGCGAATGCACTCTAAACAGGAGAGCACAAATCACAGCCCAATAAAGACAGGCTTACTGCATGAACAAATTCAAGCGCTGTGAAAACGGAAGGATTAGTGCAATTATACTCATTACGCAACGTCCATTTCCCTGGCGTGAAGTCTGGGCAGACACACGTGGAAAACGGGAATACATAAAAGTGAAGGAGGTAGAAAAGGACAGTTATGGAGGAATGCCGGAATTCCTTAATGCACACGGTCCAGTTCAGAGTCGGAACGTGCCTGAACAGCCGTTTGAGGAATCGTAAGTGGAGCTTTGAACACTGTCGCCATGTATATCCTCTTGCTGCATGTCAGGCTGTAGTACAAACCATTAAAAGCCAGACCAGTGGAGTACAATGGAGGCCCATGAAAAGGACAATATTTTCTTTCAAAGGCAGCACCTGCGTCGTGACTTATATTCGAGGCAACTGACCTCATCCAGGTCAGTTATTTGATGAGCTCGTGATGACAATGAAAGCTGCGGTGGCAAGCGGCCAGACATTTCTCGTTTCTTCCCAATTAAAACCAGTCCGCACTGTTGAACATCTTTCCCTAACAGCAATTACAATAGACATTATCTTCTATTTACGTCTGCCGATTTTGAATTATGATTGAAAGTTCGTGCACCTAGAATGAAAATGAGGGCGTCGGGGCAGATGCTGCTGATGCTAATGAGAAGGTGATATGATTTCAATTATTGAAAGAATGTAGCGACACGGGCGGTGCTGATGATGGTAAAAGAAATTAAATTCTCGACTGGGATAATAATTATGATGATAATGAGGGCGGCGTGATGGCTCACGGCAAGCGGGCACTGAATTCAGATCTCGTCTTGGACCTTTCTTTGCTCCTGGTGCTTGCATGTTTTTTTTTTTTCCTGGGTATTCCAGTTTCCCCCTGCAGTCCAAAAACATGCATTGATTGGTAAATCTAAAGCCCCTTTTCGGACATTTTCGCAATGTAATTTATCTTATATGTTAATCATTGTGCAAAACTAAGGCACAAAATCAATACAGAGCGTGGAGTTTGTTTTATATACTTTATATACTTTTACTACTTTTAGTACTTTGCTGTTTGATGACAGTGTGCAAGCTTGTAAGTTGTGCACTGAACAAATATGCACATTAGCACTCAATAACATCACCAAACGGTAACGAATGCATTATCACATAGGATCAGCATTTGGGACTAAATATGAGGGGAAAGAAAAATGAAAAAAAAAAAAAACAGTACAGAAGCATGGGGGAAAGATGATGGTGCGTTCAAGGACTGTCAAATAAAGTGGGGCATGTTGCTGCAACAATGTAGACATGGAAAAGCTGAGGGATTTGTAATTGCATATTATATATGAATTCATTGGAGTTAAATAATGATATGCACATTTTTCAAGTGTCTTTTTTTAAATAATTGCACCCGAAAGTTTTGGCCCTACCCATGACCCAGTGGTTGGGGACCCCTGCCCAAGGGGACCTGAAGATGAGACGAACAGGATAGGACAGCGGGGGTTCAGAGCTGAGTTTCAGCTTTGCGTGGGTAACAGCCGGTGTTTTTATTGGGGATTATTGTGCCTGTTTTGAGAAAATTCAAACCTGCAATAAAAACCTGTAGTTTCAGCAATCAAGGCTGACCCGTCTGTGTGTCTCACCCAACACTACTGACACTCAGTGACCGGTGTGGATCATCGACTGTTTTAGTTGATTTAGCCATTTTATGCTCGAAAATAATTTAGGCAAAAACTAAGACTTATGATTATGCCCTATTCATAATCAGCATGATTTTTGATTCATATGTTTTTGAAACAAAATGACAGAGTAAAGGAATAACTTTCTACCAATTTAGTCCATTGTTAAAGACGTTAGTGTGAACTTGGAGTGACTATCTCATTTTCTGTTTTGGTCCAGACCAGAGAAGCAAATTACAAGTGTGAACACACCCTCAATCCCTGACAAGATGACAAAGCTGTCAGAGCCACAGAGACTTTAAGTGCTTTGTCAGATGCTCATCCATGAAGACGTTTGTTCTTAAACCAACAACCGGTGTGGATGCCACCCTTTCAGAAGGCGTGCAGCCCAACTTCGCCAACGCCTTCTCTGATTTTGGATCAACAATTTGCAATAAAAATGACTGCTGTAACACATGAAATTCTCCCAGCTCCAGTCACACTGTCTCAATTGCCATTTCTCACTAGGGATTTTGTTTATACTTAAACAGTATAGCTGATTGGCTAATTTGACTGTCAATCAAATACAGATTACGCCTCAGACAGATCATACAATTATCGTGCAGAAGACGAGCGTCCAGATAGACTCCCTGAGACGCTCAGTGTCCAGTGGGCGGGACAATACCCAGCATTTATCCAACGATCGTCCAGTTTCACGGCGTGGAACAGGACAGTGATAGTAATCCGCCGCTGAAACTGCTTTTCTGTTGGGAGATGATGCTGTGCATTGGATGATGCTATCGTCCATTAAGGAAAGGAGCCTCCTCAGCATCCTTTTCTCTGCCACAGATCGGTGCCAAAGACAGCCTGCTTTCCTCACCAGTTTGTCCAGGTGGGTGGCATCCATTTTCTTCAAGCTGCTCCCCTGGCAGTGTCTAACAAAGAGCCATAAAAACAACAATCAGGATGGGATTCTCTACAGGGAAGAACAAGGCACAAAATTGACGTTTTTAGAATTTTTAGGATTTTAGGATCTCCTCATACAGGAGGGCACTAGCTACCACATTCGGTAGAAGATTTGTAGCAGGTTCTTGCATACATTGAAGAACGCCAGACGGCTCTGTCCTTTCCTGCACAGAGCATCCATGTTTGCAGTCCAATCCAGTTTGTCATCCAGATGCACTACCAGGTTTTTATACGTGTGAACCAGCTCCACGTGGTCACCTCTATTGAAAACAGGTTCTGGATGACCAATTATTCATTTCAGCAGCAATGTATCCCATTCATTTACCATTGTGTCATAAGTTATTGCCTAAGTTCTTTTATACAGAACATAGCTTATAGACTTTACTGGCATCACTACGATTACCTGTGAGAGACAAAACGAAAGTGTTCACAGCACAGCACTTTTTTATTGATAGTCAGTCAAACGCTGAGCATATACTGACTTCGACGGGGAAGCATAGAGGAGGTTGTTCCACTGTGTGAAACTGGACAATCATTGGATAAAAGCTGGGCTTCATCCTGCCCATCGGACGCTCAGCACCTCTGAGGTTTTATGGGGCAGTGGGCTGGCTTGGACGATCGGCTTCTGCATTATGATTGGATGATCAGTCTGAGGCGGAATCCCTTTTGGATTGACAGTGAAATGAGCGAATAAGTGATCTTGAGGTATAGACCTTCACCCAAGCTTTTTCTAAGATCTTCATTCTGCTCTGAACTGATCCAGAGAGCTTTACCGATCCCCATCGACTTTGTATTTGTTAAAAACGACTAGGAACGGAGGCTACAAGTGACATAGAAATAAATAACACATTTATGATGTAGGCCGGAAAAAAATTACCTTCTCCTGACCAGCAGCCGCCACTGGTAGATACAGATGATTGATCGACGGGTGTGCAGGACAAAAAACAAATCTGATGCATTGCACCGCTTACTGCAGGGACTTTAATTACTTAACACTTCATTAACTTAACAGCTGGAACAAAACAATATTGAAATAAAGATGACAGGACACCTTTCAGTTTTGCTTCTTTAATTAGCTTAAAAAAAACAAGCATTTACTGTATAGATGTCTTTTATGCCTCACATGTCGAAAAAACTGAACTGTGATTTAAAAAATCCCAATTGCATACACCTTATGCTGATTTTATCCGGAGGTAGAGTGTAAAAGTATGATCCCAACTTAGCGCTTTGTGAAGAAACCCTTGTTGGTAAGCACAGATCTCAGACGCTTCTTGCAGTTGGTCACCAGGGTCGCGCACATCTCTGGAGGGATTTTGGTCAGAGGAACAACCCCGAAGCAAAATATTTCAGAGTAAGGATGATGTTGTTGGGGTCATATTCTGCGTTTCTCTGCCTCCAAACACAAACAGGTCAATTATGGTGTTATCTGACCACATCGCATTCTCCCAAGCCTCGTCTGAATGACTGGGTTCATTGGCAAACTTCAGACAGGCCGGGACTACTTGAGCACAGGGACCTCGCAGGCACTGCAGGATCTCAACACCGAAGTGTGGTACTAATGGCTTTCTAGGAGACTTTAGTCCCTTGAGATCATTAGCCAGCTCCTCCTCTGCAAGTCTGCAATTCGTATTATAATTAAAATTATTGTTCATATAATTCAATTCTGCAATTCTCTGTAGATATTAAGTAAAACAATTGACACAGCGTTGGTTTAGATAGTCCATGGAGTTAATTTCCCAGCCTGTATGATCCCTTTCAAGCATTCGATTGTTTTCATCATTTTTCTCCCCCGTCACTCCTTGGTGAATGCCCAGTTGAGGCTATTTCATCCCACTCATTCTTTTTCTGCTTCCTTTATCTCAGTGATAATATCATAACAATGCAGCAGTAATTGCATATTTTTGTATTTATTTATTTTAATTCATGATTTTATTTTCTAGGTACATCCATCCATCTTCTTCCACTTATCTAAGGTCAGGTCGGGGTGGCAGCAGCCTAAACATGGAAGCTCAGACCTCCCTCTCCCCAGCTACTTCGACCAGCTCCTCCCAACAGATCCTGCGGCTTTCCCAGGCCATTTGAGAGTCATAGTCTTTCCAACATGTCCTGTCTCCTAAGGGACAGCCCAGCCACCCTGCAGAAAAAACTCTTGTACTTTCGGTCACTAAACAAAGCTCATGACCATCGGTGAGGGTCGGAACGTAGATTGACCAGTAAAATGAGAGCTTTGCCTTTCGCTTCATCCCCCTTTTCACCACAACAGACCGATGCAGAGTCTGCATCACTGCAGACGTCGCACCAATCCGTCTGTCGAGCTCACGTTCCACTCTTCCCTCACCCTTGAGCAAACCTCAAAGTACTTAAACTCGACCTCATCCCTGACCTGGAGATGCCACTCTCCCTCCCCTTTTCCGAGCGAGAACCATTGGAGGTGCTGATTCTCATCCAAGCTGCTTCACACTCGGCTGCGAACCGATCCAGTGAGAGTTGAAGGTCACCAACGGGACCACATCATCTGCAAGTAGCAGACACCCAATCACCAAACCGGATCCCCTCAACGCCCTGGCTGTGCCTAAACATTCTGTCCATAAAATTAACAAACAGGGTCGGTGACAAAAAGCAGCCCTGGCGGAGTCCAAACCTCACTGGAAACGGGCCTGACATATTTCCGGCAATGCGAACCAAACTCTGACACTGGTCATGCGGGGAACAAACAGCCTCAATTAGGTGGTCCGATACCGCATTGTCCCCGAGCACTCCGCATACTATTCCTCGAGGAACATGGTCAAATGCCTTCTGCAAGTCCACAAGTCACATATAGACTGGTTGATCGGCGGATCCTCCTTTCCAGAACCCCTGAACAGACCATACCGGAAGGCTGAGAAGTTTGTATTTGCAGCTTCACTCGATCACAATTTTTCCTAAATATATTCATTAAAAAATCATCAATGTTTTATGGTTGAATATGACCTATTAAAAAAGCATATTTAAGGACATTTTACATTTTTTTCTATAAATTTAGCATTTTCAATTAAAAAAACGGCTAAATGAACTAAAATACAAATACAGAAATCGCTCCTTTATTACAGTTAAGTGAACCGAGACCCGCCCATGATAAGAGAATTTCTACAAAGTAGAATTCCTTGTGAGCTTTTAAACATTATTAGAGACCTCTAGAGTGACATAACAGCCCGTATTCACCCATACACTTGTTTTACCAAAATAAGAGTAAATAAGCCATTTAAGACATAAATAAGACTTGTGTGTGTTGCTTTAAATGCGTTCCCTATTTTCTCTTGTTATGTCCACTACTGTATGTTGGGTACTATGAGTGTAAAATTGACTATGGGGGTGTTATTTAACGTCTAGAGGGCTCTAGCAATGTTAAAAACCATATTTCGAAGGTTGTAAACAGGTTTTCTGTTTGCACAGACAAATTGAGTTCATTTCATCTCCGACAGCGGTGACGCCGACACATTTAGGAAAAACCCAGTGAAACTCAGATGATGCTTTCACGGAGACCTTTACCAGTGAGTTGACCGAAAACACCCAAGATTTCCCAGACACGCACCCACACACGCCGCTCTAACAGGAGATAATGGATTGTGGGTCAACACCTGGTGATCCTTACGTCAGTGAAATGCCTTGACATTTTCCAGAAAGTGCCATACAACAATCTGAACAAAGGTTAACTCAATTTCAAAATGAGGCCGACTAAGAAAGGGAAAACAAACTAGAAAGGTTTTGTTTCTCTTTTTGGTTAAAAGTGTATTACCTGCTATATATGATATCTTTTTATGTGGCAAACTTCAAGTTTATTTTGCTTCCTGCCCA
Source organism: Oostethus manadensis (assembly GCA_024372805.1). Lineage (NCBI taxonomy): Eukaryota > Metazoa > Chordata > Actinopteri > Syngnathiformes > Syngnathidae > Oostethus > Oostethus manadensis. The sequence continues at coordinate 2,073,668 of QODF01000039.1, forward strand.
GTTCCTTTGTAGGAAAAGTAAAACCCCAGTGAAATTCTGATGCCACACGTCTAAGTGCATAAAGTTGTTTGTAGTTCACATCATAATTTGACTGACAGTCGTAGCTGCAGGGCGGGTCACAGGAAAGGTCAGTCGTGCAAGTCTGGCAACACAATAACGCCCCCTGGTGTAGGTTTAGACAAACCCCTCCCCACCCCCACACCCGGCTGTCCCGTCCTAGTATGTCACGCTCGTGACCTCTCCCGCTCCGGCCCTTCATGTCGACCCATCACAATCCTAAACGTTCAGCCTTCCGCTTGCCACACAAACGATGAGAAAAAGCTTTGCCGGGGCCACTCATTCCTCACGGTTTGGCATGCAGAGAAAAAAACAAAACATCCAACCACATCTGGTTTTGCTTTGCTGCTGAGATCGCTCCCCACGTTCAACCGGGTCTTAAAAATTACGCTCACTGTAATAAATGGTGGGTCGCTGTGCTTATTTGCACACTGTATGCTGAAATTACAAGGGCTGTAATTGGTTACTTCCACGACTGAACTGAGCATAATTGACTGTATGTTCCGTAATTTACGCAGTAAACGGTAGCAAATGGCCGAGGAAAAAAAGTAGCTATCGCCGCCTCATTTAGGTGTTGAATTAATGCAGACTCTGTCACCTGCAGCAAGTAGTCACGTCCTGTAAGTAATGTAGCGTCCTGACGGAAGCACACAGCCTGCCGCTCGTCTTGAATTTTAATGCAGACCTTAACACGCCAGCGGCGGTGCTCGGTTGCAGCACCGCACACACATTACTCCATCGCGCTCCACAACAGCAACACAACACTTCCTCATTATCCACCAATCCCGGCAAGCGAGGTGCATTCACAAACCGGAATTCTGAACATCAACCCAAGCGGGTAATTTCCCCCCCCGCGTTCCCTGTGTTCCGTGTGGCCGCTGGTTTTGACGTGATAATTATGACAGTTTGTTGTAAATACAATAATACAGTTACTAATGTGAAATCAATTTTACAATATTACCGTATTTCAGTTACTTTTCTGTTAAAATAAAAAATAAAAAGCGATTGTTGGATGTTTTCATTTAGTGCGATGTTTAACCTTAAAGGCACCTCGGCGCACCATATGTAGACATTCTACTTATTTCTTTTTTTATGTATTTAAATGTTAAATTAAACCTTGCAATGACATACTTTTATTATTCAAACTTTTTTTTAAAATTATTGTTTATATACCCCCAGGTCCCACTGACTGCCGTTGTAATGACATATTTTTTAGATACTTTTTCCCCCATAAATGCCTACAGTAAGGGTGTGCATCAACCTTTTATTAAAGGTGTGGAAAAAATGAGGTATTAATGACAAAAAAACATTATAACAAACAAAGATCTAAACCAATAATTAAAAAAGTGAAAGTAAAAACAAAATGTCAACTTACTTACAGTGCATATGTCTATTACCCTTTTATAAGCAGGACCTTTTTGGTGCCCAAAGCTAAAAATAGGAGTGCAAACAGAAAAAAAGTATGCATTTTGCACATTGAAGATACTAAACCCAAACCAATGTAGGTCAGTGTGATGGCCTTAACCCGTGTTAGTTTTGGAATATGGGCCAATAAAAAAATGAGCTGTGGGCTGACAATGGCCCCCGGGACGCACTTTGGACACCTGTGATGTAACGCCTTCGAGGCAAAAACATTAAAGATTTGGAAATAACGACGGTGGCACTTCTCCGAGGATTCTGTTATTTCAGCTTGGGGAACATTTGCGTGAGCAAGTACTGATGCAATTGGCTAGGACAGTGACATGGTGTGTGTGTGTGTGTGTGTGTGTGTGTGTGTGTAAGACAGAGACTGAACCGTGCTATTAATAGAGAGCCACTGGAGGGCAGTGAAAGAACTATGTGTGACAACCAGGGCGCCCCCAGCTCCAGTGTGAGTATGTAGCCCTGCAAAAGATCAGCAGGGTGTGAAAGTGAGGTCATGAATCGCTCTTCAAGAAATACAAACATGAGCACAAGCCTTGCCGCCCCCCACGCTGTCCCTCCTTGGCCTCTCCTTCCGTGTGTGATAGTGGTGGACATTTTTCACACACATAAAACTGGTCATTTGCATCGGTGGTTGTAAAATACGCGATGTGAGAGCTTTTTATGGCGTGAAAACAATCAAATAAAAGGGTTGATGGAGCAGCTACCTGAAGTGCCACAAGTCCGCAAACAGGCGGTTCTCGATGTACGGCATTTCGTGGTTCCACAAAAACACTCCCATAAATTGATTAGAAACGTAATTTTGGTAGCGCGCCAAAGAAAAGGAAAGCCATCACTGTGGATGAGAAAAGGACTATCATAAAAAGCTCAGAGTGAAGAGAAACGGCCATTAATTTTGAGCTACTAACTATTAATGCAACTGTTGATGCAACCATCTTTAAAATTACTCAATGCTAATAAATGCTAAAAGGGTCAGGGATTCCCTGTGCTGTTACAACAAGATCTGGGAGAAAAAAAGGTTATCTTTCCCAGACAAGCCTGGAATAAAATTTGACGTTTTTTTTTTCCTTGTTTCATTTAATTCTAGTATTTAACCTTTTTATTTCTGCATTTTTTTTATGTCCTTCGTGTGTTCTGTGTACGGTGTGAGTGGTTAATTTAGGTACACATCTGATCAGAATCTCCAGAGCAATTGCAAGAATATACATTTTGCACTGTTGGATCTTAAGGAGGCTCTAAGTTCTGAATGCAAAAAGAAGAAATGGGAGAGAGATGAGCAGTTTATTGCAAACAACCAAGTGAAATAAACCGTTCATCAGCTGATCAGAGGGTTAAAATCATAGCTAAAAAAATCTTAAATGAAATAGAAATAGATGTAATAAGGAACGTTGGTCTGCGATTGACTGGCGACCAGTCCAGGGTGTACCCTGCCTCTCGCCCGCAGTCTGGGATAGGCTGCAGCAACCCCACGGACCTAATGAGGATAAGCGGCATAGAAAATGGATGGAATGGACGTTGGTCACTGGGAATGTAGATGTGTGCGTATCGTACGAGGCTCGTGCTGCCCACTCAATTCGATTGCAAGATGGGCGTACTGGCTTAATTTTGGATACGCTATGCAAACAGCCGGCGTGCGTCCACGGAGGTCGGGAGAAACAGAGAGTCGGCTGGGAGGAGCCGCCCAACGTGGCTGGGAAATGTACATACAATACTTTTAAACTGGTGAACCACGCAAGGGAGTCCAGACTACTGCTTACAGTTCTGCTTAAAAACACCAAAATTCAGTACATTAAAAATGTGAGGAATTGTCAAAACGTTCCATAAAAAGAAAAGTACTGCTTCTCGCTTTACTCGCGTAGTCAGCATGTGGTCTTAATCGGTCTGTTAGTCTGAATTGAACTCTTGAAAGCAAATATCTTTCCCACATTATTATTATGTAGTGTATTATTTATGAAATAGTACACCAGATATTGGACTGTGCATGTGGTTGCTAACAGCAACAAGTCTGCTTGAGGATATGGAGACTGCAGGTCACCTTGCAAGCCGAGCTGCATATTATTTCATTCATGATTCCGTAAAAATAACCAAACAATTTAAATAAAAATATAGTTCACTTCAATAACAAATTGTCTTGGAAAAGATCTTCACAATCTTGCACTATGTTTATTTGTGCATGAAATCCATAATACCTACGACAAATGCCGGTAAATGAGAGTTGTACACAACATTACAGAAAGACTTGACAACACATAGTACAAATGTTCATTCATTCGTTTTCTATGTCGCTTATCCTCATTAGGGTCGCGGGAATGCTGGAGCCTATCCCAGCTGACTTCGGGCGGGAGGCGGGGTACACCCTGGACTGGTCGCCAGTCAATCGCAGGGCACAGACAAACAAACACTCGCACTCTAATGGACAATTTAGAATCGCCAATTAACCCAACATGCATGTTTTTGGAATGTGGGAGGAAAGCGGAGTATCCTGAGAAAACCCACAAACACGCACGGGGAGAACATGCAAACTACACACAGAGATGCCCAACGGAGATTCCAACCTTGAACCTCCTGACTGTGAGGCCAACATGCGGCTGGTACAAATATAAGCACCTCAGTTTGAATATAGCAACTCAACGCTATGTTTAGAACAAGAGGACGGCTTTTCAGTGCCGTATCACATTCCACAAAACAGACTTATCTATTTCTCGGAGAGGGCAAAGGTTGCGGCACTGTATTAAAAATTAAAGGCTTGCAAGATAACATTGCATGGAGACGCATGGCATGCTAGGTAGCCCAGATTAGATACCTTTACGTTTAAGGATTAAAAAATAAAAAATAATCACACTTAATCCAACATGGTTAACTCACATTTAATCACCTGTCTTTCGTTTATCTCGATGATGTATATATATCTGCAAACTGCTCACATTTCATTAATCCCTCTGCACTGCAGCTTCAAATTTTGTGTTTTAAAAAATTTGTGGTATACCTGGCCTATTGTAAATCAACAAATACGGAAATTAAAGTACATATTGTTTTGCCTAGATTAAGCATAAAAATGGTGAAAGGAGCAAAAATACAAATATGAACAATTTGTAGCATTCTACACTGGTCACTAGGCTCCTGTGATGTTACTGTAATGTTTGGTGAGACACACAAGCACCAGACTTGATCATTGGCA